>JANAVB010006000.1:1040577-1258077 GCA_029216955.1 Iris pallida | reverse complement strand
GGCTTACACCAACCACCAATAACCAAAATAGAGAGAGAGAGGGAGAGTCACGTACCAGAGGAGAGTCGTCGGAGAGAGTGAGAGTCGCCGGGGAGAGTGAGAGTACCGGAGAGAGTGAGAGTGAGAGCGCCAGAGGGAGAGAGTGCGAGAGTAAAATGGATGGGGGGGAATGAATCGGGGGGAGGGGATTTAATTTAATTAGAATTTAGCGACGTTCATACTAACGTCGCTAAATTAGTCGCTATTAGCGACGTAATAGCGACGTCTCGCGACGACTAGCTCATGTAACTAATATATGTCATTGTCACGTCGCTATTTTCGTCGCTTGTAGGGACTGTTAGCGACGTTTCAATTATACGTCACTAATGTCCACAATTTAGCGACGTTTTGCCAATGTCGCTAAATTTACGTCGCCAATTGAGCAGATTTTAGTAGTGTATCGACGGAGAACAGTTGACAGAAACCTAAATTTTTATTTTTTTTTGTTTTATGGAACGAAATTTGACATGAATAAAGATTCAAGAGTTTTCGTTCTTCTTTCAAAACGATGCTAACTCTTATGGAAAAGAAGAAGAAGATCTTCTCTCCATAATTCACCTAATTGTCCGAAAAGAAGAAGAAGAAGAAGAAGAAGAAGATGAGCGATGATCGGAGTTCGACTGAAAAAAAAGCACGGTGAACTACGAACGATCTTTGCGATCACTGCTGAAGATGAGAGCAATGAAATTTAGATCTCTCGTGAAGAAGAAGAAGACGAGAATCGCAATCCAAATCTGAGTTTGTGCAGAGGGATAATTATGGTATTAATTTTGTAAATACAGAGCATCTAAAGGGAATCTTGGAATAGTTAACATGGAAATATATAATTCTAGACATTTCATAAAACCCATCCTGCGGGTGGGTTTTTCATAAAACGCAACCCCGAAATTTGGTTTCTCAGCAATTTCCGGGTTAAAAAATTAAAGAGGAGTGCCGAATGACATTTTAGGAGTACTAATAGCATCGCCCTATATATATATATATATATATATATATATATATATATATATATATATATATATATATATATATATATATATATATAAGAAAATAAACACAACTGTACTTATATTTATGCATATACTACTTTGAATCTTACATTAAACAATCATGACAATACACATGTACCCACTTCTTCACATATGCTGGCATGTAAACATATCCTTATGTTAGCTAAAGATTCCATGCATATATTACATTCTTCCACATCCCCATTTACTCATGGTTCCATGCTACCATTTATTATGTCCATACGTTTTTGCTATTATTCCTACACCATTGGTTAGCAAAGCTTTTAAAGCTTCACTCTCCTAATATTTATTATTACTAGTATGTCACCCGTGCGATGCACGGTTTTTATATTTTGAAAATAGAAAAGTCAATGTTCTTGATATTATTATATCACATTTGAAATTAAAACAAAAGTTAGAATAAACTCAATTTTGAATTACATAAAAGATAACATTATATTAATATAATTATGAACGAATTAAATTTTAACAACGTAAGTATCATTAGTACTATTTGTGTAATTGACTAAATATCTTGGACAAAAATATATTAATATGATTATGAACGAATTATAACAATACATACCTCAAAGTAAATAAAATTGTATATAATTTAACAAAATATAACATTTGTCTTTATTACAAATTCTGAAATACTTCCTTATACACAACATTTGTTGTTGAATTACATTGATCTCTATCTTCACTGCATATTAAAATCTTCAATCGTTTCTTACTTGTTACCCTTGAAACCGCAACATATGTATTGTTATAATTCGTTCATAATATGGAAGTGATTGACCTTGACTTTTGATTATTGTCATTGCATAAGAAACAATCAATGGATATTGTCTTCTTTGAAATTTGAAAGGCAATCTTGGATCAGAAGGTGTCAATGACATTCTTGGAATCAAAACTTTATTACCAGCATTGTCTCCACAAAGAATCTTTGCTTCAAGAACACGATTGCCTAATTTTGTAATCAGCAATCTAGTACCATTACATAGCCCAGCTGAATGATCTATATTTCTTAATAACATTACTGGGGTACCAACTTTCAATTTTAACTCGTGATTCGGTACACCTGAACATTTAATACTATTCAAGAACTCTGGAGTATGAATATCTGATAATAAGTCAACATTGGCATCTGACTTGGATGGACTATCAGAACTTAAATATGTGCTTGCGTTACCAGAATTCAGTGAGATCATGTACTCATTTACAGACTCGACAACATCAAGAGTTGGCACTAATATAGCTCTATCCTTCAAGAAATCTGGATCGATGACGAAATTCGCAAAAGAAGGATATGTGCTCTCAACAATTGTTTGCAGTGCATCATTTGCATTACTAAGTAAAACATCACTTGGAATATCGATACTTGCACAACCATCATTATGCCCTCCAAGTGTTCCATCTCCTATACTTGCAATCCATTCAGAAAACTGTTTGAGCTCTTCACTATCAGATGTTATGCTACAACCTTGAAGTCTCATGTTTTTTGTCAACCTCAAAACTTTGCAGTTTTGCCAAATATAAGAAAAATTTATAGTTGCATGAACTATATCTTGTCTACTACCTTTCGGAATTACAGGCAATATTTGACAAAAATCTCCTCCGAAGACAATTGTTTTTCCTCCAAATGGTGTCTCAGAACTGAGTAGATTGCTAAATTGTATTATATCTCTAAGCGATCTATCCAACGCTTCAAAGCAATATCGATGCATCATTGGAGCTTCATCCCAAATTATAAGTTTGCACCTAACAATTAGTTCTGCAAGTTGACTTCCTTGTTTGATATTGCATGTTGAATCCTCATTTACATTTATTGGAATAGCAAACCTTGAATGAGCTGTTCTTCCACCAGGCAACAGAAGTGATGCTATCCCACTTGAAGCCACATTTAGAACTATTTCTCCCTTAGATCTCAAGCAAGCAGATAATGTTTTCCAAATGAACGTTTTTCCAGTACCGCCATATCCGTATAAAAAGAAAACACCACCATTTGTAGAATTAACAGCATCCATTATCATGTCGTAAACATATTGTTGTTCATCATTCAAGCGAGCAAGTAGGTGTACGTGTTCTTCTGCTAGAGCCGCTCTATCATAATTTAATTCATCATGCACCAATCTATTTGTAGTATTTGATAAGGAGTCCATGTTTGGAAATGGCATTGATGGAAATTCTCGCAAACTTCTACCACAATTCCTCAATAACTTTTCAATCTCAACCAAAGCGTGATTTTTAATGTCATCTTCACTCATAAGCAAATCTAGAATTAAAGAGAGAGAATATGTTGTAGTTAATTTTAAAGCTATATTAACGATCAAATAATATGTAAAACAAATTAAACTTAAAAATAGGAAATAAAACATTTTACCTTGGTCGTGCAACGCAATTCGTTGATTATATAAAACATCATCTGATAAGTATGTCCAGCACTTGTTCCAAAGTAATTCAGGCTGACTTATAGAGCCAGATGACAACAATGTCACAAATAAATTTTTCAAAGAATATGCAGATGCCAAATAACTTGCCTCAATAATACCATCGATATACTCATCATCATCCTCCAATAATCCTAAGACATAGCAAGCTTCACGATATGACTCGTAATGAATACCATTGACTTTCTTAATATCATCATAGCATGTAGGTCCACGGACGATATTGAGAAGACATCTTAAATGGTACATCTCACCGCAACCAGGTGGAACATAAAAAATTCGACCTAATGAGAAACATTTTTTTTCTTGGAGTCCACTCTCTAGTCTTCTGTTTCCAAACAAATTTTTGTGGAAATTCTGCATATGTGAGATTTTTTGCCTCTGGATATCGCTTGTTCGCTTCAAACCAAGCTAAGAACATGCTTTCATTTACACTGGCACGATCAATAATGGTATCAATAGCATCTGCGTCTGAGAAATAATAGGCTGCTCGTCGGGTAAGTGAAATCTAAGTCGCTCAACAGGAGGGTTCTTATATTGGATCTCAAAACCAAACAATCTCTATGCTGCCTCACAAGCAGAAATGTATCTACAATCGTAATACATGTTAATTTTATCAATTGTTTTTTTGGGTTCCTCATCATCTGTAGTTCTATAGAAGGATGCAGTTATACGATCATGTCCTTTATTCACATACTTGAATAAATATTTTATAGATCGAGACTGATTGCACCATTTAACATTCATATGACTCCATACTTCAATAATAGATAACGATTATGAGGCACTACAAATCGATTATCTAGTTCAACACCATTCTTTAAAAACCGTTCTTCCATCATCTCTGCGTCTATATAATGGATATCCGTCTTCATCAACCAAAGTATTTTCAACAAATTTTTTCGGAAAATGCTTTGAGCAACGACCATCTAACATACATGGTGAATTCTTTCTTGCAGTACCACAAGGTCCATGTATCATAAAATCTCGCACTGCATTGTAATAGATAGGATCTGATCTTTGATCAGGAATTTCTGCTGAGATTATCTGATCAATATATTTACCCGATGGAAACTTATCTTCTTTGGCTAGGAACAATAAAATATGAGCATGCGGCAACCCACGTTTTTGAAATTCGACCGTATATATAACTGAAAAACAATAGAAACAAAACAAATATTAAATTTATTAATAAAATACATGATTAAGTACAAAAAATATGGCAAATTCTTTACCAGTTCTAACTGTTCCAAATACTTTATTATGCTTCAGATCTTTTATCAGCCCATCCAATTTCACCTTGAAAACCCTACATAATATATCTGGTCGATCTTCAGGATGAAGACCCTTTTTTTCAACATATCGAAGTATTTCAGGCCATTTGGGGTTGCATGTAAATGTTATAAACAAATCCGGGTAACCAACCCATCTGCATATTGCCATTGCATCTTGGTAATTTTGAATCATATACCGAGCACCTCCTGTAAAAGAAGATGGTAGAATGACTCTTTTTCCTTGATTAGTCGGATCTGTTTCACCTCGTAATAATGCATCTGTAAGACCTTTATACTTCTCACACCGTAATTGTTTCTGATGCGTTCGAATAAATTTCAATCTTGCAGATTCAACCATTGTATAAGCATCAACCAAAAATTGTTGCATAAGTCTTTTAGTAGCAAATTTAATAGAAGGCTCATTATCCCTTTCATGCAGTCTATAAGCGAACCATTCTCTAGTACTTACTCTCCTTCTTCCACTATTACCTCTATTTGTTGATTCAGATAATTGAATGTCTTCTCTATAACCATCTTCACCGTAGGGAAAGATCAAGGGGTATTGTAATGCTAAATAAGAAGCATGTAACTCATTTATTCGTTGTAGGTTCCCAGCTTGTGTTTCAACCATAATATCTCTATCACCTAAGCATTCATCAAGATCTCCAACTATCAAAGCAGCAACCTCAGAAACTGTAGGTAAATTATACTGTCGTCCATCTCCATGTCTCCTTTCTATCAATTTCAATCGCACGCTTGAATTACCTCCTTCACACATTTTTTCGCGAGCCATTCTAAAAGACTTTACTAATACATTATTTTGATCCAATATATCCTTCAAATCACGTACAATTTCTGCATGCAAATTATTAATATTACCGTTCTTCCTGAAAATAAAATAAAAAATAATATAGCTGAATATATTAATAATCAATGATCAATATACAATTGTACATATCTGGGGAAAATATTCGATAAATACCTAACAGCTTTCATTCTGTTTTGAATTTCATTTTATGTATCATAAATATATAGCTGTGCAAATTTTGGACTTGAACCTTCAACGGGTAATAAACTTCCTAATAGATGGTAGTTTTGTCCATGTATTCTAAAAATTGGTGGAGAATTTCCTTGATTTGGTTCCGGATCAACCTTGCCTCCCATTGAAGTGAATGAAAACATGCTGTTATATGATCTTATATTTTCTAGAAAATGTTTGCTCTTATCACTCACACCATATAATAGATCATGTAAAACTTTAGGCAGTCTCTTCATTGGTGAAATTTGAATCTTTCCTTGCATACAACATAAATAGTACGTCGGGTTTTTGCATTTGTAGGAAGACTGAACTCTCTCGTCGTACCAAAGTGTGCACCACAAAAGTTACATTTATAAGTTGGATCGCCAATATCCCAATAATCTGTCAATAAAAATACCAATAAAATATAAATAAATTACATAACTCATAAACTAAACTAATAAATACACACATAGACACAAACAAACAAACACACACACACACACACACACACACACACACACACACACACAAACTTATATAGACTAATACCAATTTTAGGATTTGCATGTCCATGATCAAATTTACAATCTCCATTCGCCAATTTAACAACAACTGCAACAGAAAAAAAGAAAGAGAAAGCAACAAAATTTTAAAAAGCTGAAACTACTTTCCTTCTAAGAAAAATTGAAATAAATTACAAAATTTAAATATGTGAATTTTAGAAATAAATTAGGCTTACAACATACTTGAAGACTCCTCATCTGCAATCAAATCAATCGTTGTTAAATCACTATTTTGCTGCAAATTTGAGATTGTATTTTTCGAGCAATACAGTGAACTTTGGTTCATTGAAGTAGACAAATCAACTGCTTGACTTGATCCACACACTGCATAAAATAATTTAATAAAAAACTTTGCAAACATAAATATATAAGTATGTATGTATAATTTAATAATAAACTTCAACCATACCATTCGTCATTTCGCTTAAAGGATATGTAGACGTATTCAGCACATTATTAAACAATACGCTGCTAGAATACAACTGTTTGCCATATGGATTTAAATCTTCTGCAAAAAAGTAAGAAAAAAGTTAGAAAAGTAATAACAATTCAATAATAATATACAATATTTTATTTGTAAAAATAGTAAATTAGGCTCTAATAAATAATTGTAACACATTTTTGAGAATATTTTTTTTTTAGGTTGGGAAAATAACTCACTCGAATGACCATCATCATTAGTTTGAAAAATCACTCTTGATGCATCAGAGTGCAATTTTAAAAATCTCTTCGTCGAGTAGTCAAATGAATTTTTCTTCTGGGAAACAATTAACTGCGCATGCTCATTTGACCCACATACTGCATACAAAATCACCATATATATATGTATATACATATATATTGTTAGATAGATATATAAAAAACATTAATCATTAAATACTTTGTAGAAAAAAAAACATATCATACCATTCGTGATGTCACCGAAAGGAGACCTAGATGATGGACAACTGGTCATGTTCGAATCGTTCCCACAAAATATATGCTGAAATTTTTTCTGGCTTGATGGAGGCGTACATTTACCTAAATCCACATCTATATTTTTACAAAAAATAAAGAATGATTAAGTTAAATTTAAATAAAATTTGAACGTAAATTAATAAAAATTTAATAAATTTATATATATAAATATATATAAATTTTCATATTGATATTTTTTCTTCCATAAATAAGTTTATATGTCTTCTATTGTTTTCAAATTAAATTTCTACCAATTTACAATTATAACATACATTTTTTTTTGTTCTAAAAAAAGATTAATTTATATAGGCAAACCTTAATTTAGCGCAAATCACATTGTACAATTAAAGAAATTTGTTTGTTTGTTAATAATTCTTTTAATTGAATGGTTTGGATTTATTTTTAGATGGATTTGTTTGTTTGTTAATATTTTTTTAAATATCATCTTTAGTAATTTCGATGCTGGATAGGATGATTTTAACAAATATTCTTTTATTTTTCGCTGATACTAAAATATATATATAAAACAAAGTTTAGAATCAGGTATTAGCATCACACGGTTTTGTGAAACCGTGGTTTTGGGGAGACCCAAAAAATTCCGGTTTCAGTAGCCCACAGATTTTGTAGACCATGGTTTTAGTAGCCCACGGTTTTACTAACCCATGGTATTGAGGAGTCCTCAGCATAGAATGGTATAGAATCACTTCATTTCTTGTTTTCTTCTCCTTTTTCCAATCCAACGTTTCATCTTTCCCAAATTTGAGTTCTATTTGGTTTTTCTTTGATTATATAATCTCTTATTCGTTTCTTGCTTTCTTTTTCTCTTTCCATTCGTATGCTACATCTCCATCAACAGTTCTATTTGGTTTTCTTTGATTATACGCATGGAAAATGCAATTTAAATGTTTATTTTTGGTGAATCAAAATTTTATGTTCTGGATCTACGATTTTAGGTCAATTTGTGAGGTTTTTTTTTTTTCCAATTTTCATTGTTCTCTACTTAATGAATAATTTGTATATGTTATCGATCTAAACATATATTGAAAGATTTACGTATTTCAACCATTTTTTTTTCTTTTTCATGTTCTTTTAATGATTTTTACGGAGTTTTCCGTTATTGGGGAAGGGAACTGATTCCGTTATTAGAGTAGATTCATTTCTTGCTTTCTTTTTCTCTTTCCATTCCTTTGATGTGGAAATGGTCAGAAGTTCTATTTTTTTTTATTATATATTTTTTTTCTGGAGATGTTGTTTTGGCAACTTCGTGAATCATTATTTTATCTTCTGGATCTACGAATTTAGTTCAATTTGTCAGGTTTTTTCCTAAATTTATTGTTCTATATTTAATGAATATATTGTGTATGTTATTGATGTAAATATATTTTTAAAGATTTATGTATTTCAACATTTTTTTTATTTTTCATGTTTTTTTACTGTTTTTGTCGGGTTTTTTCCTCATATATTTTTCTTTATTTTTACACAATCAAAAAACAACAATATTTATTTCGGATTTTTTTACAGTAAATCATGACACACATAGATACAAATCTCGTGTTTGTATGTTTTGCTTACTTTTTTTTGTTTTTTTATTAAATAATGAAAAACGTTTTAGCTATATATGTATTGAAAGTTTATTTAGGTAAAATTGTTTTCAGCACACAATATATAGGTCAAATTGTTTTCAGCACACTATATATATATATATATATATATATATATATATATATATATATATATATATATATATATATATATATATATATATATATATATATAATAAATTTATTATTGATTTATATTTGCAGGTATTTGTTGCCTTCTATGTGTCAATGAACTAATTCGAAATGGTCAGCTACAACATGAAGGTAAAATCTACTCTTGTACTGAATATCATTTAAATTCATTTAAATCTAATCTTGTACTGAATATTTTTTTAACTAAATTGTATTAATTTAGTGATTTTATATACAGTCCAAATTTGATCACAATATTAATATATAATGTTATTTAGTAATTCCTAAAATATTGGGTAAATAAAGCTTCTAATTTAATGTTTATTAAAATAATCCAATTGATTTAGTAAAATAATGCTTCTATAATAAATATTTAAAAATAATGCGAATATCTACATGTTGTAAAATAATGTTGGTACAGTATTTTTTTTTACATTTAATTATGATTGTTAAATGGTAATTTTCAGCTAAAGAATATAGAAAAGTTATCTGATGTTTACAATGTATATTAGTGATAAAAATATTCTGCACTATTAGAAGTAATTAAAATTAAAATAACTTAAAAGACACCAGAAATTAGATGGAAATATTACCTACTTTATCGTTTGTAAGTTTCGGTCGCTTGTTAAGTGTTGTACTCCTTGTTAGCTTCTTCATTCTCAATTTTTTTCCTTTGTAATAGTTTTTTCCTTGTTATATTTTTGCTGGGATTTGGAAGTGACAAAATTGAAACCCCATTCTTAAGTGTGTAAGCCCAATATATAGGCTTTCTATTAATGATTTTTTTTGTATTGGGAGGAGAAAAGATAGGAATGCCAACAGTTTTTGCTGTTATCCACAAATCATTAGAGCTGTATGAATTTGTCCATACATCATTTTTTGTATAATTAGGCCAATATATGTAGGCTGTCAATTCATGATTATTTTGTATTGGGAAGACAAAAGTAATCTTTTCCAACAGTTTGTTGCTAAGCATTTTCTTTTAAAGGCTCTAATGATGTATGGATAACTGAATTTTTGATTTTCAAAAAACATCTTTAATGGCATCATATTTAATATAAATATTCTGCAAAACCGATTTCCAATGTATACATGTTTTAAAATAAAGCACTTTTTTTGAATGTTCAAATGATGTATGAACAACTATTATTTTAGATTTCCAAAAACAGTTGTAATTAGATAATATTTAATGTAAACAGTATACAATTCCGATTTCCGATCTATAATGTTTTAAAATTGAAGATTTTTTTTTATGGAGACTTGAAAATTAGAAGAGGGAAATTCAAGTATTTTGTACGATATTTGTTTCTTACCTTTTTTTGCATAAACATTTAGTTTCGAAATTAACTTTTTAAATTTGATTAATTTAACTTGTATTCTTTAGTTGTGTGGCATCATATGTAAATATGTTTAACTTTTATATATTATCTTAACTTGTATAATTTAGTTGTGTGGCATCATATGTAAATATGGCTGTCTAAATTATATTAGTTTGAATTTTAATGATGATAACATAAGTCCAACTAACATTATATATTGGGCAACGACTGAATTTAGAAGCACTAAGGACCAAACTCAGATAATATTATGAACCTATACTTTGGTTGTTAAACATTATTTGATGTACGGCATTTAATGAGATTCCATGTCCGACAATTTATATGTTGTATGTCCAGCTCTTTTTTATATAATTAAATTTGTAGAAAAATAATTTACATGTTTGCATGTAGTTTGCTGCTTTAATATATCATCTTATTTACATGAGTAATCAACTTTTAATGAGTGTAAAATGTCATTCCTTATCTTTATTTTCATATCAATCTTGAACTTATTTGTAATAATGTTTCCTTGTTTGTATTAAATTAGATTATCTAATAGCAGCAAAAAAGGATTATATATACTCTCTTCAACTACATATTTAACACAAATGAAAGCTCCATTGAGAATAACATAAGTTGAATTAATTAAGCAAGCTCACACAAAATGTTCTTTTAAGAGCTGGCTGAACTTGAAAGCATTCAAATACAAACTAAGATAATATTCAAATACGTCAATACATGATTACAAAGAGTTCTTTTAAGCTGAATGATATTAAAAGCACTAAGGATCAAACTAAGGTAATCTTCATTCCTTCTCTTTCTTTATTTTAATCTTCATCTTTTTTGATCCTGCTGTTGTTGAGTATGCATCAACCAATGACCTCTTCAATCCGGAATCTTCAGGAGTTTCCACAGACTCATTCTCTTGTGAATATTTAACATTTGGTGTTGAAATTATCTCTCCACACGATCCAATCTATTCATTTATATCAAAATTTGCAATTAAAATGTGTTGTAAATGAAAAAAACAATGACTAATTAAAGGAAAACTTGTTTACCATTTCGAAATCATTATCCTCCTTCAACAAATTTGAAAAAATATCAGATTCCTGTAACACAAAAATTTTCAACAGAATATTTAAAAAATAATTAAAGTAATTTCAAATTACCAAAAGATTAACACATACCTGATTATCTTTAAAATTTTCAGAATATAGTGAAATTAGTCCTTCATCGGTAGTCAACTTTAATACCGTAAATGATACAGTATAATTACGTACTTGTTCAGATCTTACTTGAATTTTGAAGAAAATTCTTAAGCCAACTAAATTTTGTATTTCCTCAGGAATTTTCTTATCCTTTTCTGATTCCTACAATTTTAAAAAAGACAAATTATACTTAAATAATAAATTTAAGTATAGTCCAAAAATTCTCTTATATGCTTAGAGCTTATTTGCAAACGTACCTCTGACATCTTCTTTTTTAAATCCAAAGCTTTTTTTTCCAATAAGCTGAACGCATTTTTTGTCCCATAATAGTAAATCTATTTCGCCGGTTGTGTCAATGACACGAACATTAATTTTGTACCTGTCATATAAAATTGTATTTAATGGTTTCAAGTAGAATAGTAATTAGGTTTAAAATGATTGTAGGTTAATACCTGATGTTAACATCTTTTTCAAATTTGTCACATCTGTCACAGTAAAATAAATCGCCACATTTATCTAGTTTTTTTGGACATTTGTTACACGAAAAATACCACCAAGCATTCTTTAATACAACTTCAACAATTTCAGCATAAATCCAAAAGCTTCCAATCTGATAATCAATAATAAAAAATTTAGATTAATATTCTGATTAAGGTAAATTATGTAGTATAATATAATTATCAATTGTAACTAAAAGAAATATATACCTTATGGTTATCTCTCAATTTCTCAATGGTCCTAACTATAGCTTGGCCACTTGATAATTCATTTTCAACCAAATTTGTAGAAGTTAGTGAAACTGTACTTATAGTGATTGATTCACTACTTTCTTCAACAATCCTTCATAAAGTGGACAAATATTCATTAATTTAATTCTGAGTACTCATGAAAATTAGAATAAAGTAAACAATTAATTATACTATCGCAATGTTTTAGTTACCTTGCTTTAAAATTTTCAATCTCTGGAATGTCAACACCAAATATCAACCTTGAAACATAGAAGGTGTTCGATGCTGTAACTTGTCCTAATCGGAAAACAATACAATTTAAACTTGTATTAAATTATTTTATAAATTTTATAAATGAAGAATAAAATAAAATTCATTATATAAGAAATAATTATCACCTCTATATAATTTGGTACGAAACATTTGTAGTACTACTACAACAGGTTCATTTCTACCATTGTTAACGTACGAAACCATATCATCAACCAAATTACCCCACAAAGTACATGGCAGACGATGTTTCCTAAAAATACAAAGGAATTTAATTTATTTTTTAATTATATGGATAATATTAAAAATAGAATAATAAAAAAATTAAATTATTACTCATTGTCCTCGAGAGTAATATTCATAAGTCGTGTTGGTCCATCTTTCAAATCCCTTTGTTGGGGCGGATCTAATGTAACAACTCGTCCAATAATATCTGAAATTGATGGTATTTACAAATAACATTAAATTTGATGAAATAAAATAATTTTATATTTGTAATCAAAAAAATAATTTAACCATGTATTTACCAATAAGTTTGTTATCACCTAAAGATTCCTTACTTGTAAGATCAGAAAACTTTTGAAAACTAAAAACAAAGGAAGGAAATTTCTCATCAAATATTTCAACAACTTTCGTTTTTGCCAAGAATAATATCTTGTATTTATTTGCGGTTGTTTTTTATTTCATGTTGTTATTTGTAACAACAAAACAACGAACAACATAGAGTCTTCTCTCATTCAGCAAAGGTTGAAAGTTGGAGATTAAATCTTTCTTAATACTTGCATGAATTCGATCGCCCTGCAAAGAAAAAAAAATCAGTACAAAAATATTTATGCATATTATTTATTCAAGTATTCAGCTAATAAAAATATTTATTGCTGCAACCATCTATAATTATGAAGTCATTGGTATTATTTTTTATTATCCATGATATTCTGTGAATAAATTTGTTTGTGGAATCTGTTAACTTTTATTACATGTTGGTAAATTAACATCCTCATATTTTCTAAATTATTTCCTAGGCTGTATGTACATTTATGGATATTTTGTTAAATTATATACAATTTTATTTTATAACTGAATATTGTTTTTATATTTAACAGTTGACAGTAGCAACTAAGGATATATTTATATATGAATGTTGTTTTGATATTTAACTTTATTTTCAACTTTAATTTTAGTTGGTACAAATGACGGTAAGGAGGTAACTGTCAGTTACCATCATCATACAATTATCTTCATTCGGCTATTGTCAAAACCATTGGCGGGGCATTAGTTGCAGCCATTGGCCCATTGGCAATGTGATCGTGTGATCTGATGTTGTAAAAGATGCTCACTTTTTCTGGTATTTGTGTATTTTTTTCGTCGGAATCCAAAACCATATGTGTTTTATCATTTAACACATTTCGTTCGACTATCGCTTAAACCATTGGCGGGGCATTCGTTGCAGCCATTGGTTCATCGGCAATGATGATTTGACATCCAATGGCGGGGTATTCATTGCAGCCATTGGTTGGTTAATCTAAATCTGAGTCTATCAAGTCTTTAACTTGAGTAATAGAAGTTTTTTCTATTATAATAAATCATCAGAATCATGTTAAAAAACAATACCGTGGGCTACTAAAACCAGAATTTCTGTGCCCTCCCCATAACCGTGGGTTCCTAAGACCGTGGGATGCTGAAACCTGATTCTAAACTAAGGTTTATATATATATAGATTTACTATCTTAAACAAACAGAAGAATATTTCTTTCGCAGGTGTTAATTATTCAAACAGTTTTCATCCATATTTTATTATCAATTTCTGGCATTTCTGTGTTTTTTTTTTTGCTATCGTTTTAATGTTGCTGGAGTTTCCACAGACTCATTATATAACATTTTAATATTGCTGGCATCTGTTTAATAATTGTTCAATTTCTTTTTGTAATTATATGGTTTTTTATTCAAGTTTTTTATTGGGGCTGAGTTTATGCATGAAAGTGCCATTTTTTTTTCATATTAATGTCATTTGTGTTTTATTGTGTCCGAGTTTTATGTTACTGTCATTTGTTTTTTTTTTGTGCCCTACCCAAGACCGTGAGTTCAACTATCGTTAAATCCGTGAGTTTTATGTTACTGACATTCAGATTGTATTTGTGTTTTATCATTTAACACATTTCG
The DNA here is from genome assembly GCA_029216955.1 of Iris pallida. Lineage (NCBI taxonomy): Eukaryota > Viridiplantae > Streptophyta > Magnoliopsida > Asparagales > Iridaceae > Iris > Iris pallida. The sequence goes on along the minus strand of JANAVB010006000.1, from coordinate 1,243,342 downwards.
TTTGTCTAGTTAAAACCATTGGCGGGGCATTCGTTGCAGCCATTGGTCCATTGGACATGATGATTTGCCAGCAATTGTCATCTGTTTAATAATTTTACAATTTTTTTTTGTAATCAAATGGTTTTTTTAATGAAGTGAGTCTATACCATTCTATGTAGAGGTCTGCCCAATATCATGAGTCTATACCATTTTATGTTGCTGTCATTCCGATTGTATTTGTGTTTTATCATTAAACACATTTCGTCTGTCTCGTTAAAACCAATGGCGGGGCATTAGTTGCAGCCATTGGTCCATTGGACATGATGATTTGACATCCATTGGCGGGGTAATCGTTGCAGCCATTGGTTGGTTAATCTAAATCTGAGTCTATTAAAAAATTCCTCAACCAAAAATTTTAATGTTGCTGGCAGCTATTTATCAGTTGTACTATTTCGTTCTGTAAACATAGGTTAATTTAATTACACCAGTAATTGAAAAAGTACCCCAGTAATTTGTACATTTATTCCAAATTATAATTTTTGTTTTTTAGTGCCTGAGTTATATGTTACTGTCATTTGTTTTTTTTTGTGGCCTCCCCAAAACCGGGGTTACAATTTCGTTTATGTTACTGTCATTTTTTTGTGACCTCCCCAAGACCGTGGGTTCAACTCGTTAAATTCGTGAGTTTTATGTTACTGTCATTCCGATTGTTTTCATGTTTTATCATTTAACACATTTTGTTCGTCTAGTTAAAACCATTGGCGGGGCATTCGTTGCAGCCATTGGTACATTGGACATGATGATTTGGCATTCGTTGCAGCCATTGGTCCATTGAACATGATGATTTGGCAGCCATTGGCGGGGTACTCGTTGCAGCCATTGGTTGGTTAATCTAAATCTGAGTCTATTAAAAAAATTCTCAACCAAACATTTTGATATTGCTGGCAGCTGTTTAATCATTTGTACTGTTTCGTTGTGTGACCATATGGTTTTTTAATTACACCAGTAATTGAAAAAGTACCCCAGTAATTTGTACATTTATTCCAATTGTAATTTATGTTTTATTTTGACTGAGTTTTATGTTACTGTCATTTGTTTTTTTTTGGCATCCACAAAATCGTGGGTACAATTTCGCCCAGTTTAATATTATTTGCAGCTGTTAAATAATTGTACAATTTCGTGTGAAATGCTGTTGTAAAATATGCTGTAGCAAAAAATGCTGTTGTACTATCTTAATCTAATTCCGAGTCTATCTAACGTAAACAGAATTGCAGAATGTAATAAACTGTAGATAAATAAAATTACCTCAGAATCGTGAAATACACATTCGAGACTGAATGGTTGCCCTTTTTCTCCGTATCCGGGTACATCATACATACGAATGAGTCGAACTTTCAAATTTCAAAATGTTTTGGATGGACTGATCTCATGAATTAGTGAGAAGAAAGGAGCCATTGATGAAGAATTATTTTTTCTTTTTCTGAAAGATGAAGAGTGAGGATGGAATCCATTTTTTCACTGTATTTATAGACAGTAAACTCAGCCACATTATTAATGTAAATTATGTTGGGAAACCAACAGTTTTCTTGGTTGATGGAGAAAAGTGGATTGGTTTATGGATCAAAGTAGCTGGCAGTTGTATCTCAATTTCGTTTTTTGTAAATTGTATTTGTGTTTAATTCTTTACAGCTGAGTTTAGGCGGGAAAATGGCATTTGTGTTTAATTTGAATAATTTTGTTTGTCACTGAAGGTTATTTAATGACATATGAATCATATTTAATGTTGCTGGCAGCTGTTTAATCATTGTACACTCGTTTTTGTAACCAAATGGTTTTTAACTATTTTTTTATTTTCTTATTGTGGCTCAGTTTAGGCAGAAAAATGGCATATTTGTAATTTGTTCAAACTATTTTGCTATTATATAGATATAGATTAATATTATTCTAAAAGAAGACTATTCTTATTTAAGCTTATAAGAAGGTGGTTTATTTGTGAACTTACCGAGCTTTAAAAGAACAACATGTTTCTGCATGTTGTGGAAAGGAGATGCTAGGCTTCGTATGCGCTCGCGGTGACTGCACTGGTCACGCGATAGCAGTACTATAGTCGAGCAGGCATAGCAATGATACTTGACCTGGCGGTAATGGTGCAGTCCGGAGGAGTCTACCGGCCTTGGTGGGGCATGCCGGTGGTGATGGTGGCAGAAAGAGCCCAGGCGGCGGAATCGGCGCTGCGGGCGCAGGGCTCATGGCGAGCTCTGCGCGGGCCGACTTGCGCGAGACAGGTCAGGAGCATGAACTGGTTTTTCAACGGTTGGAGATTGGAGTTGGGCTTTCCCCCACCCGGTTTCATGATAGAACGGCCATGGAGAAGTCGAGGATGAACGCTGGTCGGGGACGAGGTGGGCAACATTGCAACCGTGCTTGGCGGAACATCAAGGTAGCATTGCAGTCCCACAACCTAGTCCTTGGCGTCAAGGAGGAGCACGACGTTGCGCGTGGTGGTGGTGGTGAGGATGGGTATCCAGAGGAGGGACATGGCGGCGAGGCGCTGGGATGTCGGCTCCGGTTCGGCTACCACGCAAGGTGGCCTCGACTGTGGCATGGTCACCGGAGTGCACAGGATGGAGGGCGAGGGCTCGTGCGAATGTGGAATGAGATGAGGAAGATGGAGTGCTATATATTATTTTAAGAAGGAATGAAGAGGAGATGCCTACTGGTGTGAGAAAGAGTATGGGAAGCTTGTGAGATTGCGGCTAGGGTTAAGGACTATGTTGCTGTTCTAGGAACAACAACTACTTATCATTTTAATAATAGACAATTGTACTGTAAGCATTAAACTTTCAGTTTATTTCGAAGAAGTAATTAAGTTTAGAGAAATTACAATGTGAGCATCGTCGCGCCTAAATTTAGGACGTCAATTTTCTACGCCGTAAAATTGGGCGTCATAAATAAAATAAGGGAACTAATGGACTATTATGAATTAAATGTCGATGGATTATGGAGGTAAAGGGGGAATGGATTAAGAGATAAAATGGGCGCCCCATTTTTGGGCGTGGATTTCACGTATAGGAAAATGCGTGCCCATTTTGGGTCGTTTTTTTTTTCCTACACCCATTTTTTGGGCGTGTAATTTTTTTTCTTCTTCTTTTACAACGACTATTTAACAAGTATGTATTTTACAACGGGTATTCCAACGGCTAATTTTTACCTATTGGGTATATATAATTTTTACCCTATTCAGTTTCTTCCAATTCAAAGTTCACTTAACTCCATTCATCCAAACTTCTCTCCAAAGATTTCAAAAGAGAAGTTACTCCAGGAAAAAAGTTTCTTCCACCTTCCAGTGAAGCTTTCAAGAAGAATCATCTCCACGACCTGGTGAAGCTGTCAAGAAAAATCTCTCGGAAAGAAGTTGTAATTTTTAAATTTTTATTCATGGATCAAGTATTAACATTGATTTGCTACCATGGAGGTACACTTAGAGGACTATCTTATGAAGGAGGTACAAATAATCTAATTTTTATCTATCCGAATATCTCCTTACAAAATATATGTAATATTATCGTGGAACGTTTTTCTATTACATATGAATTCGTAATAAGATATATTTTTACCGGTATATTTTTAGTACTAGATAGTGAAGAAGCATGGAACTTTGTTATTAAGGATAATTTAGGTGCATCTTGTATAAAGATTTATATTAATCAAGCATTAACAAATATTAGCAGAAATGTTATGTCTACTAGTCAACCTGTTTATGACAGCCAAAATTTTCATGTTGGTCCTAGCACTTCAAACCAAATAAATTTAGTTGAAGAGAACGTTGATGACGTTGACAGTGACGACTTAGTCGAAGATTTAGACTATTATTTAGAAAATAATGATGATAATTTAGATGGTAGCACCCCTGAGTTATTTGTTGGAAAAGAATTTCTTTCGTCTTATGCATTTCAAAATTTTATTAGTGATATAGCAATTCTTTATAATTTTAGTTGTAGAGCTAAACATAACAATTCTCAAAAAATTGTATATATTTGTGACTCTCCAGATTGTAGTTGGAGAGTGTATGCTAAAGCAATTGATAATGGTACAATCTTTGAGATTCGTACATTCGAATCTCGACATTCGTGTACTGGTGTGTTACCAAGAGGACATCATCGACACGCTACTGCTACATGGATTTGTGAAAAAATAATAGACAAAATTAGAGATAACCACTCCTATAGTGCATCTCATATTGTAAAAGATATACTTAGAGATTATCGAGTACATATTACATATTTTAAAGCTGGAGAGCGAAAGAACTTGCATTATCTGAAATCAACGGTAGTTATATTGATGTATATGGCAATCTTGAAAGATATTACTTTATAATTGCGGAAACAAATCCTGGTAGCAAATATTTTTTAAAGACCGTGGAAAATAATGTCTTTCAAAGAATATTTATTTGTTTTAAGGCATGTATGGATGGTTTTTTAAGTGGTTGTTTACCTATAATTAGTATTGATGTAACTTTTTTGACATCTAGATATCAAGGTAATTTATTTGTAGCATGTGCACATGATCCTAACTACCAATTATATCATATTGCTTATTGTATTGCTGAAAATGAGAATAACGAATCATGGACATGGTTTTTAAACAATTTGAAGATTTCCTTTGAAAATTTCTTTGATCGCTGGGATAGTATTTTATTCATATCAGATAAGCAAAAAGGATTAATTCGTGTGATGCACGATACTTTTCCTAACTCTCCACAATTTTTTTGCATTCAGCATTTTAAACAAAATATGAAAAGTCAATGCAGAAGTAAACCTAAATATCTAGAATGGTTGGATAAACTTGTTCGAACTTATAATGTTGTGGATGCAACAGAATGGTTTGAAAGAATCCAGTCCACAGATATTCGTATTTTTAATTGGATTGTTGGTACCAATGATAAAAATCGTAATTTCTCACATTGGATAACAACTTATGCACCATGTTTTAGACTCGATATTAACACATCCAACATTGCAGAGTATTTTAATAATTGAATAAAGAATTTGTGTGATAAACCAATAACAATATTGCTTGACGGTATTAGAGCCAAGATCATAACAATTCATGAAAAGCATCGACAAAATTCTGAAAATATGGACAACAACTTTTGTCCAAGGATGCTTAAGACTATGGATCAGCTCAAAAGAGAGATACATCATTTTCAAATGTTGTGTATTGAAGGTTATTTATTTTAAATATTCGATCATGAAACAAGTAGATGTTATGTGGTACATTTAGAAAATAGAACATGTACATGTTTTCGTTGGCAACACACTCTTTTACCATGTGTACATGCTTATTTTGCATGTGAATCTACTAACTTACCAATTGAAAGTTATTATCCTGCTCAATTTTTTGTTGAAACAATTAAAAGTGTTTATGCGTCTTGTATGGAACCAATTCCATCTCCATACACTCCTCAAGTTGAATTGGTAAGAGGTAAATTTGGAGTACCAAAAGTTGGACATAGAGCTGGAAGACCTAAAAAAGAATCGTTTTATGACAAAGGAGCTACCGACAAGAGATCTACATTGCAGCAATTGTAACGGACTTGGACACAACAGAAGAAATTGCACAAGACAACCGACATAGTAAATGTTATTATAATTTCTAAATGTGTGATTATTTTATTATCTTGTAATTATTGCATTTAATTTTTTTGGTTATCTTGTATTTTTTGGAAATTTATAAAGAGAAATAAATAAAAAGTCATAAATAAAAATTTTACATCATGCCTGCATATGCTGATAGTTAACATGCTTTTAATCATTCATCTCTATTCATTCTATCATAATGTCTATGGGGAACTGGCCTAAGACCTAGTCGCATTCTCCTAGCTGCCATTTTATATGGTGTCTCCCTGGTAATGGCCGGAAGCCATCTCCTCTATACTGGGGTGTCTGAGTAGATGGATAAGACTGGGGTGTGCCAAATAATGAAGCACTGGCGTTGTATATATAAGAATCCTAATCAAAGTCATTCGAAGCATACTACGAACAACCAGGTTATGATGTGCCCTCGCCCGCCTCTTGATTAATATGTGATTCAGAATAATGGAATGTATCTTGTGACCCACCAAATTGTGATGTGCCCTCGTCCGCCTTTTGGTATGTCCTACGAGGGTGTGCATGTCTGTGCCTGACAAAGCCTACAGGATGATCCTGAGGGATTTCCAATGGTAGCACTGGGGGCCTATGGGATTGGCTGAGAAATTGTACAGATCGGTCTAGCAATTCTCGTGGATCTACTTTTGGGTCCTGGGACATCCCTTCCCAATTTTGGAGCTAAATTATATTCATACTCAGTGAGACACATATAGATCATGATCACAGTTCATTTAAATAAATTTAGACACATACTATTACATTTACTTGTGTATCACGTACACGCAAACTAGCATCATCCAGAGCTCGGTGAGGAAATCGGGCCTCTTCAAATTGATAGCATCAATTTTGGACGCGAGGAGTCCCATACCAAAGTACAAAGGATTCACTACCTTGTATTGCAAGTGTAAACATAAATGAATTATAGCATGACAAATATTAAAAAGTAATTGTAGGTTTACGAGTTTATTCTAAGAATAACTTACAATCAAGTATGGATGTCATCGATTGAGACAAATGTTCCACCCCATACGTCTCAAACTTGTTCTCCCAACCTGGAAGATGTGAGCGAGCCCGCGATACGACTGACCCTCTGCTCCGACTAGCAGCCAAAGGTTCTTGAGTTATGAATTGTTTCATCCCAAACTGTCGCATGACACGATCAGCCTGTAAGCCGACTTCCCAAATTTTTTTAATTTTTAATTTTTATTTGTTTATGATTAATTTTATGGCCATTGTAAGTCATGCCAAAGCTTGTAGGTGGGCTATGACCATATTAAGGTCATATGACCTCTAGATAGCTTATATATGTAATATTTAGCTATTTTATATTTTTCTACAATTTTTTTGATATTTTTAGGTATTTAATATTTAAGGTTTTATTATTTTAAGGACTTTCAGGATTTACCGTAAGGTCATACGGGGGTATTTCTGGACCAAATATTTTTATTTGGGCTTTAAATGACTAAAAATATTTTCTAGAATATTTTAGAATTTTTCTGGATTTTTTAGAATTTTTAGAAATTTTTATATAATTAAAACATATAGAATTTATATTTTATAGGTTTTTGGAATTTACTGTGAGATCACACGATGATATTTTATGTTAAAATATTTTATTTATATTCTAGTCATTTAAAAATATTTTCTAGAATTTTCTAGAATTTTTCTGGATTTTTCTGCAATTTATTTTGAATTATTTGGACTTAAAATAATTTTTAAATAATTTTCTGAATTAAATAATTAATTACCCAATAATTCAAAAGGGGGGCCCACCTGTCGGTGCCTGCTACAGTAACCGCTCCCTCTCTCCTATATATGCATTGTATATTCACAAACCCTAATTAATTATAGACTCCTCCTTTTGGAGTTTGATCCCGGTGATTCTCCGACTTCTCGAGGCGATTGCCGTCAACTCGGACCTCATTTTCGTGTGCCATTTTTTTTATTGGAAGCGTATTGAGGTATAGTTTCTGAATATCTAATTTATTTTCATAATTTCTAAACCTAAATTTCTGCAAAATTCAATTTCTGCAAAATTAGTAGAATGTCGGTTGTCCGAAACTTGACACGTTTCGGTGTTTTCGAGATTCCGGGAGAACCAGAAATCAAAATCATGAACCGTTTGATGTTTCGGAAAGCTAACACAGAGCTCTACGACATATATTTTTCTCAAAAATTATTTTGTTCATCTATTATTTTATTTTTTCTGTTGAACTCAGAATTGATCGGTTGATCACTGTTTTGGTCACGATTAGCCATAACGGCGATATCTTTTGATCAAAATGTGATTTTGTGTCACGGTTAATTCCAACATACTCATGGCACTGAAATCTACCAAGGTGCACTTTTAAAATCTAGAGTTCATAACGTTTGACTAAAAAGTTAACGGCACGCCTCGATTTGCGTGCCATAGTTTCCAAAATTGAGAAACACGACTTTTGATGGCCAAAATTGCATGTTTAGATTATATTCAGATTATTATTAGGTTAAATTAGGTTTTTGAGTGAATTATTCCATAATTAATTATTATTAGATTAGTAACCCAACTAGCCACTATTCTATGAATTTAGAACTAGAATATTAGAATTGATTTATGGTTTTCGTGCACGGTTCGTGGTACGATATGTGTTATAGGTTGACAGCTTCTATATCGGCATTCCCTCATCCTCTACTTGTGGCTACGGTTTGTGCAAGGATTCAGGCAAGTACAGTATTACATTTACGTTTTAGTTCATTATAATATTTACTCTATAGTTTTCTTGTTTGATATCCCGTTGAGTCATTGCTTGATATTCCATTGAGACACGATTGTGACACGGTAGTTATCGTATCCGTCTTAGTGTATCATTGACCGTTATCGATTGGTAAAGAGTCGGGAGGGAAAATACTCGGTAAATACGTGAACAAACCCAATTACCGTTACCGAATGATAGCTAAGTCATACACACCCACGTATGAGTTAGCCGTACCAATTACTGAATGATAGCCATCGTATGATGTGCCGTATTAGTCCAGCGTTCACGTATTAAAAGGTATTTCACACACACATAGTGGTTCCTATTTTTTCTTTATCTAGTCCATTATCTTGTTAGTTCATATCTTGCTAGTTTATATCTTGCCAGTTATATCTTGTTAGTTCCCATCTTGCTAGTTCATATCTTAATCGTTCATACCTTGCTAGTACTAGTTCTTTATATACTCTTTGCCATCATCGTTTCTTGTTGTTCTAACTTATTTTGGACTAACAACATTAATTGTAATATGGTTGTACTCTGCTCCTTTCATGACTGGATCGTTGCTATAGGTGAGGTTGACCTGCCTACTCTTGCGCTATGGACCATACGAGGGGGAGATAAAGACTCGAAGGCTAAACCATAGAAGACAAGTTAGTTGTGTGGTAGTTTTCTATAAATGTAAAAGCTTACATTCTTCTTCAAATGTAAAACTTCTATATTTTGTAAAGTTGATTTAGTTGTTGTGAATGAGCAGTTAGTATTTATGAGCACTTTATTTATTGTGGGCTAGACAGCGTACTACCGCCGATACCGCGGCGTAGGCTGGGCTTGGACACGCACTCGTATCTCGAAAAGCGGATGCGGGTCGTGACAAGTTTTTATGGTGGCCCATGCAGGTCTGTTTCAGTAAAAGATTGCGAACTTTTGGTAGTACTTAAGTTAGTCGTACTACTGCAAGCCTGCGACTAGGATGCTCATTCACAATTAGTTTTGATTTGACTTTATAATAATGAATAGGACTAGGAGTCCCTTATTCAATTTGACCCTTGGATAGTTAAGATTGTTAAATAGGCCATTTGATTTAGCCAATCATTTATTGAAGTCTCGGTATGGATAAATCAAAGAATTTTTCTAAGAGAATATGTTATTTTGTTTTGACATGTTGGTAGGATCCAAGGTGGGTAGAATATACGTTTGGTAAGTTAGGCCTTTATAGAATTCAATTCCTAATTTTGATCATTTTTGTGCCATTTTATCTTCTGCCTTCTCTAAACCTCGTTTTATTTTCAAAACTATTTTGCGATCGTTTTATTTTTAATTCCTAATTTTGGTTCAATTACCTATATATTAATTCAAGTCGTCTTCGTTCATTTTGTGATCGTTTTGTTTTCAAAACTGATACTTTTATTCAAGGACAGATACTTATATTTTCTTATCATGATCGACTTATTTGAATTTATTGAAGTTTCTTTGAAATTCTATGGATATAGTTGAAATAATTTTTGATGACTTGCAATGGTAAGGCAGATGCGCACTATCCCCATTTATTTGAATTATGGAGATTGCGGGTTCACTGCAGTCAGAAGCGCACTGGCGTGGCATGATCCCTAAGTTGAAATAATTTCAAGTATACGTAGGTTGTCAAATATTACTAAAACTATATCCTAGTTGTATTATTGATCTTTTGATTTATTATGTCAATATTGGATAGAGTTGATAAAGTGTTCGATAACATATTATACTTGAGTCATGAAACCAAGGGTTCACGGCAGCCAGATGTACACTGGCGAGGCATGGATTCTCGGTTAAATGACTTCAGATATACTTATGATTTTCGAATATCATAGCGACTATATCTTTTATTGGCATACGACTATTATTATTTTTTCTTTTTTTTCTTTCAAATTTATTTGATGTCTTATTTCTTTTTCACCACATTCTCTACAACTAGTAGTTCTTTATTTCTTTCATATTGTTCTATTTTCGAATCGTCATATTTTAAACTTATTTTGATTTTCTTCCACTATATTTCTAAAACGTATTTATATTTTGATTCTATATGCTTGATCAATTTCGATTATTCATCACATTATTTTTTTGATTATATTTTTTGTCGTACTTATTCATATCGATTGGTCATGTCATATTTTGATGATATTCTTGGTTGTGCCTATTTATATCTTTTGAAATTTCGAGGATGAAATTTTTCTAAGGTGGGTAGATTTGTAAGCCCACTTCCCAATTTTTTTTAATTTTTTAATTTTATTTGTTTATGATTAATTTTATGGCCATTGTCAGTTATGCCAAAGCTTGTAGGTGGGCTATGACCATATTAAGGTCATATGACCTCTAGATAGCTTATATATGTAATATTTAGCTATTTTATATTTTTCTACAATTTTTGGATAATTTTAGGTATTTAATATTTAAGGTTTTATTATTTTAAGGACTTTCAGGATTTACCGTGAGGTCATACGGGGGTATTTCTGGACCAAATATTTTTATTTGGGCTTTAAATGACTAAAAATATTTTCTAGAATATTTTAGAATTTTTTTGGATTTTTTAGAATTTTTGGGAATTTTTATATAATTAAAACATATAAAATTTATATTTTATAGGTTTTTGGAATTTACTGCGAGGTCACACGATGATATTTTATGTTAAAATATTTTATTTATATTCTAGACAGTTAAAAATATTTTCTAGAATTTTCTAGAATTTTTCTGGATTTTTCTGCAATTTATTTGGATTTATTTGGACTTAAAATAATTTAATGATTTTCTGAATTATATAATTAATTACCCAATAATTCAAAAGCGGGGGCCACCTGTCGGCGCCTGCTACAGTAACCGCCTCTCTCTCTCTCCTATATATATGCATTGTATATTCACAAACCCTAATTAATTATAGCCTCCTCCTTTTGGAGTTTGATCCCGGTGATTCCCCGACTTCCCGAGGCGATTGCCGTCAACTCGGACCTCATTTTCGCGTGCTATTTTTTTTATTGGAAGCGTATTGAGGTATAATTTATGAATATCTAATTTATTTTTGTAATTTCTGAACCTAAATTTCTACAAAATTCAATTTCTGTAAAATTCGTAGAGTGTCGGTTGTCCGAAACTTGACATGTTTCGGTGTTTTCGAGATTTCGGGAGAACCAGAAATCGAAATCATGAACCGTTTGAAGTTTCCAAAAGCTAACACAGAGCTCTACGACTTATATTTTTCCCAAAAATTATTTTGTTCATCTATTATTTTATTTTTTCTGTTGAACTCAGAATTGATTGGTTGATCACCGTTTTGGTCACGATTAGCCATAACAGTGATATCTTTTGATCAAAATGTGATTTTGTGGCATGGTTAATTCCAGCATACTCGTGGCACTGAAATCTACCAAGGTACACTTTTAAAATCTAGAGTTCACAACGTTTGACTAAAAAGTTAACGGCACGCCTCGATTTGTGTGCCATGGTTTCCAAAATTGAGAAACACGACTTTTGATGGCCAAAATTGCATGTTTAGATTATATTCAGATTATTATTAGGTTAAATTAGGTTTTTGAGTGAATTATTTCAGAATTAATTATTATTAGATTAGTAACCCAACTAGCCACTAATCCATGAATTTAGAAATAGAACATTAGAATTGATTTATGGTTTTCGTGCACGGTTCGTGGTACGATATGTGTTATAGGTTGACATCTTCTAGATCAGCATTCCCTCATCCTCTACTTGTGGCTACAGTTTGTGCAAGGATTCAGGCAAGTACAGTATTATATTTATGTTTTAGTTCATTATAATGTTTACTCTATAGTTTTCTTGTTTGATATCCCGTTGAGTCATTGCTTGATATTCTATTGAGACACGATTGTGACACGGTAGTTATCGTATCCGTCTTAGTGTATCATTGACCGTTATCGATTGTTAGAGAGTCGGGAGGGGAAATACTCGGTAAATACGTGAACAAACCCAATTACCGTTACCGAATAATAGATAAGTCATACACACCCACGTATGAGTTAGCCGTACCAATTACTGAATGATAGCTATCGTATGATGTGCCGTATTTGCCCAGCCGTTCATGTATTAAAAGGTATTTCACACACACATAGTGGTTCCTATTTTTCCTTTATCTAGTCCATTATCTTGTTAGTTCATATCTTGCTAGTTTACATCTTGCCAGTTATATCTTGTTAGATCCCATCTTGCTAGTTCATATCTTGATCATTCATACCTTGCTAGTACTAGTTCTTTATATACTCTTTGCCATCATCGTTTCTCGTTGTTCTAACTTATTTTGGACTAACAACATTAATTGCAATATGGTTGTACTCTGCTCCTTTCCTAACTGGATCGTTGTTATAGGTGAGGTTGACGTGCCTACTCTTGCGCTATGGACCATACGAAGGGGAGATAGAGACTCGAAGGCTAAACCATTGAAGACTAGTTAGTTGTGTGATAGTTTTCTATAAATGTAAAAGCTTACATTCTTTTTCAAATGTAAAACTTCTATATTATATAAAGTTAATTTAGTTGTTGTGAATGAGCAGTTAGTATTTATGAGCACTTTATTTATTACGGGCTAGACAGCATACTACCGTCGATACCGCGGCGTAGGCTGGGCTTGGACACGCACTCGTATCCCGAAAAGCGGGTGCGGGTCGTGACACAGCCGGATGAAACATGATATGAGAATGGTAGATGATAGTACTGTGCATACTAGCTCCAAGTGCACCATCAATCACACATTGAGGTACACTAATATGGTGCCATTTGACCTATATGATGTTTAAGTAGTGTGAAAAAATATTTAAATAAAGTGTGACAAAGTAGTCTATCCAATAGGCTCAGCTAACCTTATTTGCAGATATTGTGTCAAATAGATGACGATAAATTGAGACCACTTTAGTAAGCCCGTGAGCTGTATCTACATCTCTGAATTCCATCTCACTCCTGTGGGCATGACCCGCTCATCTGCACTGTATCGGGTAAGTGGCCTACCGATATAAAAATATTCGTATGACCATAGCTACAAATTAATTGTCACTCTCCATTCCCAGAATACGTATTTTAATATGTGTACTGCTTGAATGTATTTATTTAATATTTATCATGCATTTGTTCTGTATTTAATTCCTTTACTTTTTTGCTAATTATTTTTCTGTATTTTATTTTTGGCTCTTGGGTTCGGCTTGGTTTGGTTTGTTTCTAAAATTTTATGGTTCATTATGAACCGAACCCAACCCCCTACCTACCACATCTTCATTTAAAGCCCCAACCCTTTCTCTCTCTTCATTACTTTTTCTTCTCAATTACTCTTCTTCTTCTTCTTCATAACTCTCTCCACCTACCAAACCCATAGGTAAGTACCTCTTGCTTCCACATGAGAACCCATTTTTATGGTTCATTTATCTTCCTCTCATGATTTTAAGATAGCTTAGAAATTGGCATTTTACATTTTGAAGTCTCATTTTTAGTAGATCTAGAAATTAGTATTTTTCGGATTTTATTGGTTTTGATCTATAAAACTTCCTTATTTTCCAGTTTCGTTCGTTCTAGATTGTGAGATTTGTGTTATAACCCCTTTCGATCTGTGGAATCCCATTTTCGGCTTGGAATGAAGGTCCCATGGAATTTGGAGTTCGGAAGGGATTTTATGCTCATGTTATACGTGCTTGCGTAGGCATTAACTTTACGCCCACGTTTTACGTATCCACGTAATATCGAGCTCTACGTCCACGATCATTCGTGTCAGCGTGAATCAGTTTTACGCAATTCGACTTGGCTTGGCGTATTACTCTTTACGCGTATTCATTCGTGCGTAAACTCGACTCTTTACACGTACAACCTTTACGTGTAACGTTATTCTTTATGCGTACAATGTTTCACGCGTAACGTTGCTCTTTACGCGTACAATGTTTTACGCGTAACATTATTCTTCACGCGTACAATGTTTCACGCGCAACGTTATTCTTTACGCGTACAATGTTTCATGCGTAACTCTATTCTTTTACGCGTACAAGTCTTATGCGTAACCCTGTTATTTACGCGTAGCTCCCTTTTACGCATACTCCTTGGCTTGGCATAATTCCTTTACGTGATTTTTGTTTACGCGTAATATTATTCTTTTACGCGTACGAGTTTACGCGTAACGTTACTTTTTGTGCGTACTTTATTTACGCGCGCATATTTGCCTTAGCGTAAAGCTTGGCGTAACCGGAGGCCTTAGCGTAAAGCTTTGGCGTAGACAAGTCATGGTATAGATTAGCCTTGGCGTAATCTAACCTTGGTGTTCCTATTACTCTATACTTTATTTACTTTATGTCGGCATGGCATTTCTCCTATTATATCCTTACGCCTTTTTGACTTGAACTCGATAAAATCATGATATACTAATATTTTAATACATATTATGGTGTAGAATGGGCCATGTGTTCCGATTGGTGTATGGATGCCCAGTATGATTGGAACTGAACCCTGGGAGTTATAAACACGACCATACTAAATACTAGTTTGACTTTCATGCCTTGGCACGAATTGACATGATTGTTACCTTGACTAAATGATTGATCATGCGTTCCTAGTTGGAACTAAAGAGACTGGCTAGTCGTCTTATCGAAACTGAATGAGATACGTTTATATTAACTATGAACCATTGCAATCGACTAGCCGATCCCGAACATTGGCATATGGACACGTGCAGGCTTCAACTAATTTTTCTACAAAAGTGGCATGTGTACTTTACAGTCAAGGCATAATTATTCCGTGGTTAGGTTTGATTGTTGCATTACGCTATGTAAGACCTACAACCTAACCACACGGACATCGTTGTAGAGTTGTGCATATCGTACTTTGTACGAAAGTACTCATTTTGAATGGCCATGATCCACGGCATAGGATTTCAATTAACATAGGGACTACTAAGTCGAATAAAATAACGATTGCATGGAGAGAATAGATTCTCGAATTCTTACATGGCAGCCATCCTTGGGACAATTAGTGTCCCGACATGCCAGCTGGTTCCCACAGATACTGCAAATCTGCCATACGGGCATGGAGCGATATCTGCTTATATTTATTTACTGTATACTGATGACGGGCGTTTCGCTGGGACTCGTCTAATTCATGACTGGCGCAACTGATTATTGGGTAGACTAGCCTTGCTTGCACATAGTAAGAACTGAGGAAATTCTTATTTGCATATTTCCAGGATAACTTGGTACTTACAGTTAGCAAGCCGTAGTATTTGTATTGCCTATTAAATTGATTTGTTTGTGTACTGTACCTACTCTGTTAACTACTGAGATGATCAGAATGTCAGGACATGATGGGCCAACTTCTGTCCTTGTTTGGTTGGAAAGTTGGTTTAAAGTATCATGATATTGTGTGAACCACAGTAGCAAGCAGAGATTTATTTATCATATCCTTAACTCTTACCATTGGTTTTAGTTCTCATGTCGTGCTTCCTTGTGGTACTTGATATTAGAGGTCCAACCTCTCTGGTTTTGCATGGCCATATTTAGAGCCAGTTTCCGAGGACTCAGCTTACTTCTACCTCCAAGATGGTCAATACTAGAGGGATGATCGCAGGAGGACACGAGTGGGTTCTTTACTTCCCTGCTCGTTTTGCTACTTACCTTACATTTTGTCACTTGGCACCGACATGTTAGTCGGACTGTCTTGCACTTACTTTTACATAATTGTAACTAAGTCAGACTGCAGCTGATAACGATTGTGTATACATTGTTATATTCTCTGGCTACGTTTTTGTAAAGCCAGATCTCAAGAACATTTTGACTGAGCATTTGGGACGCCCTACTGCTTTATCTTACATGTTCTCTATTTACTGTTTCTTGTTTGAATGATTGAGACAATAGATATTGAGTAACCCTAGTGAGACATTCATGTAGTATGCACCCCCTTGTCTTTTAGACAGCATTGATCGTATTATATGGTATTCATCTACCCGTAATACGTAGCTGGCTGAGTCATTCCCTCGCTCTCTGGTATTCTGGTTCTGGGGCGTGACAATGTTTTAGTGGTGGCCTATGCAGGTCTGATTTCAGACTTGTGGGGTGTTTTAATTTATAGGATGTCTCAATCACACATGTTTCCCCTTTATCTCATGATTCGTTACTCTCAGCCCTAGTTTGACCTTCTGGTATCCTTTGACTTCATTAATCTTTCTCGTCCGGTCGTTTGATTGTTCTCTTGTCCCTTTTCTTAGGGACACCTCGTCCGTATCTGTCAGAGCTGGACAGCAACAACAAGGGAAATACGAACAACTTGACCATGTTGGTCAGCAACAAGGGCCGGTGCTACCTCATGAGACCATCCAAGAAGAGGTGATAGTGGAACCAGCAGCTGGACCGTAGTATCCAGAGGTTCCAACACCACCAACAGTTCCACCTACCCCTGTGGAATTAGACACACCAGCCCTTCTGGACATCATGAGAGGGATGATGGCTACGTAGCAACATCAGATATTCGCCCAGCAATGCATGCATACTCAGCTACAAGAGCAGAATGTGTTGCTCAACCAAGGATTGCAAACGGCTTTAGAAAGGGGAGTAAGGACAGATTCAGGAGCCTCGACCAGATTTTTTAAGTACAACCCCCGTCGTTTCGGGGGCACGAAAGATGCCATTTCAGCAGATGCATGGCTTAAGGACATCGAAGCTATTTTGATAGTGGCTAAGGTACCGATGGAAGAACGTATGAATCAAGTGAAGTTGTTACTTCAGGATCTCGCACGTGATTGGTGGAAATCAGAAGAAGTTGACATCAGACGTCCTATAGCTTGGGATGATTTTAATGTGAGGTTCAAGACGAAGTACTATGGAGTTGTGGCACAATTTGAGGTACAACAGAAGTTTATCAACCTCAAGCAGGCTGGTAAGACAGTGGACGCTTATGCAGCAGAATTCTGCAGACTGAGTAGGTTTACCCCGGAGATGGTAGCAACAGAGAGCCTGAGGGCTATGAGGTTTCAGCAAGGGTTTCATCTTGAACTATTGCAATTGATAGAGGGGCACAACTACCAGACCTTTGATGAGGTATTGACGGCAACCCGGAGGCATGAGATCACCATCCAAAGGATCACAGCAAGGACTGGAGGTCAAAAGAGATCTCACAATCAGATTGAGGGGGGAGGGGGAGTAGCGCCCCGAATAACAACACCATCCCCTGGAATTCACATTCACGATGTGGCGATACGAGGGCCAGCACCACCAGTCAGGCAGCAACAGCAGCAGCAGCAGCAGCAGAGGAAGAACCAGCAACCCCCAGTGGGCTGCACCTATTGTGGGAAGGCAGGGCACACTAGAGGCATGTGTCGGGCATTGAATGGACAGTGTTTGGTATGTGGAAGTCCAGATCATCAGGTTTCTACCTGTCCCATGAGCACGAGGTCAGTAGGCCCAGTGCAACAGTATCCGGCTCTGCCAGCACCAGGGGCAGGCCAGTATCAAGGACCAGCGGTAGCAGTGAGGCCGATGGCACAACGCCCATTCATGTCACAGGCTCAGATGTTTTGGCAGCAGGGACCGCCGATACAGCAACAACAAAGACCACCCCAACATCACCAAGGCAGGGGCCAGCAGCAACACCAGGCTAAGCCGCAGCATGGGAACCAACAAGGAGGCCGAGGGCAGGCATTTAATCTATCTTTGGAAGAGGCATTGGCATCGGAAGATGTTGTGGCAGGTAACATTCTCGTCATCTCATATCCCTCAGTAGCATTGTTTGATTCAGGAGCATCACACTCATTTATATCTGCACAATTTATGACACGACTAGGAATGGAATTCGAGGCATTACCAGGGAGGTTGAATATACTCACTGGTAATGGGCTCGTAGGAGTTAGTAGAGTTATTCTGGCGTGTAGAGTTGTAGTTTGCGGGCGTTCCTTACCCGCCAGATTAATAGAATTTTCTGTTGGAAATTTTGACGTTATCTTAGGCATGGACTGGCTGAAAGACAGTCATACGATAATAGATTATCGTAGAGGGAGTGTATCTTTTACTATTCTAGGCATGGAGCGGTTTACCTTAGTCAGATCAGTGGCAACTCAACAAGAAGAAGGAATAGTAGCGACGATGGAAGAAGTTCGAGTTTCAAAGGTAGTCGAAGAATTTCTAGATGTATTTCCCGAAGAACTTCCAGGTCTATCCCCGGTTAGGGATATTGAGTTCAGTATAGAATTAGCACCTGGAACTAAACCGATATCAGATCGAGTTTACAGAATGGCAGATTCAGAGCAGGCCAAGGTGTATCAGCACATAGAGGAACTGAAGGAAAAGAAGTTTATTCGAGTTAGCGAATCACCATAGGCAGCACCAGTGGTACTTATAGGGAAGAAGGATGGTTCATCAAGATTGTTCATTAATTGACTACAGAAAACTCAATACGGCAACAGTAACGAACAAGTACCCACTACCAAGGATCGACGACTTGTTTGATCAGTTGAGCAGAGCAAGGATTTTCTCCAAGATAGATCTTCGATCCAGGTATCATCAAGTGAGAGTTAGAAAAGAGGATATTCCTAAGACAACATTCAGGTCGAAGTATGGGCATTACGAATTTTTAGTAATACCGTTTGGTTTGACCAATGCTCCAGCAATATTTATGGATTTGATGAACCGCATCTTTATGTCGTACTTAGATCAATTTGTCATTGTATTCCTCGACGACATTCTCGTATACTCAGCTAGTGAAGAAGAGCATGAAGACCACCTCAGGAAAGTGTTACAGATTCTGAGATAGAACCAGTTGTATGCCAAGCTCAGCAAGTGTGAGTTTTAGATGGATCGAATTTCATTCTTGGGGCACATCATATCAGGGGCTGGAGTAGCAATGGATCCTAAGAAAGTGGAAGCAGTAGAGAGTTGGCCAACACCTAAAACCATAGCAGATGTGCGGAGTTTCTTAGGATTGGCAGGATATTACAGAAGATTTGTATCAGACTTTGCAAGACTCTCAGCACCCATGACCCGCTTGACACGAAAGGATGTGCCATTCATTTGGTCGGCAGAGTACCAGGCATCATTTGAGAATTTGAAGTAGAAGTTGATATCGGCACCTATTCTTACATTACTGGTTGGATCGAAGGTTTTACTGTATATTGTGATGCGTCAGGAAAAGTACTTGGGTGTGTCCTCTTGCAACATGGAAAGGTGATAGCGTATGCATCTAGGCAACTTCGGGACCACGAGAAAAATTATCCGACTCATGACTTGGAGTTGGCAGCAATAGTATTTGCTTTGAAGCTATGGAGGCATTACTTGTATGGTGATCGGGTAGACATGTACACAGACCACAAGAGTCTGAAGTACATCTTTACTCAGAAGAAACTGAACATGAGGCAGAGAAGATAGTTAGAATTGATCAAAGATTACGATGTAGAGCTTCAGTATCATCCAGGCAAGGCTAATGTGGTAGCAGATGCTCTTAGCAGGAGAGGCGGTGCATTTATGTTGACATCACAAAAACATATCTTAGAAGATCTTTAAGAGATGGGCATCAAGGTTATACTTCCTAGTGATACAGGAATTCTGGAAAGTCTACGAGTCCAATCCGACTTGGTAGACAGGATCAAGACAGCTCAGGCACAGGACCCAAGGATTCAGAAGCTTAGGACAGAATATGAGTCGGGACTCAAGAAGGAGATGAAAATTCATGAAGATGGTACACTTAGATTTGGATCACGTCTATGTGTGCCTAGTGGAGATATCCGACAAGAGGTTATGACAGAAGCCCACAGTTCTCAGTATTCTATACATCCTGGAGGGACCAAGATGTACCAAGATATCAAGCAGCACTTCTAGTGGAACAGAATGAAGAGGAAGATAGCTAGATTCGTTTCTCGATGCTTAATATGTCAGCAAGTGAAGGCAGAACAACAGAGGCCAGCTAGATTATTACAACTGCTTCCTATCCCAGAATGGAAGTAGAAACATATCACCATGGACTTTGTGACCGGTTTACCGAGATCACCAAGTGGTAAGGATGCTATTTGGGTGATAGTGGATCGGCTTACTAAAGTGGCACATTTTCTTCCTTTTAGAGTAGGGCAATCTACGGAGAAGTTGGCAGAGTTGTATATGCAACATATAGTCAGGCAGCATGGGGTCCCTATCAGTATTGTGTCAGATAGAGATACCCGTTTTACGTCATATTTCTGGAAGAGTTTACATCATAGTCTGGGTACCAAGTTAAGATTTAGTACGACTTACCACCCCCAGACGGACGGGCAATCAGAAAGAATAATTCAGACTTTAGAAGATATGTTATGAGCCTGCACCCTAGATTTTGGAGGATCTTGGGAGAGTCACATGCACTTAGTCGAGTTTTCGTAGAAGAACAGTTATCAAGCCACTATACAGATGGCGCCATTCGAAGCACTATATGATAAAAAGTGTAGGTCGCCACTGGCATGGGACGATATCGGGGAGAGGAAGATGTTAGGCCCAGAGATAATTGTTCAGATGGTTGAAGTGGTTAAGGGGATTAGGGAGCGATTTCGAGTTGTGCAAGATCGGCATCGTCATTGGGCAGATCAGTATCGTAGGCCGCTAGAATTTTCTGTTGGGGACCACGTGTTCTTGCGGATCTCACCTACTCGTGGGGTCATTAGATTTGGCGTTCGCGGAAAGTTGAGTCCGCGATACGTAGGCCCATTTGCTATCCTCGATAGGGTAGGCGTGTTGCTTATCGTTTATCCCTTCTACCTTCGTTACGAGAAGTGCATGATGTGTTTCATGTATCTCAGTTGCGTAGGTATGTATCGGATCCAAGCCATATCCTCGATCATTCTGAACTGGTCGTTGGTATCAACCTGTCTTACGAGGAACAGCCTGTGTCCATTTAGGACCGAAGGAAGAAGATACTCAAGAACTGAACAATTAGCCTTGTCCGGGTTGCTTGGGGTCATCACTCCTTAGAAGAGTTAACGTGGGAACGTGAGGATGATAATCGATCACGGTATCCGCACTTATTTGACTCACAAGGTATATTTCTTTTCGTGTACCTTGATTGCCTTGATTCTTCATGCTTATCACCCTATGAGTAGAAATTGCTTGATGTCGTAGATTGATAAACATAGATATATTACTTGCTATTTGGTATTGTAAGATGATTGCTTCCTCGCTAAAATTGTTGTACTTAGATTAGTTTAGCCCTAATATTTCTATCCTGCTTGGATTTAAAATTCCGAGGACGAAATTTTTCTAAAGAGGGTAGAGATGTCACTCCCCGTTCTCAGAAAACGTATTTTAATACGTGTACTGCTTGAATATATTTATTTAATATTTATCATGCATTTGTTCTGTATTTAATTCCTTTATTTTTTTGCTAATTACTTTTTCTGTATTTTATTTTTGGCTCTTGGGTTCGGCTTGGTTTGGTTTGTTTCCGAAATTTGATGATTCATTATGAACCGAACCCAACCCCCCACCTACCACATCTTCATTTAAAGCCCCAACCCTTTCTCTCTCTTTATTACTTTTCCTTCTCAATTACTCTTCTTCTTCTTCTTCATAACTCTCTCCACCTACCAAACCCATAGGCAAGTACATCTTGCTTCCACATGAGAACCCATTTTTATGGTTCATTTATCTTCCTCTCGTGATTCTAAGATATTAGAACTTGGCATTTTTGTAACACCCATTTTTCTAAAATGAGGGTAATTTTGAACTTTTGTAAAAGTTTATTATTTAATAATAGGATTTATGATTTACAAGAATTTTTAATTAATTTAATACTATTTAAAATTGGTGAATTATAATTTTGATGTGTTAGCTAGTGAACCCTAGAACTGTTGAGCCTAGAGACTAACCATGACCATGGGGACCTAACCATGTGATTAGAATGACTATTTACAACTTTTTAGGCTAAAGGTATTTTGGTCATTTTGTGACTTTTGAATTATTTAGGATTTTGATTAATTGGTGAATTTTAGATTATTTTAATAATATTTAAATTGATGTATTATGATTTTGGTAATTTTTTATATTTTAATATTTTGGGAAAATTTTATATTTTTAATATTGTTTTTATTGGATTTGTTTAGTCGGGTTTGAGTTTCGTCTCGTTCCGACTTGTATTGTGACCCGGGTAGCTTAAACTCTAGATGGGACCCAATATTAAGTTAAGCATGGCTCACAAAACCCAACATTTAAGTTAGTTAATTAAACTAATTTTTATCATGTTAGAATGGTTAAGTTAGAGACTCAAAACAAGATCATTTTGACCCCAAACTTGAACCCAGTCTAGACTTAACCATATAAGACTAGAGAGGGGCAATTAGGACATTTCCCATTAGTCCTAATGGACTCTTTATGGCAGCCACCTTTAGGGAAGAATGATTCATTTCATTCATTACAATCTTGCCTCTTTTATTTTCCTTTTGTTCTTCCCTAATTTTAGAGAGCCTTCTCATTGATTTGATCTCCAAATCAAATCATTCCTTCACCAAACCTTTTCTCAATCATTCCCATTCTCCAAGGGAAGGGTGCTACCAAGGATTGGAAGAGGAGTGCAAGGAGGAGTGTCCACTTTGAGGGATCTTCGTATCGGAGCCGTGTCCTAAAGGATTTCATTAGGATTCCACTCCCAATAGGTAAAACCCATCCTCTAAATCGATTTCCTTTGCATATAAATTAGTTTTGAATCCGTAGGATCCATCCTCATGCATGTGTCCCATTTAGATTCAAATTTGAGGCCATTCGGAGCTCTCTTGAGGATTTTAGATATGTGTCTTGTGTCCTACTTGATAGATCCTAAATTAGGACACCCCATGTGTATTCATGTATGATAATAGTTTAAATATATATTTAAATTCAGTTTTAGAATGGTTAGAGAGTGGATTGATCTTAGTTAGGATGGTTAGAATGAGTTTCATTTGGATACCTATGTTTGTATCCAAGTATCTTGGCCTATATGTGTTCTTTTGTCCAAAACAACTCAAATTCGTCATAATATTCAACCACGTTTTTATTAACCAAAGCAACTTAGAAATATCATAACTTTTAGCTTAGAACTCCGATTTATCTCCCCTTTTTTTAAAAGAACCATATCGAAGTTAGCTTTCCAAATATATATTTTAATAAGCCAAATTCTTTCTGCAACTTTCTGTAGAATTATTTGAGTGTCAGCTGTACGAAAGACGAACGTGTTTTGGTATTTTCGCGATTTCGGGAGCTTCCGGACACGAAAATGCGATCCGTTTAAAGTTTCGGAAAGATATCAAGAAGGGCTACAACATACTTTAATCCTAGAATTTAGTAGAGGCCCAATTGGTACAGTATTGGTTTTAAGTAGAAGAATAACTATACGATATATGCATTTTGTGTAACCTATGAGCCTATGTAGTATGGATATTAAATGAATATAGAGTATGTAATACATGATATGTTAGATGAATGAAATGATATATATATGATATATATCCTCTTTACATTAATGTATATATATGGTTGAATGCAAGCATGTAGGAATACAATTAATATAATATATGTAAGCAATACATAAATGCATGAATGAAAGAATGATATACAATGTATGCATGAAAGTATATAATGAATGCTAGATATGAATGCAAGGTAGACATGTAATGATAGATATGAATGCATAATATATAAATAATATAATGCAATATATAATGATAGCATGTATGGTAATGTAGAATATATGATGCAAGCATGTATATGTCCACTGTTTTCCCTTTTTCTTACATTTTCTTTCCCTTTCCATTTCAGTTTTTCTCCCTTTTTCCCTCTTCTATTTTTACATGTTGTATACAATGTATATAATGTATAGATGCATGTAAGTATGTAATATGAATGAATGAATGTCATATATGAATGAATGAATCAATCAAAGGTATAAGTAAAATATAATGCATTGTAATGAATGTTAACATATATAATATATAAAAGTATATATGTAAATGTGCATGAATGTATATATCTATGTAACTATGTAAATATGAATGATGTAACATATGCCTATATATATAAATATGTATGTAATGTGGATATGCATGTATGTATGAAGATAAGTATTTATATATAATATCTATTTTATATTATGCATTGTTGTGGTTCACATTGCCTTGTGATGGTATGTGAGTGCTAGCCTAGTCTTAGTTAGGCCTAGTAAGACTGGTCTGGGTTAGGTTGACCTAATTTGACTAGTGTGGTCGACTAGAGTTGACAAAGTGTTGACTTTAGTCTAGTTTGACCTAGACAGCATGCAGATGTATTATACATTTCATTTATCATCTTTCGTATACATCTTGACCTGTGTTGCTCTAAATAGGACTCTGTGGCTTCAGTTTGGACCTCTATACCTATCAGCTATTCAGGTTATCAGGCGAGTACATTCTCTGATCATTTCATATCTTGTTTAGGATTATATTTCCTGCTTTAGATTATCTTACTTGATGCTGACACGTTGGTAACACGGATTAGTACTATATGGATCCCTTCATGAGATGTTATCCCTCTCGGGAGCATCAGATACTCTTGTCTCATGTGTTTCACTTACATCACGTATCTCATGCTTCTATTATCATGAATCTTCAGGAATCAGCTAGTGACTCATGTACTCTCATGATCACCGAGCCTTCACGTATCAATTCATGATTCACCCTTTATGGGCAATATAGTATAATCATGAATCTTAATGTAACTTGACTGGATCCTTGTGTATTGATTGGGGATGGGGGAGTATAAATAAACATGTGGATAATTCCAAGTAGTGTAATCATGAATCAATTCCGTAGTGTAATCATGAATCAGTCCCTAGCCATTCACATGTTTACCTGTACTCTGAATCACTAGCACTCTCTCTCTTTTATATATCATAGATATTTACTTACAGTCTCTCTTTTACATTATGCTATTCTTCAGTTTCTTGTATTTTATTCTCTAAGAGGATTATATTTTCATTCCTCCTATGACTTGTTGAGATGTATTGTGCTCGCTCCTGTCCTGACTGGACCTGTTGAAATATTACAGAGGATGAGGACAAGGCGTGTTGTCCCACTTATTATGGGCCTACCCTAGATGACACTACAGACTTGGACCAGCAGCAGGATCCTTTAGCTGTGGACGACACTCCACTAGACTAGGATGTTTTCCTTATATTTTTATTCTGGATGGTTGTATTATGATATTTGGATTCTGTGGATTTGTTATATCTTTTAGACACTTAGACTCTCTGGTTGTACTTATGTGGATTCCTTTTCGTTTCAGCAATATCTATCTATCTTCTATTTTATCATTCTGCCTTAGATGTGATTGAGACTGTATCTGCTATGTCACCTTCATTCGGAGAGTATATACTATACAGGTACCTTTATATTGTAAGATGTTGACCTAGGACAGCGTTCTACCGCCGACACTGCGGCGTAGGCTGGACGTACCCACGTCTCGTGCCCTTAATCTAGGGTGCGGGTCGTGACACATTTTTAGTGGTGGCCCATGCAGGTCGAGTTTATGTAGTGGTATTCAAACTAGAGTATCACTACAGCCTGCAGTAGGATTAGGATATATTTTTGAAGGTACTCAATCACAGTTAGGCCTCCTTGAGAGATTCCTGGGACGACCCTTGAGAATCTTATTTTAACTTCGATTTGAAATCTTTTTTTTCCCTGATTTGATTTACCTTTACTTCCTGTTATTGAACTTGATTTTGATGGATTATTGTTGAATTTTGAATCTTGATGTTAGTGGTTGAATTTGAGTCTGTATTTATATGATTTTTGATGGATTATTGTTGAATTTTGAATCTTGATGTTAGTGGTTGAATTTGAGTCTGTATTTATATGATTTTTGATGGATTATTGTTGAATTTTGAATCTTGATGTTAGTTGTTGAATTTGAGTTTTTATTTATATGTATATATTCATTTTTTTTTGGAATTAAGGTATAACCTGATAACATACTTGATTAGGACAGTGAGAAAGGTAAAAGTCTACTTTATTATGGAATTTAGAATTTATTGCAGTCATATTTGCTAGCATGAAAAGGACGTAGAGCCTGATATAGCTATACTTATCTTAGTTATGAAATCTAGATTTTCTTACAGCCATACCGGGTGGCGTGGTAAGAATTCTAGATAACATGATTATAGGGTGTATGCCTTATTATGGACTCTATCGTTTATTGCAGCTATGCTTATTGGCGTGGCAGAATTCTGACAACATAATTTCAGGAAGACGCATATGATTATCAGATTATATCTCTAAAGCTTTTTTTTTAAAAACAATCATCTCTACCTTGTATTTCAGCCTTAAAAAAATTATTTCTTCATCACTTAACTTAGGAGTAAAAAATAGTTTTAATTGTTGATATAATCCCTTTGTATAACTTTATTGGATATAATTCCTTCCTAATGTAATGAATTGACGAATTGTCTTAGGCCTTATCTTAGACTTGTTTGTATAGCTCTGATCTCAAATGGTCCCTTTTTTTTAACAGATTGAGCAAGAAAGGATTTTATCATTATTTTTTTCTTGCCATTATTACTTGTATTAGTTTAAAAAAATTGTTGTTTGTTTGTTTTGCTTCTCATTTGTCACGCCCCAGAACCAGAATACTGGAGAGCAGGGGAATGACTCAGCCAGCTACGTATTACGGGTAGATGAATACCGTATAATACGATCAATACTGTCTAACCAGACGAGGGGGTGCATACTACATGAAAGTCTCACTATGGTCACTTCACATCTATTGTCTCAATCATTCAAACAAGAAGCAAAAATAGAGAACATGTAAGATAAAGCAGTAAGGCGTCCCAAACGCTTAGTCAAAATGTTCTTGAGATCTGGTTTTACAAAACATAGCCAGATGGTATAGTAACATATACACAATTGTTATCAGCTGCAGTCTGACTTAATTACAATTATGTAAAAGTAAGTGCAAGACAATCCGACTAACATGTCGGTGCCAAACGGCCAAGTATGAAGTAAATAACAAAACGAACGGTGAAGTAAGGAACCCACTCGAGTCCTCCTGCGATCATTCCCCTAGTATTGACCATCTTGGAGGTGGAAGTAAGATGAGTCCTCGGGAACCGGCTCTAAATCTGGCCATGCAAAACCAGAGAGGTTAGACCTCTAATAGCAAGTACCACAAGGAAGCACGATATGAAGGATTAAACCAGTAAGTAAGAGAATATAATAATAGATCTCTGCTTTTCACTAGGATTCACATAACATCACGACACTTCGAACCAACCTCCCAACCAAACAAGGACAGAAGTTGGCCCATCATGTCCTGACATTCTGATAATCTCAGTTAGGCAACAGAGTAGGTACAGTACACAAACAAATCATCTTGAACGGCCAATCAACTACTACGGCTTGCTATTGTGAGTCCCAAGTTATCCTGGAATTATACAAATAGGGATTCCTCAGTTCTTACTATGTACGAGCAAGGCTAGTCTATCCAGTCAATCAATTATGCCAATCATGAATTAGACGAGTCCCAGCGGGATGTCCGTCATCAATATATAATATATAATAATAATATAAGCAGATACCGCTCTCTGCCCGTGTGGCAGGTTTACAGTATCTGTGGGAACCAGCCGGCCTGTCGGGCACTACTAGTCCCAAGAGGGCTGCCATGTAAGAACTCGGGGATCCATTCTCTCCATGCAATCATTATTTTATTTAACTTAATAGTCTCTACGTTGAGTGAAATCCTATGCCGTGGATCATGGTCATTCAAATGAGTACTTTCGTACGGGGTACGATATGCACAACTCTACAACGATACCTGTGCGGCTCGGTTGTAGGTCTTACATAGCGTAATGCAACAATCAAATCTAACCACAGAGTAATCATGCCTTGACCATAAAGTACACATTCTGTTTTGTAGAAAAATAAATAAATTGAAGCCTGCACATGCCTGTATGTCAATATTCGGGATCGGCTAATCGATTACAATAGTTCATTACATGAACGTATCTCATTCATTTAATTCAATAAGACGACTAGACAGTCTCTTAGTTCCAACTAGGAACGCATGATCAATTTTAGTCAAGATAACCATTATTATCAATGGTGACAAGGCATGAAAGTCAATTAGTATTAAATGGGGTCGAGTCTATAACTCCCAGGGTTAAGTTCCAGCCTTACTGGGTATCCATAAACCAGTCAAGACACAAGGCACGTTCTACACAACCATACGTATCAAAAATATTAACATGCTAAGATTATCGAGTTCATAAAAAGGCGTAAGGATATAATAGGAGAGTTATCATGCCACCATTAAATGAATAAATTATAGAATAAATAGAAACACCCAGGTCAGGAAGTCACGCCAACAAGTCTATGCTAAGGCCAATAAGTCACGCCAAGTCTAGTAGGTAGGAGTGAGCGTATAAACAGTGTGAGCATGAAAAGTGGTTCACGTTGGCATACACAGCGTGAGCGTGAAGGGTAATTCACGCACTCATAACGTGAGCGTGAAAAGTAACTCACGCACGCACAGCATGAGCGTATGAGCGTAAAAAGCGTGATAAGAAATTCACGCATGCACGCAAAGATGTGTGCGTAACTCAAATGTCACGCTGGCACGTAAGACGTGAGCGTGACTCAAAATTCACGCACGCACGTAAAGACGTGAACGTGACTAAAAATTCACGCTAACACGTAAAGACGTGTTCGTGACTAAAAATTCACGCTGGCATGTAAAGACGTGAGCGTGACTAAAAATTTACGCTAACACGTAAAGACGTGTGCGTGACTCAAAATTCATACTGGCACGTAAGAACGTGAGCGTGACTAAAAATTCACGCTAACACGTAAAGACGTGTGCGTGACTAAAAATTTACGCTGGCACGTAAGAACGTGAGCGTGACTAAATCTTCCGAACTCCAATCTTATGGAGCCTTCGTTCCAAGCCAGGAATGAGGTTCCCATGGTTCAGAATGGTGTGGAATGAGAAGCTCTACAACATAAACTATCTATTCCGAAAAGCACGCCAGGTTGGGAGATCAAAACCCATGGACAACTGAAAACACAACAACTTAGATCTGTAAGAAACGAGCCAAGGAAATCAAAAATGCTAAGTAGTAAACTCTCTTAAAATCACAAGAGGAAGACAATTGAACCAAAAATAGGTGAAGGAGAAGCAAGATGTACTTGCCTTCTCCTGCTAGGTGGAGAGAGTGATGAGGAAGAAGAAGAAGTAATGGTGAAGGAAAGTTATGAAGAGAGAGAAGGAGATGGGGGCTTTAAATAGGAAGGGTGGTGGTAGGTGGGGTTTTATGGGGGTTCGGTCCATGTGAACTGCCATGAACCCAAAAATAACCAACCATGGCCGAACCACAATAAGACTAAAGCAGAGAATAAAAGCAGGAAGAAAAATGCAGATAATTAATTAACATAAAATTAAAGGAATTTAAATACAGGATAATATATGATAAATATTAAATAAATATATATATGAGTTGTACATGTATAAAAATATGCATTCTGGGAACGGGGAGTGACATCATTATTTAACTTAGGTGTAGGAGTAGCTTTAGCTGTTATTATGAACCTTTATGTAACTTCTTGCTATGAATTTTTTCATAATACAATAAATTAATGATTTTGCTAGACCTTATCTGGATTTGATATTATAGCTCTGGTTTCAGAATGGTTCCTTCTTTTAAACAGATGAGCAGAACAGATTTTATCATTATTTTCTTCTTGCCATCATTCTTGTATCACTTTTTAATATATATATATATATATATATATAGTGGACACAGACATCTTGCCTGACATGTATACATGCTACACTTTGATTACCAACCTATCTAAATGCACATTAATATTTTTTGATGTTAAATTCTCAAAACCCCAATATCTCTGACACAATACAGTATCAGAGACTAGTTCTCTATTTTTTTTTCAGTTTAAATTCGTAATTTAAATATAAATTTCATATTATTAGTTGTTGTTTACATCACTGCACATGTATGTTATATACAAGGTTTCAATTCTTAAAGAAATTGGTTAAGTTTTGTGTTTGAATTTGTCAAATCTAAGACTGTGTGCATATTAACCCTTTAGCACTGGATTCTAAGTGATTAGTTCAATTTACAGTTTTTAAATGTAATGTTTTGAGCCATATACATTGTTGTATGTAGGGATATAATGTTAGGTTTTATACTCTTACATGTTAGGTTGTGGTGAACATTGGGTTGGTTTTGATGTTCGAATTTCTCCAAAATCCTGAAACTGAATACATGTTAACATTTTTCATATTGATTTTAAATATTTAGTTCAATTTCAGATTTAATATGTAATATTAAACTGAACTGAATGATCTAACCCTTTATTTTAAGTTATAACCCCTGTACTCTTGACACTCTACACTGACGTACACTAATGCTCACAACTGCCATGTAAACCTAACCCTTCATCTCTATGTTATGTTCATATATCTATATAGGTATATATATATAGTTTATGCATACTGTTATAATGTATATAGATACATAACTAAATCTCTACCTCTCTATACATATAGATATATGTATATATATGGTTAGCCATGCATGTTATGAGTAAATAGGTTGTGCATTGTAGATTGTTTAACCAATATGCCATGAGTAGTGTAACTTGATAGCTATTGTTTTGAAACCCAAATCCTCCTATACACTTTTATGTATATTTCACACACACACATACATGTCTACTATCTAACCCTATGAACATGTCCACATACACCCATACACACACTAACCACATAATCTTTACATAATGCTAATTTTTCCCCTTCTAACACTCTCTCTCTCTCTCTCTCTCTCTATATATATATATATATATATATATATATATATATATATATATATATATATATTAATGCTCGACATTTATGCTTTAAATTTTGATTTTGATTATGCCTTAAAGCCTTGATGATTTGTTACTTCTGTATCTTTTCCAGTTTAACACCCCTGATTGCTTGTAAATTTTGATACCCTATGATTGTTTTGGTCTAGTATAACTAGTATACCTAGATGAGACTTATACTACCACCGTATGCCATGACCCTGTATGCCATTCTTTTAAATTGTATGATTTAGGTAAGTTCTGAGACTTTGATTGTTGGGGATGAGACTCTAGAAGAAGTACGACCATCTTAATTTTGAGGACAAAATTTTCTAAGGAGGGTAGACTTGTAACACCCACTTTTCTAAAATAAGGGTAATTTTGAACTTTTGTAAAAGTTTATTATTTAATAATAGGATTTATGATTTACGGGAATTTTTAATTAATTTAATTCAATTTAAAATTGGTGAATTATAATTTTGATGTGTTAGCTAGTGAACCCTAGAACTGTTGAGCCTAGAGACTAACCATGACCATGGGGACCTAACCATGTGATTAAAATGACTATTTACAACTTTTTAGGCTAAGGGTATTTTGGTCATTTTGTGACTTTTGAATTATTTAGGATTTTGATTAATTAGTGAATTTAGATTATTTTAATAATATTTAAATTGATGTATTATAATTTTGGTCATTTTTCATATTTTAATATTTTGAGAAAATTTTATATTTTTAATATTGTTTTTATTGGATTTGTTTAGTCGGGTTTGAGTTTCGTCTCGTTCCGACTTGTATTGTGACCCGGGTAGCTTAATCTCTAGATGGGACCCAATATTAAGTTAAGCATGGCTCACAAAACCCAACATTTAAGTTAGTTAATTAAACTAATTTTTATCATGTTAGAATGGTTAAGTTAGAGACTCAAAACTAGATCATTTTGACCCCAAACTTGAACCTAGTCTAGACTTAACCATATGAGACTAGAGAGGGACAATTAGGATATTTCCCATTAGCACTAATGGACTCTTTATGGTAGCCACCTTTAGGGGAGAATGATTCATTTCATTCATTACAATCTTGCCTCTTTTATTTTTCTTTTGTTCTTCCCTAATTTTAGATAGCCTTCCCATTGATTTGATCTCCAAATCAAATCATTCCTTCACCAAACCTTTCCTCAATCATTCCCATTCTCCAAGGGAAGGGTGCTACCAAGGATTGGAAGAGGAGTGCAAGGAGGAGTGTCCACTTTGAGGGATCTTCGTATCGGAGCCGTGTCCTAAAGGATTTCATTGGGATTCCACTCCCAATAGGTAAATCCTATCCTCTAAATCGATTTTCTTTGCATATAAATTAGTTTTGAATCCGTAGGATCCATCCTCATGCATGTGTCTCATTTAGATTCAAATTTGAGACCATTTGGAGCTCTCTTGAGGATTTTAGATATGTGTCTTGTGTCCTACTTGATAGATCCTAAATTAGGACACCCCATGTGTATGTATGTATGATAATAGTTTAAATATATATTTAAATTCAGTTTTAGAATGGTTAGAGAGTGGATTGACCTTAGTTAGGATGGTTAGAATGAGTTTCATTTGAATACCTATGTTTGTATCCAAGTATCTTGGCCTATATGTGTTCTTTTGTCCAAAACAACTCAAATTCGTCATAATATTCATCCACGTTTTTATTAACCAAAGCAACTTAGAAATGTCATAACTTTTAGCTTAGAACTCCGATTTATCTTCCTTTTTTTTAAAAGAACCGTATCGAAGTTAGCTTTCCAAATATATATATTTTAATAAGCCAAATTCTTTCTGTAACTTTCTGTAGAATTATTTGAGTGTCAGCTGTACGAAAGACGAAAGTGTTTCGGTATTTTCGCGATTTCGGGCGCTTTCGGACACGAAAATGCGATCCGTTTAAAGTTTCGAAAAGCTTACAAGGAGGGCTATAACATACGTTAATCCTAGAATTTAGTAGAGGTCCAATTGGTACAGTATTGGTTTTAAGTAGAAGAATAACTATACGATATATGCATTTTGTGTAACCTATGAGCCTATGTAGTATGGATATTAAATAAATATAGAGTATATAATACATGATATGTTAGATGAATGAAATGATATATATATGATATATATCCTCTTTATATTAATGTATATATATGGTTGAATGCAAGCATGTAGGAATGCAATTAATATAATATATGTAAGCAATGCATAAATACATGAATGAAAGAATGATATACAATGTATGCATGAAAGTATATAATGAATGCTAGATATGAATGCAAGGTATACATGTAATGATAGATATGAATGCATAATATATAAATAATATAATGCAATATATAATGATAGCATGTATGGTAATGTAGAATATATGATGCAAGCATGTATATGTCTACTGTTTTTTTCTTTTTCTTACATTTTCCTTTTCTTTCCATTTCAGTTTTTTTTTCCCTTTTTCCCTCTTCTATTTTTACATGTTGTATACAATGTATATAATGTATAGATGCATGTAAGTATGTAATATGAATGAATGAATGTCATATATGAATGAATGAATCAATCAAAGGTATAAGTAAAATATAATGCATTGTAATGATTGTTAACATATATAATATATAAAAGTATATATGTAAATGTGCATGAATGTATATATCTATGTAACTATGTAAATATGAATGATGTAACATATGCCTATATATATAAATATGTATGTAATGTGGATATGCATGTATGTATAAAGATATGTATTTATATATAGTATCTATTTTATATTATGCATTGTTGTGGTTCACATTGCCTTATGATGGTATGTGAGTGCTAGCCTAGTCTTGGTTAGGCCTAGTAAGACTTGTCTGGGTTAGGTTGACCTAATTTGACTAGTGTGGTCGACTAGAGTTGACCAAGTGTTGACTTTAGTCTAGTTTGACCTAGACAGCATGCAGATGTATTGTACATTTCATTTATCATCTCTCGTATACATCTTGACCTGTGTTGCTCTAAATAGGACTCTGTGGCTTCAGTTTGGACCTCTATACCTATCAGCTATTCAGGTTATCAGGCGAGTACATTCTCTGATCATTTCATATCTTGTTTAGGATTATATTTCCTGCTTTAGATTATCTTACTTGATGCTGACACGTTGGTAACACGGATTAGTACTATACGGATCCCTTCATGAGATGTTATCCCTCTCGGGAGCATCAGATACTCTTGTCTCGTGTGTTTCACTTATATCACGTACCTCATGCTTCTATTATCATGAATCTTCAGGAATCAGCTAGTGACTCATGTACTCTCATGATCACCGAGCCTTCACGAATCAATTCATGAATCACCCTTTATGGGCAATGTAGTTTAATAATGAATCTTAATGTAACTTGACTGGATCCTTGTGTATTGATTGGGGATGGGGGAGTATAAATAAATATGTGGATAATTCCAAGTAGTGTAATCATGAATCAATTCCGTAGTGTAATCATGAATCAGTCCATAGCCATTCACATGTTTACATGTACTCTGAATCACTAGCACTCTCTCTCTTTTATATATCATAGATATTTACTTATAGTCTCACTTTTATATTATGCTATTCTTCAGTTTTCTGTATTTTATTTTCTAGCATGATTATATTTCCTTTTCTGCTATGACTTGTTGAGATGTATTGTGCTCGCTCCTGTCCTGACTGGACCTGTTGAAATATTACAGAGGATGAGGATGAGGCGTGTTGTCCCACTTATTATGGGCCTACCCTAGATGACAGTACAAACTTGGACCAGCAGCAGGATCCTTTAGCTGTGGACGACACTCCACTAGACTAGGATGTTTTTCTTATGTTTTTATTCTGGATGGTTGTATTATGATATTTGGATTCTATGGATTTGTTATATCTTTTAGACACTTAGACTCTCTGGTTGTACTTATGTGGATTCCTTTTCGTTTCATCAATATCTATCTATCTTCTATTTTATCATTCTGCCTTAGATGTGATTGAGACTGTATCTGCTATGTCACCTCCATTTGGAGAGTATATACTGTACATGTACCTTTATATTGTTAGATGTTGACCTAGGACAGCGTTCTACCGTCGACACTGCGGCGTAGGCTGGACGTACCCACGTCTCGTGCCCTTACTCTAGGGTGCGGGTCGTGACACATTTTTAGTTGTGGCTTATGCAGGTTGAGTTTATGTAGTGGTATTCGAACTAGAGTATCACTACAGCCTGCAGTAGGATCAGGATATATTTTTGAAGGTACTCAATCACAGTTAGGCCCCCTTGAGAGATTCCTGGGACGACCCTTGAGAATCTTATTTTAACTTCGATTTGAAATCTATTTTTCCCCTGATTTGATTTACCTTTACTTTCTGTTATTGAACTTGATTTTGATGGATTATTGTTGAATTTTGAATCTTGATGTTAGTGGTTGAATTTTGAGTCTGTATTTATATAATTTTTGATGGATTATTGTTGAATTTTGAATCTTGATGTTAGTGGTTGAATTTGAGTCTGTATTTATATGATTTTTGATAGATTATTGTTGAATTTTGAATCTTGATGTTAGTTGTTGAATTTGAGTTTGTATTTATATGTATATATACATTTTTTTAGAATTAAGGTATAACCTGATAACATACTTGATAAGGATAGTGAGAAAGGTAAAAGTTTACTTTATTATGGAATTTAGAATTTATTGCAGTCATATTTGCTAGCATGAAAAGGACGTAGAGCCTGATATAGCTATAGTTATCTTAGTTATGAAATCTAGATTTTCTTGCAGCCATACCGGGTGGCGTGGTAAGAATTCTAGATAACATAATTATAGGGTGTATGCCTTATTATGGACTCTATCGTTTATTGTAGCTATGCTTATTGGCGTGGCAGAATTCTGACAACATAATTTCAGGAAGACGCATATGATTATCAGATTATATCTCTAAAGCTTTTTTTTAAAAACAATTATCTCTACCTTGTATTTCAGCCTTAAAAAAATTGTTTTTTCATCACTTAACTTAGGAGTAAAAAACAGTTTTAATTGTTGATATAATCCCTTGTATAACTTTATTGGATATAATTCTTTCCTAATGTAATGAATTGACGAATTGTCTTAGGCCTTATCTTAGACTTGTTTGTATAGCTCTGATCTCAAATGGTCCCTTTTTTAACAAATTGAGCAAGAAAGGATTTTATCATTATTTTCTTCTTGCCATTATTACTTGTATTAGTTTAAAAAAATTGTTGTTTGTTTGTTTTGCTTCTCATTATTTAACTTATGAGTAGGAGTAGCTTTAGCTGTTATTATGAACCTTTATGTAACTTCTTGCTATGAATTTCTTCATAATACAATAAATTGATGATTTTTCTAAACCTTATCTGGATTTGATATTATAGCTCTGGTTTCAGAATGGTTCCTTCTTTTAAACAGATGAGCAGAACAGATTTTATCATTATTTTCTTCTTGCCATCATTCTTGTATCACCTTTTAATATATATATATATATATAGTGGACACAGACACCTTGCCTGACACGTATACATGCTACACTTTGATTACCAACCTATCTAAATGCACATTAATATGTTTTTGATGTTAAATTCTCAAAACCCCAATATCTCTGACACTATACAGTATCAGAGACTAGTTCTCTGTTTTTTTTTTCAGTTTAAATTCGTAATTTAAATATAAATTTCATATTATTAGTTGTTGTTTACATCACTGCACATGTATGTTATATACAGGGTTTCAATTCTTAAAGAAATTGGTTAAGTTTTGTGTTTGAATTTGTCAAATCTAAGACTGTGCATATTAACCCTTTAACACTGGATTCTAAGTGATTAGTTCAATTTGCAGTTTTTAAATGTAATGTTTTGAGCCATATACATTGTTGTATGTAGGAATATAATGTTAGATTTTATACTCTTACATGTTAGGTTGTGGTTGTGGTGAACATTGGGTTGGTTTTGATGTTCGAATTTCTCCAAAATCCTGAAACTGAATACATGTTAACATTTTTCACATTGATTTTAAATGTTTAGTTCAATTTCAGATTTAATATGTAATGTTAAACTGAACTGAATGATTGAACCCTTCATTTTAAGTTATAACCCCTGTACTCTTGACACTCTACACTAACGTACACTAATGCTCACAACTGCCATGTAAACCTAACCCTTCATCTCTTTGTTATGTTCATATATCTATATAGGTATATATATATATATATATATATAGTTTATGCATACTGTTATAATGTGTATAGATACATAACTAAATCTCTACCTCTCTATACATATAGATATATGTCTATATATGGTTAGCCATGCATTTTATGAGTAAATAGGTTGTGCATTGTAGATTGTTTAACCAATATGCCATGAGTAGTGTAACTTGATAGCTATTGTTTTGAAACCCAGATCCTCCTATACACTTTTATGTATATTTCACACACACTCATACATATCTACTATCTAACCCTATGAACATGTCCACATACACCTATACACACACTAACCACATAATCTTTACATAATGCTAGATTTTCCCCTTCTAACACTCTCTCTCTCTCTCTTTCTCTCTCTCTCTCTCTTTATATATATATATATATATATATATATATATATATATATATATATATATATATATATATATATATATATATATATATGTTGTGATTGGATTTTAATGCTCGACATTTGTGCTTTAAATTTTGATTTTGATTATGCCTTAAAGCCTTGATGATTTGTTATTTCTGTATCTTTTCCAGTTTAACACCCCTGATTGCTTGTAAGTTTTGATACCCTATGATTGTTTTGGTCTAGTATAACTAGTATACCAAGATGAGACTTACACTACCACCGTATGCCATGACCCTGTATGCCATTCTTTTAAATTGTATGATTTAGGTAAGTTCTGAGACTTTGATTGTTGGGGATGAGACTCTAGAAGAAGTACGACCATATTAATTTCGAGGACGAAATTTTCTAAGGAGGGTAGACTTGTAACACCCACTTTTCTAAAATAAGGGTAATTTTGAACTTTTGTAAAAGTTTATTATTTAATAATAGGATTTATGATTTACGGGAATTTTTAATTAATTTAATACTATTTAAAATTGGTGAATTATAATTTTGATGTGTTAGCTAGTGAACCCTAGAACTGTTGAGCCTAGAGACTAACCATGACCATGGGGACCTAACCATGTGATTAGAATGACTATTTACAACTTTTTAGGCTAAGGGTATTTTGGTCATTTTGTGACTTTTGAATTATTTAGGATTTTGATTAATTGGTGAATTTTAGATTATTTTAATAATATTTAAATTGATGTATTATGATTTTGGTATTTTTTATATTTTAATATTTTGGAAAATTTTTATATTTTTAATATTATTTTTATTGGATTTGTTTAGTCGGGTTTGAGTTTCGTCTCGTTCCGACTTGTATTGTGACCCGGGTAGCTTAAACTCTAGATGGGACCCAATATTAAGTTAAGCATGACTCACAAAATCCAACATTTAAGTTAGTTAATTAAACTAATTTTTATCATGTTAGAATGGTTAAGTTAGAGACTCAAAACTAGATCATTTTGACCCCAAACTTGAACCTAGTCTAGACTTAACCATATGAGACTAGAGAGGGACAATTAGGACATTTCCCATTAGCCCTAATGGACTCTTTATGGCAGCCACCTTTAGGGAATGATTCATTTCATTCATTACAATCTTGCCTCTTTTATTTTCTTTTTGTTCGTCCCTAATTTTAGAGAGCCTTCCCATTGATTTGATCTCCAAATCAAATCATTCCTTCACCAAACCTTTCCTCAATCATTCCCATTCTCCAAGGAAAGGGTGCTACCAAGGATTGGAAGAGGAGTGCAATGAGGAGTGTCCACTTTGAGGGATCTTCGTATCGGAGCCGTGTTCTAAAGGATTTTATTGGGATTCCACTCCCGATAGGTAAAACCATCCTCTACATCGATTTCCATTGCATATAAATTAGTTTTGAATCCGTAGGATCCATCCTCATGCATGTGTCTCATTTAGATTCAAATTTGAGGCCATTTGGAGCTCTCTTGAGGATTTTAGATATGTGTCTTGTGTCCTACTTGATAGATCCCAAATTAGGACACCCCATGTGTATGTATGTATGATAATAATTTAAATAGATATTTAAATTCAGTTTTAGAATGGTTAGAGAGTGGATTGATATTAGTTAGGATGGTTAGAATGAGTTTCATTTGGATACCTATGTTTGTATCCAAGTATCTTGGCCAATATGTGTTCTTTTGTCCAAAACAACTCAAATTCGTCATAATATTCATCCACGTTTTTATTAACCAAAGCAACTTAGAAATGTCATAATTTTTAGCTTAGAACTCCGATTTATCTCCCTTTTTTTTAAAGAACCGTATCGAAGTTAGCTTTCCAAATATATATTTTAATAAGCCAAATTCTTTCTGTAACTTTCTGTAGAATTATTTGAGTATCAGTTGTACGAAAGACGAACGTGTTTCGGTATTTTCGCGATTTCGGGAGCTTTCGGACACAAAAATGCGATCCGTTTGAAGTTTCGAAAAGCTAACAAGAAGGGATACAACATACTTTAATCCTAGAATTTAGTAGAGGCCCAATTGGTACAGTATTGGTTTTAAGTAGAAGAGTAACTATACGATATATGTATTTTGTGTAACCTATGAGCCTATGTAGTATGGATATTAAATGAATATAGAGTATGTAATACATGATATGTTAGATGAATGAAATGATATATATATGATATATATCCTCTTTACATTAATGTATATATTTGGTTGAATGCAAGCATGTAGAATACAATTAATATTATATATGTAAGCAATGCATAAATGCATGAATGAAAGAATGATATACAATGTATGCATGAAAGTATATAATGAATGCTAGATATGAATGCAAGGTATACATGTAATGATAGATATGAATGCATAATATATAATATAATGCAATATATAATGATAGCATGTATGGTAATGTAGAATATATGATGCAAGCATGTATATGTCCACTGTTTTCCCTTTTCCTTATATTTTCCTTCCCTTTCTATTTCAGTTTTTCCCCCTTTTTCCTTCTTCTATTTTTACATGTTTTATACAATGTATATAATGTATAGATGCATGTAAGTATGTATATGAATGAATGAATGTCATATATGAATGAATGAATCAATCAAAGGTATAAGTAAAATATAATGCATTGTAATGAATGTTAACGTATATAATATATAAAAGTATATATGTAAATGTGCATGAATGTATATATCTATGTAACTATGTAAATATGAATGATGTAACATATGCCTATATATATAAATATGTATGTAATGTGGATATGCATGTATGTATGAAGATATGTATTTATATATAGTATCTATTTTATATTATGCATTGTTGTGGTTCACATTGCCTTGTGATGGTATGTGAGTGCTAGCCTAGTCTTGGTTAGGCCTAGTAAGACTTGTCTGGGTTGGGTTGACCTAATTTTACTAGTGTGGTCGACTAGAGTTGACCAAGTGTTGACGTTAGTCTTGTTTGACCTAGACAGCATACAGATGTATTGTACATTTCATTTATCATCTCTCGTATACATCTTGACCTGTATTGCTCTAAATAGGACTTTGTGGCTTCAGTTTGGATCTTTATACCTATCAGCTATTCAGGTTATCAGGCGAGTACATTCTTTGATCATTTCATATCTTGTTTAGGATTATATTTCCTGCTTTAGATTATCTTACTTGATGCTGACACATTGGTAACACGGATTAGTACTATATGGATCCCTTCATGAGATATTATCCCTCTCGGGAGCATCAGATACTCTTGTCTCGTGTGTTTCACTTACATCATGTATCTCATGCTTCTATTATCATGAATCTTCGAGAATCAGCTAGTGACTCATGTACTCTCATGATCACCGAGCCTTCACGAATCAATTCATGAATCACCCTTTATGGGCAATGTAGTATAATCATGAATCTTAACGTAACTTGACTGGATCCTTGTGTATTGATTGGGGATGGGGGAGTATAAATGAACATGTTGATAATTCCAAGTAGTGTAATCATGAATCAATTCCGTAGTGTAATCATGAATCAGTCCCTAGCCATTCACATGTTTATCCTGTACTCTGAATCACTAGCACTCTCTCTTTTTTATATATCATAGATATTTACTTACAGTCTCTCTTTTACATTATGCTATTCTTCAGTTTCCTGTATTTTATTCTCTAGCATGATTATATTTCCTTTCCTGCTATGACTTGTTGAGATGTATTGTGCTCTCTCCTGTCCTGACTGGACCTGTTGAAATATTACAGAGGATGAGGACAAGGCGTGCTGTCCCACTTATTATGGGCCTACCCAAGATGACAGTACAGACTTGGACCAGCAGCAGGATCCTTTAGCTGTGGACGACACTCCACTAGACTAGGATGTTTTCCTTATGTTTTTATTCTGGATGGTTGTATTATGATATTTGGATTCTGTGGATTTGTTATATCTTTTAGACACTTAGACTCTCTGGTTGTACTTATGTGGATTCCTTTTCGTTTTAGCAATATCTATCTATCTTCTATTTTATCATTCTGCCTTAGATGTGATTGAGACTGTATCTGCTATGTCACCTCCATTCGGAGAGTATATACTGTACATGTACCTTTATATTGTTAGATGTTGACCTAGGACAGCGTTCTACCGCCGACACTGCGGCGTAGGCTGGACGTACCCACGTCTCGTGCCCTTACTCTAGGGTGCGGGTCGTGACAATTTTGCATTTTGAAGTCTCATTTTTAGTAGATCTAGAAATTACTATTTTTCGGATTTTATTGGTTTTGATCTATCAAACTTCCTTATCTTCCAGTTTCGTTCGTTCTAGATTGTGAGATTTGTGTTATAACCCCTTTCGATCCGTGGAATCCCATTTTTGGCTTGGAATGAAGGTCCCATGGAATTTGGAGTTCGGAAGGGGTTTTACGTGATGGAACTGGGGATTCCCAGGACCCTTCCTTTGGTGTGCGTATTGATCGATAGAAAGTTAAACAGATCTAATACGTGTTCTAACCCTT
Source organism: Iris pallida (assembly GCA_029216955.1). Classification (NCBI taxonomy): domain Eukaryota; kingdom Viridiplantae; phylum Streptophyta; class Magnoliopsida; order Asparagales; family Iridaceae; genus Iris; species Iris pallida. The sequence goes on along the minus strand of JANAVB010006000.1, from coordinate 1,201,042 downwards.
CATAGGCGGAAACTAGGGTTCACGAATTATACCTGCGGCGGAAAGGAGACAAGTAATTTTTGGCAATCTCAAGCGGACGACCCCAAGATCTTTTGCACGTATTCCTTCCTCGAGTTGGACGTCGTGTGGGCGACGATCTTCCAACCTTTTCTTTTCCTTAACAGCCCTCTCTTTCTCTCTTTACGTGAATCACGAATTTAGAGAAAGTTTCAGATTTCTGATCGGTAATCTGGCGGCCAGAGAATAGAGGATATATATAGGCTACAGCAAGGACCATGAGGAAAAATTAGGGTTAGGCCTCCTAACGGATCTGGATATCCTGTGTTCAGTCCGAACACACAATCCAGGCCCATTAACAATAGCTCGGTCCACTAATGAGCTATTGTTGTACTACCTCCATAATCCCAAATTATGTGTATGGGCTCCTTTTATTATATGCTCGTTTGGCTCCCCATGTTAAGATATCGTATGTCCGTCGATCAAATTAAGTTACTGATAACTATATTGATTCAACATCTTTTATCCTTAAGTAGTACCGCTCAACTTTATTTGTCATGTCGGATATAATCCACCTGCATGGTTTACATGACAATCCTTATGAGCTCCTTAAGGGGACATCATCAACCCGATGTATCGGGACATGGATTCCATTTATAATCAACAGCCCATCATACATATAATGTTATTACCCAATTCATAGAGGTTGTCGATCCATAATGAATCTCACTCTTTTATGAGTCAAAATAATGCACACTGCATATACATGTCCATTATTATATCCGGGTTAAGAGCACAAGCATCCATAATAACAGAGGTGTTTGTTCTCTTATGTAGTCAGTACAAAGAGAACAACCTCAAGTGGTCTTGTTCAATACACACAAAGTGTACTAGTGTAAACCTATAGTCAAGATAGACTAATACCAGATTACACTATAAACTTTCCAATAGATTGTCCAAGTCCATCTAGGTTGTGAACTATTTATATAATCCATAGGGAACTGATAATATGATCTTTTGTGATACCACACACCATATTATCTACAATATAGAATATCAGACATTTGCATTAACACTTGCAACAAATACAATATGCAAATATTTGCCCATATGATTCTCATTCAAAATTTAAGGAAATAAGATTACTAAAAAGGTGATACTTTTAGTATATAACCCTAACATTACGCTCACGTTATACGTGCTCGCGTAGGCATTAACTTTACGCCCACGTTTTACATGTCCGCATAATATCGAGCTCTACGCCTACGATTATTCGTGTCAGCATGAATCAGTTTTACGCAAGTCTACTTGGCTTTGCGTATTACTCTGTACGCGTATTCATTCGTGCGTAAACTCGACTCTTTACGCGTGCAACCTTTACGCGTAACGTTATTCTTTACGCGTACAATGTTTCACGCGTAATATTGATTTTTATGCGTATAATGTTTCACGCGTAACGATATTCTTTACACGTACAATGTTTCATGCGTAACGTTATTCATTACGCGTACAATGTTTCACGCGTAACGTTATTCTTTACGCATACAGTGTTTCATGCGTAACTCTATTCTTTTATGCGTACAAGTCTTACATTAACCCTGTTCTTTACGCATAGCTCCCTTTTACGCGTACTCCTTGGCTTGGCGTAATTCCTTTACGCGATTTTGAGTTGCACATAATATTATTCTTTTACGCGTACGAGTTTACGCGTAACGTTACTTTTTGTGTGTACTTTCTTTACGTGCGCGTATTTGCCTTAGCGTAAAGCTTGGCGTAACCGGTGGCCTTAGCGTAAAGCTTTGGCGTAGACTAGTCATGGTAAAGATTAGCCTTGGCGTAATCCAACCTTGGTGTTCCTATTGCTCTATACTTTATTTACTTTATGTCGGCATGGTATTTCTCCTATTATATCCTTACACCTTTTTGACATGAACTCGATAAAATCATGATATGCTAATATTTTAATACATATTGTGGTGTGGAATGGGCCCTGTGTCCCGATTGGTGTATGGATGCCCAGTATGACTGGAACTTAACCCTGGGAGTTATAAACTCGACCATACTAAATACTAGTTTGACTTGCATGCCTTGGCACGAATTGACATTGATTGTTACATTGACTAAATGATTGATCATGTGTTCCTAGTTGGAACTAAAGAGACTGGCTAGTCGTCTTATTGAAACTGAATGAGACACGTTCATATTAACTATGAACCATTGCAATCGACTAGCCGATCCCGAACATTGGCATATGGACACGTGCAGGCTTCAACTGATTTTTCTATAAAAGCGGCATGTGTACTTTACAGTCAAGACATTATTATTCCGTGGTTAGATTTGATTGTTGCATTACGCTATGTAAGACCTACAACCTAACCGCACGGACATCGTTGTAGAGTTGTGCATATCGTACTTTGTACGAAAGTACTCATTCTGATGACCATGATCCACGGCATGGGATTTCAATCAACATAGGGACTACTAAGTCAAATAAAATAATGACTGTATGGAGAGAATAGATTCCCGAGTTCTTACATGGCAGCCATCTTTGGGACAATTAGTGCCCCGACATGCCGGCTGGTTCACACAGATATTGTAAATCTGCCACACGGGCAAGGAGCGGTATCTGCTTATATTTATTTACTATATACTGATGACGGGCGTCCCACTGGGACTCGTCTAATTCATGACTGGCACAACTGATTATTGGGTAGACTAGCCTTGCTTGCACATAGTAAGAACTAAGAAAATCCTTATTTGCATATTTTCAGGATAACTTGGAACTTACAGTTAGCAAGCCGTAGTAGTTGTATTGCCGATTAAATTAATTTGTTTGTGTATTGTACCTACTATGTTAACTACTGAGATGATCAGAATGTCAGGACATGACGGGCCAACTTCTGTCCTTGTTTGGTTGGGAAGTTGGTTTGAAGTGTCGTGATATTGTGTGAACCACAGTTGCAAGCGGAGATTTATTTATCATATCCTTAACTCTTACCACTAGTTTTAGTTCTCATGTCGTGCTTCCTTGTGGTACTTGCTATTAGAGGTCTAACCTCTCTGGTTTTGCATGGCCAAATTTAGAGCCAGTTCCCGAGGACTCAGCTTACTTCTACCTCCAAGATGGTCAATACTAGAGGGATGATCGCAAGAGGACACGAGTGGGTTCTTTACTTTCCTGCTCATTTTGCTACTTATCTTACATTTTGCCACTTGGCACCGACATGTTAGTCGAACTGTCTTGTACTTACTTTTACATAATTGTAACTAAGTCAGACTGCAGCTGATAACGATTGTGTATACCTTGTTATATCCTCTGGCTACGTTTTTGTAAAGCCAGATCTCAAGAACATTTTGACTGAGCGTTTGGGATGCCTTACTGTTTTATCTTACATGTTCTCTATTTACTGTTTCTTGTTTGAATGATTGAGACAATAGATGTTGAGTAACCCTAGTGAGACTTTCATGTAGTATGCACCCCCTTGTCTTTTAGACAGCATTGATCGTATTATACGGTATTCATCTACCCGTAATACGTAGCTAGCTGAGTCACTCCCCCGCTCTCCGGTATTCTGGTTCTGGGGAGTGACATTAATAGACAATAAAAAAAAACTTCAATTGTCTAACTTATATTAATATAACCATATATGAAGAAAATTTATTCTAATTATACCTGTAAAAGTGTAATACATCCACATATATTTGTGTGTACATCACATTCCGATCCAATAGTAACAAAACTAGTCATCGAATGACAGACATAGGCTAACACTGCGGCACCCCATGCATGCTTTGTAAAAGTGTCTAAGTCTTTAAAAAATGGCAGGAGGTTTGCAGTAACCTTATTTTCCGTCCCGTTTGGAAATAACAATGTACTGCACAGGCTTAGTAAATAAGCCCTAGTGCAACCTACGAGCTGAAAACATAAACAAATATTAAAACTATATTAAATAGTACAATAATTATATAAAAATATATAACGTACTCGTTGCTCATCTACATGAACCGGTGTAATCCCAATCCGATGAACATGCAGAAAATTTGTTCGAAGCCAAGTCATTTTGATACCAGAACTAGTATCTTGATCCGGTTCTGGCTCCACACCAAGATATGTTCTGATAAGATCTCTAACACTTCTCTCATCTTCAAAATATATAGGGATACTAGTAATCGGTAACCCTAAAATCATGGCCATGTCGGCCAGAGTGATCGACATTTTACCAAAGGAAAGCTGAAATGTGCTGCGTCCTGGCTACCATCGCTCTATCAAACTCAACAATATATCTCTATCGTCACGCCTTAAATGAATGCATCAATATAGAAAAAGCAAAAAGATGAAACAAGTTCCTTTTGGCGAGTTGTGAGATGTCATCCATGTCGCCAGTCTCCATGCTCACGTAATTTTATCGTCGGATAATCATATAACTAAATAATGTCTCAAATTTTTTAGTGCCTGTAATTATCAATTATAATCACTACAAAATTTTGTCAGATTAGCGACGTTACAAAACGTCGCTAATCTCGGGGAAAACGTCGCTAAGTAAATTTAGCGACGTTTTGGGCGATGTTTCGGAAACGACGGAAAAGACGTGTCGCTAAACGAGAAAACGTCGCAAACCGTCGCTATGGCGACGTACTTTAGCGATGTTAGTAACGTCGCTAATTAGCAACATTTTTTGCGACGTTTAAACGTTGACGCTAATTAGCAACGTAAATAGCGACATTATGGTGTGGTCGCCGTTTAGCGACACTGTTGCGACATTTTGACGACGACGTGCTGACATCAGATTTGGTGACACATGTTGCCACGTCAGCATTTAGCAACGTTTTTAGCGACCTTTATTAACGTCGCTAATATTTAGCGACGTAAAATAACGTCGCTAAGAACATCGCTAAATTAAAAAAATATTAAAAAAAAGGTTCCAGAATGCAAATAGAGCTGGAGCTGGAGCCTGAGCCAAAATACAGAATACAAAATACAGAATCCAATCCCTGGGTTCGCCGACCCCCTCGGTGGAACACTCAATACCGGCATGCACAATATAATCCAGATTATACAAAAAATATAAAGAAAAAATACTATCCGCAATGAACAATGTCAATATATAATATTTTCAACAAACAAAGTTAATATCCGCAAATACCTACAACTATCGCTCGAACGGGTACATCCAACGATAACCGACAGGTCCAACAACAAGAGCCTCATGGATAAGATGAATCGGCAAATGCTCCATTGAGTCGAAGAATACAGGAGAAAAAAAATCTCTCAAGTTTGCAAAGTGTTACCATAATGTCCTTCTCTTGCTTCTCTAAATGATTGACGAGCAACTTGCAAGAACAAAGATCTCTGAAGAATATGCTAAGCTCTGTTAATGGTTCCCAGACTACCGGCGGTAATAATTCTCAAAATGCAACAGAAATTAACCTCTCCATGAATACGTGGCAATCGTAGCTCTTCATTCCGGTCAGTTTACACTCCTTTATGTCGACACATCTTCTTAGATTGGAGTCGTATCCATCCGAAAATTTCAAGTCCTGGATCCATCTACAAAGTCTCACTTTGTCCTCCTTGTCCAGCGAGTAGATTGCCTTAGACCGCAAAATCTTTCCCTTCCCGTTGTCTATCATGTGCAATGTAGGGCGTCTGCATATTTCGGCTAAGTCCAATCTAGCCTTCTGATTGTCTTTTGTCTTTTCTTTGACGTCCATTACAGTATTAATTATGTTATCAAACACGTTCTTCTTGATATGCATGACGTCACGGTTATGTCTAATCAGATTTGTGCTCCAATATGGCAGATCCCAGAATATGTTGGCCCATTGGTCATATGGTCAAACTGATTTTAATAATTGATCAAACTCTGTCTCGATATATGGAGCTAGTCAGGATATCTCGGACTCTTGGACATACTCAAGAATGGCTATCTACTAGTTCAAGACTGAAGCGTTGTTTGCCTGTTCGAGTCAGTATTTCTTTGAGCAATGTATTTTTCATTCTATTTGAGTCTAGAAATACTTTGTACACCGAGTCGTACTGGCAAATAGGCTATTCCAAAATGATTTCAAAATATTTTTAAAATGTCCTTAGTTTTGAAAAACATTCGTATTTACAAAAGCTCCAAAAAGGTTTTCAAAATACCCCAAAAACTAATTTTAAAAACCCTAACCTAACCCTGACAGAACTCGGCCAGAGTTCGGCCAGAGTTCGGTTAGTGGCCGTTTTGTTTTTGAATTCCTTGGAACTTGGTCCTCCTGCAGTTGCGGATTTGACCGAGATTTTTTCATCGAGTTCTGCCCGAATTCTGTCCGAATTCTGCCAGAATTCTGTCTTTGGAACTCCTATAAATAGAGAAGGATTTCGATCATTTTTACACACTCATTCACTTTCAATTTTCTCTCTACTCAAAGCCTACTGTCTTCCAAAGAGTTTTTCTAGAGCTTTAATTTTCAGATCCCAGGCCAGTTACAATCCTCTAGTCGATTTGCCAGTGCGGTGCGGTCTAGAAGTTTCAGAGTGATTGTAATCAGAAAGCTTGATAGAAGAATACCTCTTCACAATTGAAGTTGGACGAGTTCTTCGTATCAAAGCTCGTGTTGTAGAAGTTGCAAGGACTTCGTAAGAAAACTTGCGGTTTTGCCAATAGTGGATTCAACTGGTAGCAAGAGTTCTACCGATTGGACTAGTCCTCAACAGAGGGAAACCAGTATACATCGCTGTCTTTGCGTTTGCTTTCTTATCTCTGCCTTTACATTATTTAGTTGTGATTATTATTCTGTGATCTTGCTGCTAATATTTTTTAATTAGCATTATTCCACTACCAACTCTATTCACCCCCCCTCTAGAGTATTCTGCTTTACGATTTCATTCCTACAGAATATACTCCTTTTGGTCCAGTTATGATCTTCGCCAAATCCCTCGCAACGGCTACTCGTTGTAAGATCTTCAATAGCACTTGGGATTTCTTTTACTTGATCCCATATGTCCTCTCCGGACCACATTGGCGGTGGATCGCCCTTCTTCATAGCTCTGGTACAGAATGCAGTTCTGTTCCTACGGTACGGATGGTCTTTCGGCAAGAACTGCCGATGATAATCAAAGAAGCATGGCTTTCCTCCGTGTCTCAAACAAAAAGCCTTAGTGCGGTCCATGCAATGACATGAAAGCCGACCATGAATGCTCCATCCAGATAACATTCCATAAGCCAGAAAGTCGTTGATTGTCCACATTAGTGCTGCCCGCATCTGAAAATTCTGTTTTTTCGAAGCATCATACGTGTACGCCCCTGTTTCCCATAGCTGCTTCAGCTCATCTATCAACGGCTGTAAGTACACGTCGATGTTCCTCTTTGGATTGTTCGGACCGGGGATGATAATAGTTAAGAACATGTAATGCGTCTTCATGCACATCCAAGGCGGTAGGTTGTACGGAGTGAGGATTACCGGCCAGCATGAATATTGGGAGCCTGAAAGACCAAATGGGGTGAAACTATCAGAGCAGAGCCCCAACCTTTCATTACGCGCATCAGAAGCGAAATTAGGATACACTCGATCGAAGTGCTTACACGCTTCTCCATCAGATGGGTGATCCAACACTCCTTCGATCTGTTGTCGCTTGTGCCAACTCATATTTTCGGCAGTCTCTTTCACCATGAACAACCTCTGCAACCGTGGCGTCAACGGCAAGTAGTACATTGAAGCAGTCGGTCTTCTAGACTTGTCTGCAGCAGTTGGCTTGTAGTGATCAACACCACAGAATCGGCACACTTCTGCATCCTTGTGATCTTTGTAGTAAAGCATGCATCCGTTCTGACATCAATCGATCTTGTCATATCCCATCAAGAGGGATCTCACCATCCTCTTAGAGCGGTAGAAGTCTTTCGGTAACTTGGCACCCTCCGGCAAGATATCGGTAATCAACTCGAGCACTCTATTGTAGCATTCTTACGACATGTTAAAGTCAGACTTTATGCTCAAGAGCCAAGTGATCACCTCTAACGGTGAATGGTCCTCACAGTCAGGGTATAAAGGAGTCCTTGCATTCTCCAGCAACTCCATGAACTTCGCGGCATCGACATTCGGTGCCTCCTCAGCTGCGTCACGATTGTATGGATCGAAATTAGGCCCCGCAGCGTCGAAGACCATGTTCACATACTCGTTGTCGACACCAGTTCAGTTGTGGACATTCATATAACTCTCCACATAAGGCTCCGCTTAGAATGCTAAAGGTACAAGCTCTCCGTGTGTGGTCCATTGGTAGTAATTCGGAAGGAAATACTTTGTGTATAAGTGATACGTCACATCCAATTCTGGTTGAAACTTCATGTTTCGACATTTTGCACACGGGCACTTAATGTCCATGTCGTCCATGGACTGAGGAAACGCCTTCTCGAATTGGAGAAATTGTTCTACTCCGACGATGTATTCATCTCGCACACCGTACCTGTTATTTCGAATGCGGTTGTACATCCACGAATGGTCTAGCAGATACATGGATATAGCCATTTCTAGATATCTGCAAATATGAATAAACTTCAAAACTAAAACGAATATACTACATACTACGGCCGTGATTCGGGACCATTCATATGAGTCGGGACCATTCCTACTACATACTACATACTAAAACGAATAAACTTTAAAACTAAAACAAATATACGGATATACTAAATACTACGGCCGTGACTCGGGACCATTCCTATGAGTATCGGGATCAAAGAAACTACGTGTTACAAATATCGGTACTATCGGTACGTGTTACAAATATCGGTACTATCGTGTTACAAATTAACCAACCAACAAAACTACGTGTTACAAATATCGGCACTATCGGTGCGTGGTATCGAATCGAAGTATCAGATTTTTAGGTGTCGGAAAACAAATAATTATTGCTAGAAAATCAAATTTTTCGGCACTATCGGTGCCCCTGACCCCCCCCCCCCCCCCCCCCCCCCCCGCACCTCTCCCCCCCCACACCACCCCTAACCCTAATCCGAACCCTATCCCTAACCCCTCCCCCACCAGCCCCCTCCCCTCCCCAGCCCCCCAACCCCTACACCACCCCTAACCCTAACCCGAACCCTATCCCCACCACCCCCTCCCCTCCCCAGCCCCCCCCGCCCCCACCCCTCCTCCCCGCCCCTCCCCCCAACCCGAACCCTAACCTTCCCCCAGCCCCCCTCCTCACCCCCAGCCGCCCTCACCCCCCCCTGCCCCACCCCCCAACCATTCCTCACCCCCAACCACCCGTACCCCCTATCCCTCCCCCTGAGCCACCAGGACCCCCAACCACCAACAACAAATAGAGAAAGAGAGAGAGAGGGAGTCACGTACCAGAGGAGAGTCGTTGGAGAGAGTAAAGTCGCCGGAGAGAGTGAGAGCGCTGGAGAGAGTGAGAGTGAGAGCGCCAGAGAAAGAGATTGAGAGAGTAAAATGGATGGGGGAAAATGAATCGAGGGGGGGGGGTGGGGGAATTTAATTTAGTTAGAATTTAGCGACATTATTACTAACGTCGCTAAATTAGTCGCAATTAGCGATGTTGTAGAAACGTTTCGCGACGACTACCTCACGTAACTAATATACGTCGTTGTCACGTCGCTATTTGCGTCGCTAGTAGCGACGGTTACCAACGTTTCATTTATACGTCGCTAATGTCCACAATTTAGCGACGTTTTGCCAACGTCGCTAAATTTACGTCGCCAATTGAGTAGATTTTAGTAGTGAATAATGATAATTTACTTTAACTAAAAATACCTTTCCGTCGAATACCAGATTTGAAACGTGAGAGCCTCGCTCCTGGATAATAGCCTGTGTAATAGGTCCACCTGGTATTCGACGATCATTTCAAACATCCATCTATAAAATTGATGACAGATATTATACATTAATTTTACCAGAACTTAAAGTATGCATGCAAGGTGCAGTAAAATCTACGCCATTCTTTAAGGCGTAATTTTTTTTTTTTCGAGATCTCCGAAACTATACTAAACACACTACTTAACTATTGGCTATACATAAAAGTTTCACTAACCTTTATTTGATATAAATGGTTCTTCTTCTCCTCCTCCTGTCTATCTCCTGCTACTCTCTTCCTTTCTTCCTCTTCTCTTCTTTTGCTCCAGATAGTGTTCTTTTCTTGCTTCTGTAAGGAGTGTTCTTCTCTTTGTATACACTTTCAAACTTTAGCTGAATAATACAATCCAAAACACTTCATCCAATGCGGTCAAAAGAGCCTTGAAGGAAGGAAAAGAAACAACTACAATACAAAACCAACCATCAATTTGGGTCAAAAGTTACATGAAAAGAAGTGAATGCATGCCAAAAAAGGGAACGGGCACCCACGGCCGCACACGTGGCTGGGTTAAGCAGCCACGCGGCACACCAAGCAGCCACGCGACAGCTTCTACATGCGGGGGGAAGCAACGGGAAACAAATTCCACGTCCTTCTTTTGGGCGCGTTTTTTATTAAAAAAAAGTTTTACGTCCCACTTTTGGGTGCTAAAATATTTTATACGCCCTACTTTTGTGCGCCTAATTTTAATGGCCCTTGGCTCTTGTTTAATTACCTAGCTTCTAGTTTAGCTTCCTAACCAGCCGTGCTTAAGGGACTGGGGGCAAACTAATTAAATGGAAATATTTTGACGCCGTAAATTAGGGCGTTTATTTTTTTGGCATCCTATTTTAAGGTGCGACGATGCTCTTCTTACAATTAACCTAGACTTCGTGTCTTTTACGCAATGTTTTTTTTTTTAACTTTTATGCTTTTATGAAATTTTTCGTTTTAATAATTTTTTGTGGCACCTCATTTTTTTTGGCAAATGTTAAAGGCCACCCCTTTTTACTAAGGGCCACCAACTTCAAATTTTAAAAAAATTACAAGTTTGCCATTTTGAAAATACTAAGGGCCACCCCGCTTCTATCAATCGAGAACTGCAGGGCTTGCCTGCAGTCCAAAGTGAACACAGGACTGCAGTGCTTGTCTGCAGTCCTAGATTTTTTTTAAAATTTTCAACTTACAGTGACTGCAGGGCTTGCATGCAGTCCAAAGTGAAGACAGGACTGCAGGCAAGCCCTGCAGCCCCCCCGAGCGCGGACTCCGGCCCGCTGGCGCCCTCCGCGAGGATGGACGGCTTCCTGGCCGCGCTGTGGGGGCTATCGCCCAAGATCATGGTCGTCACGGAACAGGAGTCCAACCACAACGGGGTCGTGCTGAGCGAGAGGTTCATGGAGGCCCTCAACTTCTACGCGGCGCTGTTCGACTGCCTGGAGTCGGTGGTGGTGCGGCAGTCGGTGGTGGTGCGGCAGTCGGTGGAGCGGGCGAGGGTGGAGAAGCTGTTGTTCGGGGAGGAGATCAACAACATCATCGCCAGCGAGGGGCTGGAGCGGAGGGAGAGGCACGAGAAGCTCGAGAGGTGGGTGCGGAGGTTGGACGGAGCCGGGTTCAGGAGGGTGCCGCTGAGCTACTACGGGCTGCTGCAGGCGAGGAGGATGCTGTAGAGCTTCGGTTGCGAGGCCTACAAGGTCAAGGAGGACGGCGGTTGCGTCATGATCTGCTGGCAGGAGGAGCTCGAGGAGGCGGAGGAGTTCGAGGAGGAGGGGGGAACGAACGGGGAAGGGGAGTTTTGGGTTTTGGGTTTTTTGTTTTTTTCCTTTGGTAGTCCTTAGTAAAATGGTTCATTTTAGGTTGCCCTTAATAAAAATAAGAGTGTATGATGGTTGCCCTTAGTAGATTGGTGGCCCTTAGTAAAAAGGGATGGCCTTTAACATTTGCCTTTTTTTTTGTGAACATGTATTGCACGTGCAAGTTATACCGTAGCGAGCCGGTGAATCCGGACCATCTAATAATTTGGTGAGTCCGACTCCGAACCATCTAATAATTTCTGGTAGATAACCTAATGTTCTTTGCCGCCGCTCCTTCTCCTTTGTGTTTGTGTTTGTGTGTGGAGAGAGAAGAGAGAGAGAGAGAGTGAGAGAGAGAGGGAGAAAGAGTAGTGATGGGGAGTCGACTGGGACGCCGGGTGATCCACTTCGCCAACCTCCCGATCAAGGTCCTCCTCCCGCCCCCTCCCTTCGACTGCATCCGCGAGTTCGCGCTCAAGACCATCCCCTCCGCCTCCAAGATCGAGATCCGCCGCGTGCTCGAGTCCCTCTACGGCTTCCAGGTGGAGGACGTCCGGACCCTCAACATGGAAGGGAAGAAGCGGAAGGTCGCCGGATACCTAGCCGCCAAGCCCGACTACAAGAAGGCCTACATAACCCTCAAGTCGCCCCTCTCCATCTCCCCGGACCTCTTCCCGATCCCATGGGTCAAGGAGGCCATGGAGAAGAAGCTCCTCGGAAAGAAGAAGCCCTCGGTGGTCGTCGAGGACCCCGACGGCACCCAGAGCAAGACGCCCTCCCACTGGCTCCACGACGACCATCTCGAGCAGAGGCGCCGCAGGGACCTAGGGGAACACCGCCATCATCCCGGGAGTCATCGTCGCCCCATCGGCGGCAGCCGGAGCAGGAACGACGGAGGCAACAACGAAAAGAAGAAGATAATGGATAAATCGGCGGCGGCGGAGACCAAGTTCCCATGGAGCAGCATGTCCTCCTCCTCCTCCTCGGGTCCGAGGAGGTAGTTTGCTCTATTTCATTTCGGAGAAGAAAAGGTCTGGATTTTGAAAACTTTCTCTGTTGTTGCGCACTATAGCACACGAGGAGGAGCTTTCCGTTAACGTTCATTCTATGTTTGTTTAACTGACTCTGTGGTCGAGTCCGTAGGAGGAATCATGCAATGTTGTGTCAAGAATTCCAAGAGATTATATCTATCAGCTTCCCTTTCTAAATTTTCACACACAAACACTTGTATTTAATGTTGTTTGTACTTACAATTGTTATTCTGTTATGTTAGCTACTTGGTAGTTAGTTTTATGGCGTTAGAAATTAGAATTAGATTATCTTTTAGTATATAACATGTAATACTATGTTACACGCACACAGATACACGCGACACAGTATATAAACGACTAGACATACACGAATACGCACGACTAAATTTAACTATCTTAAATTAACCGGGAAAGAGAAGAATCGGTTAAGCACCATAAGTCACAAGCTTTAGTTGAGTGTAAATGCAAAGATGCCATTCAATCTAAGGATGTGAAGGAGTCCTGTTCACCTTATGATACTACGTCAAACTGTATATATTACTACGAGTTCATGCTCAAACTCTCTGATCATTTTAAGTGCTGGTATACTATGTAAAAATGACACAGAACTTTACAACAGTTAACCGATACCCAAAAAAAGGCCGAAACCGAAAACAATAGTTTGAACCTTGTTATTCTATTAATCTAAGTTAACATCAAAGTCTCCTATAGGACATAGGTAAACCAAAACAATCAGAAGCTATCTTTCTAAACTCGAGACCTCTCCTCAAACTGGCCTCCATCTTTGTAAAATACAAATTGGCTCTGAGCTTGATCACGAAGAATAAAAATTGCCATAGAGAGATCCACAACTATATTTTCTTTAGACCAATGTTCTGCTAGGTTTCTTTGTCTTCGGCCCCAATTTTGCATATCTTGATTCATACCTATAATTGCACTCTAAGTACTCATTTGCAACAAGAATCTACTCATCATAATTGGCCTTTTTTTAACTGCTCTTCTATTTTTTTTTAATCTTCCTCCAACTCCACTGCTATAGAAACTGATACTCCGATCATAAACCGCCGATATTACCGTTACCGGCGATCCCGATACTCATAGGAATTGTCCGATACCAATTCCGATACCGATACTGCGAACCTTGATTACTACCCCAAAAGAAATGACTTCAAAAACAATATATCAAAATACAATGAGGGATAGTTAATCTTAGTCTTAGCTAGACCTGAAATGTTTAAATATTCTAAATATTTCATCCACAAGGTCACACTACCTTCTACTTGCTTTCTGTTATGGCATTGAATTGACTGGGCACATTCGTATACTAGGCATCACGAACCTGCAACATACAGAATTCGGATGGTTTAGTTCAAAACTGTTAGAAAACGAAAAAAGAAAATCAAATTCTTTAATGTTGATGAATCCAAATAGCATGATAAGGAACTCATAGGCACATATCTTGTCTCCTAGTTTGCATGGACGCAAATACTAGATTCAACACAGAAATTACGGATTTGGATTACAATTTTAGAAAATTTAGGATACACTTATGGCATGTGTGTGTATGTATTATAACATTTTAATTCACATTATGACTTATATTAGCTTGTGAAGGAATCGGGAACAACAAGGGTAATCTATTTGTATGAATGTGTAGTTTTCATGGGCTTATTACCTAATCTCATTGCATTAGTTGAGCTAGTTGGTTTATTGATATCTTGCTATTGGATTCCACAAGTTAGAAAAGTGGAGAATGTAATATCCACGAGTAATTGGTCTAACTAGGAAACCTATTTGTGCCAGATCTAGAGGATACATACAAGAACAAAGCAATGTTTCATATGAGCCAAATCTGAACAGAACAAAATAGTATATCTTATTTGCTCAGATTCTTGAGGGCTAGTGTTAAGTTTGTGGTATAAAGCGTTTGAGTTCAAGAGACATTTTTTCTGTGGGATTGAGTAATGATGGTTCGATTTATTTCACAGCAATGTCACCATACTGACCTAGTATTTTCTAAAATAAATACTATCATCATGTTGTCTATATATGCTCATGTCCAGTGCTGTATGGTTAACATGGTGGTGTAGAGTAATGCTGGTGGAACTGATATTCCATTGAACCTTTTGTAGATGCTGCTTCATTTTTTGTTCATGTACTATATATCAGATTAGAAACCTTGAAATGCCATCTTGAAGGGGCCTAGGTCTGTTTTGTCGCATATCCGATTGCCCATATATCAACCAATTAATGCCACTTATACTTAGGACTCACTTGTTAGGATTTATTCGTTAAGAGAGGGTGTGTGCAGTAAGTCAGGTAAGTCTAACCAAAGCTAGTATAGCGGAAACAAGAAAAATAATGAAAAGACTGAAGTATGCTTCTTGTGATATCAGAGTTAAAAGTTTAATCTAGGACATGGTTTTTCCTAATATACTTCAGAGCGATACTATATCAACTGTTCATCATGATGGTGTGGTCGAAAAGGATGTCAGTATGCAACTAAACCAGGATCCTTTTAGTTGGGCGGGTTCTTTTCAAGTGTTCTATAGTCATATTATATCTTAAAGCTGAAGGAGAAAGTTCTCTAGGATAGCTATAAGATCACTGATGCTTTATGTCTCTATGTTGGACAGACAGTCTAAGTAATCAGACCTTAAAAGTGGACCTAGCTGAAATGAGAATGCTGGGATGGACCAATGGGAGGCAATATAGTATAATACACAAAAATCATGGGAAGTGTTGTCTGTTAAGGGTATATAAGATAGAATCTTCTAAGATGGTTTTGATATATAAAATGGAGACCAATAGATGCCCGACATCCTATCCTACCTGCCATCGGGTGATCTAAGTTTTATTGCAAGGCCCTCTCTTGCTCATACCCTCATTGCTAGGAATTTGAAACAATCATTAAGGGTTGACGTCAAGTTGACAGCCATTCATGAACACTTTATCATTTGTTTCGTGGAGCTTTTTCATGCTCCACAGCCAACCCCGATTTAATGGGAGAGGCTCGATAATGAATCATCGATTAATCCTTGTTTTAGAACACTGCTAAACAGTACACGATCTATGTTGTACTGGGCGCTAGGCGAGGCGGCATGCCACCCGCCTCGCCTAGGCGCCCACCCAGGATCTGCAGCTTTGAATTTTTTTTTTTTTTTTTGCAATTATGCATACAACAAATATGTAGTATAACTAATAAACAATAAGCATTAAGCAATAGGCATAGAAGTAATATAATAAGCAAAAAAATATGAAATAACTAATATTCAACATCAAGTTAGGATAATAAGCATAATTGGGGATTTGGGAGACCTTAGCGGGCATTTTTTCCCCTGTGCGACCCTAGGCGAGCAAAACCTCACACAGAAAATTTTTTCCAAGTCAAGGCGAGACCTCTCCAACCTGCGCGCCTAGGCGCACCTAGACGTCGCCTGTGACAACATAGTACACGATACAAAAATCTCGTGAAATGATTTATAACACATCTTAAAGTGTCTACGTAGGTCTCAAGTTCATTGTGTTTTCAGGGGCTTGTGACTTAAAATATTGAGACATGTATAGAACAAAAATTGACCAAATTCTTGGACAGCATTCAGGGGAACAAGCTTGTTTTTTTGGGTTTACGCATGTGCCCCTGTATCAGTATTTGTAAATGTATGCCTTGTTAGAGGTTTGTGTGCCTGAAACAAGTAAGCTCGGTGTAGGCAAAATTAGTTGTTAGATCTCTTCAAAGGCTTATATGGTGGACACTTTTGTTTAGCTATAGTGCAGTCCTAGGTTTCAGACTAACCTTAGATGACAAGATTCATTTGCTATTTCCATGTATGAACTATGATTCTTGAGAATGAGTTATTTTGTATGTATTTTCAGAAAGATCTCATAGGCTGATTCGCATACTATTCTACTCATCAATGTGTTACCTGACAGGAATTTTTGGTGATGGAGCTTGAAATTGATGATTATTCATAATCATTTCTCACTATTGCAAAGGTTGCTTAGAACTTTGTGCTTTAAGGGTATTAATTTCAAGTTGATTCTTCCCTCTGAATAGGGTACTAAAGCAAAAAATGTCCACCTTTTTAGAAATCTAGAATATTATTGGATTGATCATATATAAATTAAAATTTCATTTAAGGGCACTTATTGAGCGTACAGGGTTGAGGTTTCATTACGTTAATAAAGGAATATAGTCATGTTGTGAACCACACAATTCTATCTAAGGAGGATATATTTGCACTCTTGATGTAAAATGATGTTGAAAATAAGGAATTCAGAAGCTTAGAGGTTGCAAAACTGGGTGTATGATTTGCAAATGCAGATCGAAGTTCTCTGTACTTTATACTATATAGATTGAGAAGGCCCTCATAATGGAAGGTGATGTTAAGTCTTGTGCAACTTATCATTCGAAGATTGATTCATATAATTGGCAATAAACATCAATGGTTTTCGCTCATATAGTTGCCGGTAGGCGAAGTTAGTAGGTCTATCAAAGCGTAAGAACCACATGGTGTCATGTCCCGTTTCTGCCGAATCGGTAGTCGTCACTGGACGTGATGTTGTACAAGCCTAATTTGCGCTTGTACAAGGCGTGCTCGTACTCCTTTTGTAAAACATATATTTTTTTGAGAGAATACGTTGTAGATCGCAGAGAAATTGAATAACACATAACATAATTGAAATGTCTTTATTGATAACTTTTGTAGCGGCAAACTCAAACAACGGAGTAGAAATGCCAAACATGGCTTACAACTTACAGAATATTGAAATGAGATACAACCGTTCCATACATCATATCCCTTATTAAAACAATGCAACAACACTTTCAACGGAAGTCTTCTTCTCCAATTGGAAGCTTCAAAAGGACTGCAAAACTTCTACAGAGTCGAACAAGCTATAAGTGTCTTCGATCGTCTTTTAGATTTCCAACATATGTGGAAACATAGATTAGTACATTGTCATGTACTGATGAGCGGCTGTAACTAATCTTATCATAAATCAACATTTAATTAATTGGAGAGTAACACAATTAATAGTGATCTTGCTATCTTGTCTTAGGGTTAATTAACAATTTATATATGATAGGGACATAAAAGAAACAATATAACCATCACCATTCGGTGATTCTTATCCACGGTCTTTTGTACTTCCCTGTAATGAGTAATAACTTACTCTGCCTGCATAAGACATCATTAGAAATGTCACCTATCTACTATTAAGTTCACTAGCGACGCACCATCTTGGACTATAAAATCGACATTCAAACTCCTTTACAACACATTTAGCTAGCCTCACTGAAAGTCCCGTAATTTCGTTGTAGTTATTTTAGCGCCATCCTGTTCCCCCTAGGACGAAGTGGTTTCGATGCCTCAGAGTACTATTTGCGGAACTATACCTTATGCATAAGTTGTCCATGAACATGCATGCATATAACTAGATAAAAGAAACATATCATACACGACGATAGAAAACATAAATAGATATGCAACAATTTTCATTTGTCTTGCCACATTCTTTCGAGACGTAGCTCTTTTCTTGCCCAATTCAAGGACTTATCATCTATGTTACCATATTACTCGAGTCGTAACTCGATATATTCACTGTCCAAATCCTGGGACTTAACATTTGTGTTACAACAATACACATAATCATCATTCTATTAAAGCAGGTTAAAAATAATATGATTACTTATCTTTATGGATTTCATATTAGGTATCATTGATCAAATTATTACGCAATAACAAAGTCATCCTTTTGTTACGCGGAAAGATTAAGGATCTTTGAAGGATCAAAGCCACTCACTTTTTGGTAAATTGTCGAGAGAAAGAGATCATCCACGCAACGTCAACTCCGTTTACTTGCTCACATGCATTTGCACCAACAATAATTCAGAACTATTCTCTTTCTCTTAGGAATTGGATATAAATGTAGAGACACTGAAAGCAAGCAATCAAAACATTCATCGAAAACATCTACGAAAATGCATCATAAAGCCAATAACGAAAACATCGAAAACCAATAGTGTAAGTATTTTGAGGCATAGACTCTTATATCAAGCTCACTCCCCAAGACACGATTCACTGTATCTTTGGCACAATTCTAAAGAATTCAATCCACAACAAGGAAAGTGTCTCAATTCATCTGTCCTAATCAATCGATACCAACAATGTTTTTCCATTATCTGATTTCAACTGGACCATTCTAACGGCTAGTCCACACTGTGCTCCGCAACAGGAACATGGTACTATATAATAACACACTAATAAAAAGTTTCGTATTCGAAACTTAAAACAAAATTCCACCTCTATCAAATAAAGAAGGAAACCTTTCCTTTATATCCGCCTCGATTTCCCAAGTCGATTCATTGACAGAATGATTGCCAATTTGGAAGTCACTGTTGTTTGGCCGCTTCTGTGCATTGTACCCCCTCCATGATTTGGTCGTTTATTGTTGAAATTCTGCACCGGTACGGGTTCAGTTTGAGGGTAGTGTGGTTCCAACTCTTTTGCATGGTTGTAGGACTCCTTAAAAGTTCGGTACTTCTGGACTACGACCTAAGACTGTGGAGCAGGCCCTGCTTAAAGCGACTAGTCTTGGACACTTTATCGATAAAAGTTGAACTCGCATATTGAGACAGTTTGAATTTTTTTGCCTCATATTGTTTTACCGTCTACATCATATTCCTTATTAAAACAAAGCGCAACAATACCTTTAGTGGAAGTCTTCTTCTCCAATCAAGGGCTTCAAAAGGAGTGTGGATCTTATAAATAGTAGGACAAGAAGCATCTTCTATCGTCTCTTAGATTTCTAGCATATGTGGAGACGTGGATAAGTACATTGCCGTATACTGTCGTAACCAATCTTACCATAAATCAACATTTAATTAATGTGAGAGTAACACAATTAATAATGATCTTGCTATCTTACCTTAGGGTCAATTAACAATTCATTTATGATAGGAACATAAAAGAAACAACATAACCATTACCATTTAGTGCCTATGGTCCTTTGTCATTCCATGTAAATGAGTAACAACTTAATCTGTCTGCATAATACATCATTAGAAATGTCACCTGTCTACTATTAAGTTCACTATCGACACACCATCTTGGACTTTAAATAGACATTCGATCTCCTTTACAACACATGTAGCTAGTCTTACTGAAAGTCCCGCAATTCCATTACAGTTATTTTAGCACCATCATGTTCCCTCTAGGACGAAGTGGTTCCGAGGCTTCGGAGTACCGTTCGCGGAACTATACCTTGTGCATAAGCAAGGTTGTAAAAATCGCTAGTCGGCCGCTAGTCGGTTCGTGGGGACTACGGATTAATCGGACTACTCGGGGACTAGTCGGATTAGTCGGTTTAGAATTTTTAATGAATATATATATATATATATATATATATATATATATATATATATGTAATATGTTATAAAAATATTTTAAAAAATAATATGTTAATTGTTAACTTTTAATTATCGCAGACTACAGTGCATTTTCTTATTCATTATTTTGCATAAATTTCTATTTCGATAAATATTTAAATAATATGTTAACAACTTACTATTTTGCACGGAGAGTTACAGCTGCAGTAGCAAGCAAAAGCAAAAAAAAGTAACAAGCAAAAATTAAAAAAAGCGCCACAACAACAGTAGCAAAGAGATAACAAAGCAAAAGTAAAAATAAAAAAAGAGTAGGCTAGTCACTTTTTTCAAAAATAGAAAAAGACAGCAACAAAGTAAAGAGTCGACGACGGCTGCCTTGATGAAGTCGACGGCAGTCCAGACTAGTACCAATTTAGCTAATTTTTGGATGGACCAGCCCCTAATCGAGTCGACGGTGGCCGACAAGTGACTAGTCGGGGACTAGCCCCTAGTCGAGTCGGCGGCGGCCGACTAGCGACTAGTCGGGGACTAGTCGGCCGCCTAGAGGAATTTTTACAACACTGTGCATAAGTTGTCCATGACCATGCATACATATGCAACTAGATATAAAGAAACATATCATGCATGACGATATAAAACTTAAATAGATATGCAACAATTCTCATTTGTCTTGCCACATTCTTTCGAGACGTAGCTCTAAATGCCAATTGTCCAATCTAGGGATTTTTTTTTGCCCAATTCAAGGACTTATCTTCTGTGTTACCTTATTCCTCGAATCGTAACTCGACACACTCACTATCCAAATCCTGGGACTTTAATATATGTGTTACAACAATACACATGATCATCATTCTATTAAAGCAGGTTAATAATAATGTGATTACTTATCTTTTTGGATTTTATGCTAGGTATCATTGGTCAGATTATTACGCAATAACAAAGTCATCCTTTTGTTACGCGGGAAGATTAGGGATCTTCGAAGGATCAAAGCCACTCACTTTTTGGTGAATTGCCAAGAGAGAGATCTTCCACGCGACGTCAAGCTCCGTTTACTTGCTCACATGCATTTGCACCAACAATAATTCTTCTCTTTTTCTTAGGAATTCGATATGAATGTAGAGACAGTGAAAGCAAGCAATCAAAGCATTCATCTAAAACATCTACGAAAATGCATCATAAAGCCAATAACGAAAACATAAAAAACCAACAGTGTAAAGGTTTTGAGGCACATACTCTTATATCAAGCTCACTCCCCAAGACACAACTCACTGCATCTTTGGCACAATTCTAAAGAATTGAGAATTCAATCCATAACAAGGATAGAGTCTCAATTCATTTGTCCCGATCAATCGATACCCGCAATGTTTTTCCATTATCTGATTTCAACTGGACCATTCCAGCCGCTAGTCCACACTGTGCTCCCAGGAACATGGTACTACATAATAACACACTAATAAAAAGTTTCATATTCGAAACTTAAAACAAAATGCTACCTCTATCAAATAAAGAAGGAAGTTTCCCTTCATATACGCTTCGAGTTCCCAAGTCGATTCATTGACAGAATGATTGTGCACTCGAAAGTTACTGTTGTTTGGATGCTTCTGTGCATTGTACCCCCCTCCATGATTTGGTCGTTTATTGTTCAAACTGCGGGTATAATGGTTTCATTGTACTATATGGAATAGCTCAGTAGGATATTCAAAATGACTAGCATTTCTGAGGGGATGAACAATGAGAGTTCTGGGTTACCCCATACACATGTCTGTACCTATGTTGCAGGAGTACGGACATGGATACAGGTACGAACAAAATACGGGTACGAAAACGGACATTTTCAAATAGTTAGAGGTAGTTACCTATGTTGCATTAATACATATACAAGACACTGGTACGGACACGATTCGAATACGGAAACGATTTTGGTGTGTCCGTGCAATATAGTTCTATATGTTTGACTCAAATTTCCTTTATTATAATATTCAATGCACTTGAACCAACCCTTTCCCGTTAGCATTCTCTTTCACTTTCACTGTATCCTGTGCAAGCCTGGTTACTTTAGGTTGATTTCTTGTTTAAAAGTTTGTTGCCTATATTTTGTGCTATTCTGCTTTCTAAGTCACGTTTCATTTGTATCTCATTGAGAACTTCTAATTTGTTACCATATCTTGCTTAAAACTTCATGTTGTGATGTTATAAGAAGTGATCAACTTTAGGGTTTAGGCTTTTGATGGACTTGTGTTAGCAGCCAGTTAATACCTGAAGAATTCTTTGGTTAGAATGTGTATGAGATTTTTGGTTGGGTGGTGGATGATGACAGCAACATGAATTAGAAAGTTGTATAAAGAAATTTGGTGTTCTTCGTGGTTTGGTGAGCCCAAACGTCATAGTAAATATTAGAGTCCTGCTTCTACACCAAAACTCTAGAATGTTAGTGAGGGATGAGGATTATACAATGTTACATATATTGGTGATATTGAAGCCTAAAGGTTGGTGAGGAACACCAATATTAGAGTCCCATCTCTCTCTTTCTCTCTAGCCGCGACCATGAGCCTCCCCGCTTCAATCTTTGTCGAGTAGGTTTTTATATTGATACGATATTAATATTACTATTTTGTTTTATTTGTAATCTTGTAATTGTTAGTTTGTTACTATGTTATGTTAGATGTTTTTATAGCTATTTTTAGTTAGTTACATAGGTTTAGTCTTTTAGGATAAACATTAGTTCATCTATAAATTTAAATTTGATAGATCATTTAGTGTGTGTGTGTGTGTATTTTTTTTCTTTTATATATATATATATATATATATATATATATATATATATATATTGATATATAATATTTCAATATATGTCCGTACAACATCCGATATCTCAAAATCCAAACTGATATGAACCCGATATCCAATATCTCGAACATTGGTGTTATATACTTATAAACATCCCCTACAAGTCGAAGACCCATTTATGGGTTGATAGTTGGATTCAAGCAGTTGTCTAATTTTGTGTTAATCCACTTAACATGTGTGCTAGAGAGAGTGATTATGGGTTGCTCTGAAACCATGTTAATGTTAAAAGTCCATGTCAATGCACCAATCTTTGGAGTCCTTGTGAGCGATGAGAGTTGTATATTTATATAATTCAACATTAAATAAGTTAGGACGTCCCTTTTTCCATACTTGAAATTGCCTTTCTGACTTTTTGTTGTCAAAGCCACTCTCTTATAGTTGCTTAGGACAGATTAGGATCCAACTTGAGAATTCATGAAGGTTCATACTTGTTATAAGAAAATTGATTAATACATTTTCATTGGAGGGGTTGTTGATGATGTCAATAATGACGAGACATGTACCATGCTACTATGAGGTGTCCATTCTTTTTAATACAAGGTTCCGGAAGAGTCAGTATGTATCCAGCAGTACCTCCATTGTGGAGAGGCTGTTTCTGTGGTCCGAACGTGCATCCATGATCCATCCACCCAGTACCTTTATCTTTACAGTAACAAGATGCGAATTTGATTATTTATTTATTTGTTATTTTATACGTTGAAGCATATCTAAGAGTAACTATACAGCAATATGCTTAACATTTTTATGTATGTGTTAGAATATTGTTTTTGTATGTTTCAACGATGTCATATTTCCATGGTGGTGTTGGCGACTGCCCCTTTGGTCACAACACAGATGGGAATCGTTACTTTTTGTTTTTGGTAGAATGAAATATTGCTCGTCAGACGAAAGGAAAGTGTGGACATTCCATCCTGTGATACCAAAGCGACTGAAACTTATTTATGATTGCCTATGCACTATTAATACCATTTCTGAGTGCTGGCTATAGTGGCTATACCTCCCCAATACTGGACTTCATTATCAGAAGTGAGATAGTTAATTCAGATTTACCTTATGTAACGTGTTGAATCAAAATTTATGTCTTCGTGTCATGTCATGAAACCAGATGTTATTCATAGTTGTATGTTGAAACTGATGGCATAAAGGTTGAGTTTCTAAAACTTGATATTTTGTGCTGGCATACTTAGTGTAGAATGATAGATGATTTTGCACTGATAAGCTCTGAGACCAACTTCAGAAACATCACACATGATGTATTTGATTAATGATTAACGACCTCTCCATAATGTTGCTGCTCAGGGTCCCTACCAAGTTTAACTAACACCAGACAACACACGACTTAATAGACTGAACTCATGGGGGCCCATGACGAACTTTCAAAATAAGGCTTCCATACTTAATGCAAAATATATTAAAAAGCTTAAAAAAAAAAAAAAAAGCTACAACCAAGGATTTAACCTAGGACCTTTAGTATGGAGTCTAAAATATTAACTACTACACCACAATAACTTTATATCTAATAGGGTTCATGGCATATAATAGTTCTATTTTGAGATACAAAATTATTAACATATTTATCTTTAAATTATTTTTGGGTCCCTCATGATCCGGGGGTCCTGGGCGGTCGTCCTGGCCGTCCTGAGTGATCGCCCTGGCCGTCCCTGCTCCCACTAAGAATCGATCCGCTGACCCCTTTGTGCCACATGTCTCACCATTATCACTAGGCTAGGGATCATTGAGAATATATATATATATATATATATATATATATATATATATATATATATAGAGAGAGAGAGAGAGAGAGAGAGAGAGAGAGAGAGAGGGGGGGGATGAGGGAGGTGAGATGTCACTCTATGGAGGGTGGCTACATATCACCTCCCTATGGGGTAAAGTGCATTTAAACCCTCCTTAGATGTCACGAAAATGCAAATAAAGGCTCGCTGATCCGAAAAACCCAAAAGATTACGAAAATGCTCAAATCACCCTCTCCGCTAACTTTTCTGTTAACGGATGTTAAAATGGGGTTGTTTTGACCATTTTACCCCTGGGCTATCTAATATTAACTCGTTAAAAACGGTTAGTTCTAAAATTATTTTGTTAAAAACGGTTATGCAAAAGTACTTATTAAAAAGTGGATAAATATTAACAAAGAAAAAAATGGTCTTTGCTAGTAAAATTATTTATTAAAATTATTTTAATTAATATTAACTTGTTAAAAACGGTTAGTTCCGTCAAAAAAGTGGATAAATATTATTTAAAATTATTTTGTCATAAATTATTTTTTATTTAAACAATGAAAAAAGACAAAAACAAAAACTATACAAATTTGAAAATAAAAGTCACTCTTAAAAAACTAGAAAAGATTATTAAAAAGATGGAAAAAAAAATATGAAATAAGAACTAAAAAAATGGAAACAAAAAACAAAATATTAAAAAGATTATTAAAAATAACCTCCCGTTCTTAAAAAGATAGAATTATCATGCTTGACGTCATTTTTGAAAATAAATGTTCATAATCTAAATAGTAGGTTTTCATCTTAAATTTTTTCTGGAAAAAAAAAATCTTTTAACAAATGTCCGGTTAGTCCTGAACTATCCAGCCATTTAACTTAGGGCATGTTTGGTAAACCGTATTTGGAGCTAGATAACTGTAACTAATATTATATTATTTAATATTTTATAATAATTATAATCTTAATTAATAATTATAATCTTAGTTAATAATTTATTAATTACAATTTTATTATAATATTAATTAATAATAATTTAATCATAATTATAATTATAGTTAATATTTTATATATTATAATAATTTTAATTAATAATTTAGTAATCATCATTATAGTCTTACTTAATAATTATTAGTCATGACTATTATCGTAATTATTTATTTATTAATTCTAACTAAAATTGTAAATCTTGGTACAAATTTATTTTCATCACATGTATTACTTAAACAAATAACTTAAATATTACTAAACGTGTCAAAAATCCAAAAATAAATTGCAAAACATGTATGTCGAAGCATGGTCCGGTTTCTCATCCTCCCATAGTAAAAAATCACAAGAATTTGTTGGAAAATTTGCACTCCCGTAGAATCATCTTCCAGGATTTGTTGGTGTCAATAAAGTTTTCAATGGGCTAATTAATCCACAATAGCAATAAATTGTTCTTCCATAATTTCTATTTGGACGTCTTGAGAAAAAAAAGGAATAAGTAAAAAAAAAAAGCTTCAAACATTACATGAGAGCAAATAAGCAAAAAAAAATGGAATATAAAAAAAAAATTGTAGTTGGATTTGAGATCTGTAGGTAAAAAAAAGCTTCAATACATTAAATGAGAGTAAATAAGTAAAAAAAAAAGTAATATAAAAAAAATTAAATATTATTTTTTCTTCCAACCAACCGGTCAAAAAATAGAAAATATAAAGCTTAGGTTTTATGTTTCAAACAAACATTCTTATATATTGAGAATGAAAGAGAGCCAGCAGCAGCCACAATGTAAGCATTAGAGGTATTTTGGGTAGTGCACATTTTTTTTCCCCAAAATATGGGCTCTAACGGCAACTTCTAACGTCATTTTGACGGAAAGGGGCTTTCCGAGCAAAAACGGTTTTGCGGGAGGTGCAAACTGCTTAAGTTTTCTAAAAGGTCTCATCCTCCCATAGTAGAAAACCACAAGAATTTGTTGAAAAATTTGCACACCCGTAAAATCTTCTTCCAGGATTGGTTGGTGTCCATGAAGTCTTCAGTGGACTAATTAATCCACAATAGTAACAAATTGTTCTTCCATAATTTCTATTTGGACGTCTTGAGAATGAAGATTGCGAGCTACTGGCCATAATTTGCAGTTGGATTTGAGATCTGTAGGTAAGAAAAAACTTCAAAATATTAAATGATAGCAAATAAGTAAAATAAAAAGAAATATAAAAAAAATAAAACGTTGTTATTTTCCCTACCTGCCAACCGGTCAATTATGTAGAAAATTGAAATGTTTGTGTTTAATGTTATGTTTCAAACAATCCTATTATATAGAGAATGGAATAGGCTGCTGTCCCTAACGGTCCAATAGAGGGGTATTTTGGGGAGTAAAAAAATTCCTCTCTCCTAAATTTGGGTGCTAACGGCTACATGTAACGTCATTTTGACGGAAAGGGGTATTATGAGCAAAACATAGTTTGCGGGAGGTGCAAAATGCATAAGTTTTCTAAAAGGTCTTATTTTGCGAACGAGACAACTCTAAGAAGGGTTTAAATGCACTTTACCCTCTCCCTATGCTATCATCATGCACCAGAGTGCATAATCATAGCATTGGGGGGGGGGGGGGGGGGGGGGGGGGGGGACATGGTGCTACCTTACGGTGAGGTGGCACCTCACCTCCCTTATTCTCTCTCTCTCTCTCTCTCTATATATATATATATATATATATATATATATATATATATATATATATATATATATATATATTGCAAATGACCTCTAGCCTAGTAGTTAAGAGAGAGGCATGCGGCCCAAGTGGTCGGAGTTCGAGTTCCAGTGGTGACGAGTTTGCCACAATTACCCATTGCTTATATATATATATATATATATATATATATATATATATATATATATATATGTGTGTGTGTGTGTGTGTGTGTGTGTGTGTGTGTGTGTGTGTGTGTTCGACCTGGTGGCATGATCTCCCTTTACTTAGACCATCTCCAATGGGGGTTTCTATCAACCCTATTTCTATGAAAGTAATCAATTTTAGAAAAAACTTCTCTTAATGGCGGTTTCTATCATCATTTCTATCCTAGGTGGCAATGATGTAGGATGATGAACTCTAGCCTAGTGGTTAAGAGAGATGCATGCGACCCGAGTAGTCAGGAGATCGATTTTCGATGGGAGCGTTCGTCTTACCTTATTTTATATATATATATATATATATATATATATATATATATATATATATATGTGTGTGTGTGTGTGTGTGTGTGTGTGTGTGTGTTCGACTTGGTGGCATGATCTCCCTTTACTTAGACCATCTCCAATGGGGGTTTCTATCAACCCTATTTCTATGGAAGTAATCTATTTTAGAAAAAACTTCTCTTAATGGTGGTTTCTATCATCATTTCTATCCTAGGTGGCAATGATGTAGGATGAAAAATTTCTATGAGAGTTTCTACATATAGAAACTCTCATAGAATTTCTTGATCTCTCATGACAATTAATATTGTGTCTCATACCATTAAATTGATTCTTTTATTTTGTGACACTTATCTATTCTTGCAATGACCTGGTATGGGCCAAAGTATTTTGGGGATAATTTCTGAGATTTCCTTTGGGACACAATAATCTGTCTGTATGGCTTTAACTTGAGGTAAACCCAATCACCAATTTCAAACTCTCTCTCTCTCTCTCTCTGTCCTGTGCATATATGTTATTTTCTTCATTCTATTCTGTGCCAATATCAAATTGTCTTTAAGGATTTGGAGAGACTTATCCCTAGTAGCCATGGCTTCTGCTACATTTTAATCTTGCACTAACTCAGGAATATAAGTAAGTCGGGGGGGGGGGGGCTCTTCCATAAACAACTTCAAAAGGAGTGGTCTTAGTAGCTGAATGCCAATTGGTATTGAACCAATATTCAGCCCACAACAAATGTCTGACCGATTCCTTTGGTTGATGGCTACAGAAACATCTTAGGTATCCTTCAATGCTTCTATTAGTAACCTCTGTTTGCCCATCTGTTTGGGGGTGGTAGGAAAGCATGGTGGGCCCATAACCCACAG
Organism: Iris pallida; assembly: GCA_029216955.1. Taxonomy (NCBI): domain Eukaryota; kingdom Viridiplantae; phylum Streptophyta; class Magnoliopsida; order Asparagales; family Iridaceae; genus Iris; species Iris pallida. The sequence goes on along the minus strand of JANAVB010006000.1, from coordinate 1,172,382 downwards.
GTCCCAGGATCGAAACCTGGCTCTGATACCATTCTGTCACGCCCCATTTTTGCAGTCTTTTCATCCTCGCTTCGGACTCCGTGAGACCGTTCGTACTCGCTTGGGCGTGATGCGTACAATCCTAAGTTGCGCTCGCACAAGGCCAAGACCTGTAACAAGACAAGATAGATAAGGTTGATAATAGCGCAGCGGAACATATAGCAGATAATTGAAACAGCAGCGGACATTTTGCAGATATATAAATTGAACACAATGGTAACAAGAAAATTCTCTTTATTGATTTCATTTAAACAGATTACAAGCTCTCATTTCTCTCTGATACAATGTTTACATTCTCTCAGAAATATTAGATTATAATGATCCCGTTCACATACATTACATCCCTTTATATACAAAACCAACTCTTGCAATAGATGTCCATCTCTTGGCATCTCTTCTAATTTCTGGCTCCTGAGGATGAGGCTCGGGATATCGCTTCGGACTACCCTTCTCGATGCATATTGCACCTGCATGCAGACTGATGGTGGGTCAGTATATCAGCATACTGGTGATTGTGAACAAAGAGCTACATTTGTCTGAAATGATCACTGTTCATTTAGTGAGAAAAATATTTCTTGTGATGTGATCTTGCTACTTTTTACCTATGTACATTTCATGCATACAGAGTCAGTTTACATCTCTTTTGAAAACATCTTTGAAAAAATCACAATTCATTTCATTTCATCTCAAGCATACAAGGGACTGTTCAATTCAAGCACGATGAATATTCATTTCATGTGGAGTGCGCAGCGTATTTTATGAGCCATAATCATTTTCAGGGACAGAAGTATTAGCATTCTTTTCTTTTATTCAAGACATTCTAAGGGTCAGATTACATGCATGATTATCATAACTTCTTTGGACGGAACATAACAATTCTTGGCAATAATTTATTCTTTAAGCAACTCATGTTCGGAAAATTTATTAACGAATGTATCACTTTTTCAGTGATTCTTACCATAGCCGACGGTCCATCCCTGCATAAGACAAGGATTAGCATAAACATAACATAACCAACATTCTTATTTCCTGTTCGTCTTTGCATCGTTAGTTCTTAGCAAAATATTCTTGAGACATGCAGACTCGATTGACAGCTGTGACTCTCCGGTTCAGTTCTGCACCAATCAACACTTATCTATATGATGGTCCATGGAAAATCCCATGATTAGCCGCTGTGACTCTTTGGTTCAGCTCGTCGCTAAGGACTCAGATATCGGCTACCCTTTTAACATGAGGTCTCTTTTACCTCAGGGTGCTCTTAATCTCTCCTAGGCCGAGTGGTTCAAGGCGCCCCCAGATACCACCCGAGAGACAAATTTTACTTGTGCACAAGTTGTCCGAGACCAATGCATATGCTCTAGCAGTTCTATCAGATGTAACAGATTTGATCAGATCTTTCAGATATACGACACGTTCATTTCGTACCTTAGCAGATATACGACATGTTCATTTCATGCCTTTTGTAGATGTATGACACGTTCATTCGTGTCTTTCTTCTTTTCGGATCACATAGCCAACAACTTCTCTCTTTTCTTATCAAGCATGACAATGAGTCATATTCAGAACAAAGATCTATATTAGCATGGCAACATCTCGTTTGATTTAATATAGCAAACATTCATTTCTTTTTATCAGGCAACAATTTTTCTTTAGCAAACAGACATCAGTTCGTTTCTTATTAGCAGGCAATAATTCTTCTTAGCATACAGGTTATCTCTTTTCTTGTTCTTAGCATGGCAGCATGTGGATTCTCTTATAAGCATACTCAATGATTTACCAAAAGAAATGGAGAACTATTAGAGACTATTTTTTTTGTTTGTAAAATTTTTGTGTAGAAATTCTTACAACTAGGATAAAAATCTCCTCAAAGTACAATTGCAAGTCAAGTAGGATAGAAACTTAATTTTAGAAATCACCATTGGAGATGGCCTTAGCTTTGGTCCCGTCTCTCTTGTAAGTGAAGCCAATGAAACGAAGCCAGTGAAGCGATGCATGCACATATACTAATACAACACAAATCAGGAATAAATTAAATGATTTGGTAAGACGTTTAACAAAAATGAGCTTGAACCCTGGTTCTTCCTTCTTCTTTCTCAAGATCATTTTTTTTTAGAACAGACGACTTTATTGAATAGAGGAGCCTTAGCTCAAAGATGGCGCCGGGAGATAGCCCGACGACCTACAAAAGTATATGAACCAGGCCATAGGCCTGGCCAAAAGAAAAACTATCCTCCCCGGGGGTTCCGGGGGTAACAAAGAGAAATAAACTATCCACCCTGGATTTTCCAGGGGTAAACAAAATGAAAAGAAGGACCTAAACAAAAGGTTCCTAACGACCCAATAGGTCCTTAAGCAGGGCGTTGCTGGCCTCAGATGGTAGATCGCTGGTGTGGACGAAGATCTGATTGTTTCTGGATTCATGTGCCAGAGACGCCAGAGCTTTGGCCACGCCATTAACAGAAGGAGGAATATGGGCGATGGCGGTGTTCAACCCTATCAATTGTTGGATGTTGCGGGTCTTGTATCTGAGAGCCCATGGAGGTTTGGATTTATTTGCAATGATGTTGGTGAGAAGTTCGGAAGATGTTTCGATTTCACTGTACTGGATGTTCTGATCATTACACTAGTGAATCAAATTGAGAAGAGCGTCGATTTCCGGAAGAGGACTGGTGATATCAGTCATGAATATGGAGAAGGCACAGAGAATGTGTCCTTGGTTGTCTCTGATGATACCACCACACGTAATTCCGGGGAGATCTCCGCTCTTTATCGCCTTGTTCATCTTCTGACCCGTCCTCGAAGCCACCTATCTCGGTTTGATCCGCCTGACGACAGGAAGTGAAAACCGATAATCTGAGCCACTCAGTATGCCACAATAGTCAAAACCCATACAACAGTCCCCGAAAGCTGAAATAAACATTACCAATGTTCTTAGAATAGTCAAATTAGCTAGGATTGCCTATCCTTAAGTCCAATTCTGGACACAGGGGCAAAACGGTAATTTCGGACTAAAACGGTGTCCGCCGTTGGACCCGCTTTGCAACGAAAAGCGTGCCAGAGTCAACGGTCTCTAAAGTCATCAAACTATATGTCTACGGATCCAGTTTTTCGATACGAACCCAACCGTATGTCCTAAGTTGGATTCCGGCAGGCCGTGCACAAAATCACCCGTCGAGTCGGACCGTGGGGCCCGCAAAACGACGTACGATTCAACTGTCTCAGAATTGGACCAAACTTGGCATACAGGACCAGAAAAACGATACGGTCCTGATGGCGCAAGTTTCGTCTCGATCTGACGACCGTGCACAAAGTAATTAGAGAATTTGCAAAGTGCACGATATGGTGAATTTCGACGGATACGCATCAAATTCGTCGCGCACACGCGACCAATTTGAATTCCGTCAAAGCCCACACGACCACGAAGCCGTTACGCACCTTTCGATACTTTCGGTTCGCGACCAAGTCGCCCGGTTTGGCGGGACGTACGTGGTATCGGAGAAAATTCTAAATTTCGAAAACTATTTTTCATGTTTTTTTCTCGATTTTCATCTAATTTATTTTACTGTATAAATCATTAGAAGTCAAACTACTGGTGGGGTTTCCATCCTCTACAGGCTGTCTAAAACTTTGTTCAGACACAATCTCAAAACCTTCGAAGGATCGACGGAAAACCGTCTTCCAATGTGGGGTGTTCAAGTGCGAAACTGTTCGGTTTTCGACTAATCGAACGCCAGTTTTGGCTTCGATTTCTGGGACAGTACAAATCATCTAAAATGAAAGCGTTTGAAGAGACTTATAGCCGTATAGTTCGTCTTCGTACCTGAGAAGACGGAACGCGAAACGGCGGAGCGTGCGGCGCAGGAGTCGGGCACGAAGTCGGGGTCGGGCACGGCTGTTGCTGCCGCTCCTTCCGTTGCGCGCGGCGCGCGCGGCCTCGTGGCCGGCCTCCGGCCATCGGCGGCTGTCCTCGGCCGCGCGCAGGGCCAGGATAGGGTTGCCCATGGCTGGGTTTAGGGTTAGGGTTTCGAGTTCATGGTTTTAGAAGCAGTCGATGCAGTTGCTCCTAAAGGCAAATATATACATCGGTTGTAAACCGAGTGGCTCTCGGTTTTGAGAGGTCGGGTATGGGTTTTGAGAGTTGGGGTGTGGCCCTTGGCTAAGGTTGTCGGCCTGCTGCCCATTCTTCCTTTACACTTTATCTAACTATAGTTATATGTATCTACACCTGTGCATATCTACACCTTTGCATATCTACACCTTTGCATATATATATATATATATATATATATATATATATATATATATATATATATATATATATATATATATATATATATACACACCCATATAATATATATATATACACACATACACTCGTATAATATATATATATATATATATATATATATATATATATATATATATATATATATATATATATATATACACACCCATATAATATATATATATACACACATACACTCGTATAATATATATATATATATATATATATATATATATATATATATATATATATATATATATATATATATATATATATATATATATATATATATATATATTATACGAGTGTATGTGTGTATATATATATATTATATGGGTGTGTATATATATATATATATATATATATATATATATATATATATATATATATATATATATATACACCCATATAATATACATATACACATATATGTAAAACCGTATGTCGTTTATACATATATATACGTACACATATATATTATATTTATATATACTCATTCACGTATATATATAATCCATATATTTATAATTTCAATACTCAATTATATATCGTATATTAGTATATACATATATTTACTAATACAAGTTACAATAATGTAATATATATATATATATATATATATATATATATATATATATATATATATATATATATATATATATATATATATATATATATATACAAACACGAATAATAAATATTACGTATAATCGATATTTGAAATCCGATCATTAATTTTATATACCGAAAATTCACAAATAAAATACATGGATATTTTATATATAAAAAAAAACCTAATTTCCATATACCGTAAATACACTTTTATATTTATATATAACCCAGATAATTTCCATAAAATCCAACATATTAGTTAAGGAGAAATATTTACTATATTATTAAATAAAATATTATTTTTAATAACAAGCACATATAATATATTATATATATAGCAATTGTTCCTAGAATTGTCTCCAAAATTACCAAGGTAAAATACCAATACAATATGCGTCTACACTGACGTCTTTGGTCACACTGCAACACCTCATGGGCTTTGGCTCAGTTCGAGTCCAGTCCGGGCTAAAATGGTAGAATCGGTTTTCCCTAAACTCAATAATATAAATAATAAATAAATAAACCTCGGTAAGGGTTAAGTCGCAACTTGGTCTGGTTTTTCTAGTTAGGACATCACAATGGATCGGTCTTCCTTATCAGGACTAATACACCAGTCAAAGCACGCTACTGCACTATCTGTGTCATGGTTCCTAGTCACCTTGTACTCCAAATTTAATCGTGATTAAAAATCATCTACCGTAATAATAAACTAAATAATTATTTATAATAATTCTAAAATCACCATTTAAATAAAATAAATAAAATAAATGATATTTCAAAATTTCTGGGAAGGGGAGCTACAACAACCTCCAAGACTTGAGAACGGTGTTCGAACTAATGCGTGCACACAAACTCAAGATGAATCCAACCAAGACCTTTCTGGGAGTCTCCAGCGGCAAGTTCCTTGGTTTTGTCATCACTTCAAAGGGTATACATCTGGACCCGAAAAAAGTGAAGGCTATTCTCGATATGCATCCTTCAAGAAACCTCAAAGAGCTATGCGGACTACAAGGAAGGCTAGCTTACATCAGACGATTCATTTCGAACCTGTCTGGAAGGTGTCAACCATTCACTCAGCTCATAAAGAAAGGCGTATCTTTCGTCTGGACTGAACAATGTTAACGAGCATTCGACGACATCAAAGCATATCTTACAAGCCCTCCAGTACTGGTAGCCCCAATAATGGGAAAGCCCTTATTACTATATGTCCGTGCCATGGATCATTCCCTTGGCGCCCTCTTACCTCAGAAGAACGAAGGCGGCCATGAATAGGCAATTTACTACCTCAGCCGCACAATGGAGGGTGCCGAACACAGATACACACCGGTGGAGAAGGAATGCCTCGTACTAGTATTTGCCATCCAAAAGACACGCCACTATGTGTCTGGACAGACTATCCACATCATATCCAAAGTCAACCCTCTCAGAATACTCATGACTAAGTCGGGTTCTCTCAATTCCCGTTTAGCTACATGGGCAATGCTGTTGACCCCATATGATATGATCTTCGTCCCTCAGAAGGCAGTAAAAGGTCAAGCATTAGTTGATTTCCTAGCAGCTCATCCGGTGTCGGAGTCGTCCAAACTTTACGACGAAATCCCTGACGAAGTGGTGGAGTCTAACACTGCAACTGAAGAGATCCCTATTTGGCGAATGTTCTTTGATGGTGCATCAAGATCAGGGCCCAAAGGTAACATCATGGCTGGAGTAGGCTTTGTGTTTGTGTCACCTGATCATCTGGTCATATACCGTGCATATTCTCTCGTGGAACCATGCACCAACAATGTAGCCGAATATAATGCCCTAATAATCGGCCTACAACTGGCAAAGCAACTGGGAATTGACTATCTAGAGGCTTATGGTGATTCCAAACTAATAGTTAGTCAGGTCCGAGGGAATTACGAAGTTCGCCATGAAGATCTCATCCCCTACCACCGAGAAACAATCGAGCTGGCGTCTACTTTCGCTGGATTCTTCATCGAGCACGTGCCTCGACTACAGAATATAGAAGCAGATGCTCTAGCCGGTCTTGCTGCTTTCTTGACCGTTCCCACCAATACTCAGCAGTCGATCACAGTGTCTGGTCAAACATTATTCTGTGTGAAAGATGTCTCGCATATTCATTACAGTTACGCAGCGGAAACAAACGTCGACGCTAAATACTGGAGATATTCCTTCATAGACTACACTGTCTATGGAATCCTCCCCGAGGACCCGAAGGAAGCAGTATCCATCCAAAGGTGATCCTTCAGATTCTACTACGACACAGCTACCAAGATGCTGTACCGACGCTCTTATGACGGGCTACTGTTACGATGCTTATCAGACACAGAAGCCAAGCTTGCACTCCTGGAGGCTCACGATGGAGTTTGTGGTGCACATCAACCAGGCCCCAAATTACAAGATCGCCTCAAACGAATGGGTTATTACTGGCCCACAATGATAGCGGATGTTGTTGAATATGCAAAGAAGTGTAGAGCTTGCCAGTTCCATGCTGATTTTGTTCACCAACCTTCGGAGTTTCTACCCCCGACGGTAGCATCTTGGCCATTTGAAGCCTGGGACATGGACGTGATAGGACCAATCAGCCCGTCATCCTCCAAAGGATATCGGTTCATCCTAGCTATAACCGATTACTTCTCCAAATGGGCGGAAGCTATACCGCCCACTGAAGTAAAGACATCAAACGTGATCAGTTTTATCAAACATCACGTCATTTACCGCTTCGGCCTATCTCGCAGGATCATCCATGATAATGGTCCACAGTTCGCAAGTCATATGTTCTATAGGTTCTGCGATAAGAATCGAATCCAGAACATAGCCTCTACTGCCTACAATCCAGCGGCTAATGGGCTAGCAGAAGTCTTCAACAAAAGCATCATAAAACTTCTCAAGAAGTTCGTGTCTTCAAACAAGCGCGATTGGAACGAGAAGCTCGGTAAATGTCTATAGGCCTATCGCACAACGGTCCGAACTCCTACAGGCAGTACGCCATTCTCTCTGGTTTATGGGAGCGAAGCAGTTCTTCCCCTAGAAATCCAGATTCCTTCTCTCCGGGTAGCCCTAGCCAGTAAGCTGACTACTGAAGAGAGCTACCGTCTGCGACTCCAAGAGCTCGAAGCACTAGACGAAAAATGCCTATTAGCTCAACAGTGTATTGAGCTATACCAAGCACGCCTTTCCAGAGCTTTCAACAAAAAGGTGAAGGAAAGGATCTTCCAAGTCGGCGATCTGGTCCTAGCAGTAAGAAGACCGATGGTTATGACACACAAGACAAAAGGAAAATTCCAGCCTAAATGGGAAGGTCCCTTTGTCATAGAATCGGTGTATTCTAACGGTGCGTATCGGCTGACCAAGCCTGACGGTGACTTGCTCATGATGCCTATCAACGGTAAGTTTCTGAAGAGATACTATGTGTAACCTCTTTTACATAATGTTCACATACGTTCAGTCATGTAAATGTACAGTACGATGTTTATATGATTCAAAAAAATCATCTAATAATTATCCGTATTTTAAGAGTCTTGAATACGTCCTGGATAATAAGTCCTCTAAATATTTCCCCAGTGGAATTATTTCCGTTTTTTGACTCCGTTCAAACTCGGTTTGACGAAAACAAATCACGTCCCCATTACCTCTGAGTTGTTTTTCGATAATTATTTCCCCAGCAGAATGATCAGATGTTTTGCCACGTCCACATAACCTCTGAGCAAAGCATTCATCAAAGATAGTCATGTCCACACTACCTCTGAACTATCCACTCTCCCTAATGCTATATATCTTTCCACGTCCATATTACCTCTGGTCAAATATAGAACATCCTCTGCTATTACGTCCATATTACCTCTACTAGCAGCTTCATTCAACTTATTATCTATATTCGAATCATTAGAATATAAAACGGAGAATAGGTCCATACAAAATTCCCTAGCGGAATACCCACCAGAAATATCCTCGCTACGTCCACATTACCTCTAGCATCGATATACAAAATCACTCCAGATTATCATGTGTCACGTCTATATTACCTCTGATATCGGTAATCTTCCGACTCGACACTTATAGCCAATCCAGGATAAAAGACATGGTGTCAAAACCATAAAACCTATCACATCCATATTACCTCCGTTGGGTTTTCGTTTCAAATCTATTACCCGTACCGCCAGCGTACAGAAGGGCGATGGGTTCAAGCAAACAAAAAGAAGGGAGGGAGCTCCCCCAGCGGGATACCTTTTACACAAATATTGTATTATTGGATCTCTAATACAAGCACCACAGATATCACAAGTAAAGAGTAGAGCGAATGTATTCTGTTTATTCAAAATCAGTTACATTCATAGGACTACCTCTCATGAGCAAAACAAAAGTTCTTCATCTCTTTCGCTCAGGCAAAAAGTAGAGGACTACATCCGATGCCCGGAAGAAGTAAAACATAAAGCTAAAAACATGCAAAAATACCAAGATAAAATACGGATATTTATGGGAACCTGCGGTTCCTAGTTGTGGTGAGGCATATACCATTCCCTCAACCATTTCGCATATGAGGGATCCATTTGATCAAAGCCCTCAGCTGGAGCAGGAAGGTGAGAGCCCCCAGTCCTACTACTCTCAGGATGGTGCTCCTCCTTTACAGCAGCTTCGCTCTTGGGAGTAACTCCTTCCCCGACGGGCGCCGGCTCTTCTCCTTCCTCAATTTTTGGCACCACCTCCTTATTGATAAATGGCGACTCTTATTTTATGAAAAGAGGAAGCATCTCCTTCTTCACCACAGTCTCAGCCATCGGCATGGATGCTGCAAGAGCCACGGGTAGAAAGACAGTCAGATTTAGAAAAATTGCAGGAAAAGCTAAGTTCTTAAGGATTTTTATGCGCCCAAACGGATATACGCCCAAAATAAGACGTGCAGGTGCATAATACATTAACAGTGCATGGGCGCATAACATACCACTGTTTAAAGGGCGCAAAATGTGGCAGCACTTGGGCGCATAGCACACCACAGTGTTGGCGCATGACTTCTGTGGGCGTATAGTAATGCTCACAGAAGTATGTTGCCCTAGGCGCAAGTGCCCCGTGTCACGCCCCAGTACCGGAATACTGAGACGGACTAGGCCAGCTACACCGTATGAGGTATATAAACGTCATACGGCGATCGTGGCTGTCAAGAGACTAGTGGGTGCATGCTACACTCAGGTCTCCTATGGTCCCACAGAGCATCTATGTCCCAATCAATCAAAACAAAAAGCAGTAAATAATGATCATATAAGACAAAGCAGTAAGGCGTCCCCGACGCTTCATCAGAATGATTCATGAGTCTAGTTATACAAAATGATGAGCTAGTTCCGAGAGTCAATAGTACATAACTATAGTCAGCTGCAGTCTGATTTAATTACAATTATGTAAAGGAAACTAGTGTTCAGAACTGCCGGCTAAACAGGTGCCGGTGGCTAAACGCCAAGTACAAAATAGAAGATATCAGAGCGGTGAAGAAGAAACCCACTCATGGTCCCTGGCGCCCATACTCCTGGTGTGCACCATTGTTCGGGTGGAAGGCTGGATCCTCTGGAGCTGCTACGAGATCTGGCCAAACAAAACCAGCGGGGTCAGGCCCCGAATAGCAAGTACCACAAGGGAGCACAAAAGAGTGAGATAAATCCAATTAGTTAAATAAGACATGATTCACGAGTTATAGGCTTATACCATATCATCGAGACAATACGACACCCTTACAACCAAACAAGGACAAACGGTGCCAATATCGTGCCGAGATAAGATATATCCTATAACCATGGGCAGGTAAAAGGGCTTCTGATCGCGACTTCGGTCCATAGCCTATCGCAGCACAATAGCCCAACCCAACAACCAAACAAGGACATGGGTTGGACCACGCACCACGATAGTCCATGTTCCTCGGTAGCTAACAGAAGAAAACATATCACAAACAAGTCAGCTTACAAGCGGCCAATCAATCCTACGGCTTTCTATGATGTGCCTGGGTTATCCCAGTAATGCAATATATGTATATATATAGGAATCCTCAGATCGTATCGCATTCCAGCAGGGCTAGCCAAACCATTATATACAAGCAAGCACGAAATGCACCGGTCCCTCGAAAGGCCACCGCGCTAGAATAAGTAGTAACGGTTCCAGCTCTCCTATAGGAAGAGCTGGCTCGGCAGTCATAAATCAGATACTGCACTCCACTAGTGCGGATGACTATACAGTATCCGAGGCAGCCAACCCGACGCGCCAGGACGGGACCCAGGGCGGCTGGTGACGTACGATCTCGAGATTCTGTTCCCTCCCAATGCTTCTACCAATTTAAGTTGCTTAGATTAACCCTATCTCGATATTGGAATTACATGTCGTGGTCACATGGTCATCCTTCTATATGTCGTACCATAGTACGTGTACCCTAAGTATGAATCCACATCGGCTTAATCTAGATCCATGCTTAGTGTAATGCATCAAACAACAATCATTTTACCACGATACTATTACTGATCAATTACCATAACTGTGCTGGACGGTACACATGTATTGACATATAACACGAATGATCACTTAGCATGTAGAGTTACACCTCAGTGCACTCATTATATGGCACCGCAGTGCATACTAATATTGTATCTCAATACACACTTAGAACATGTACCAGCACATATACAGGTAATCAGGTCAGGAACATGGTCAAGTCAGAAAGTCACGTGGACCCCTCGTGACATAAAAGTCACATATGAATTCAGGTTAAAGTGAGACATGAAGGTCCTTGAAGCCAATACAAAGATCTACAACTTTTATGTTGGAAGTTTGGAGAAATTCTGGCCACAATTCAGCCAAATAGGACTTAAAATAGTCAAAAACAGCCAAAATAGGCACTATGCGGCACTATTCAGCACTATGCGGCACTATGCAGCATCCTTATGCGGCTAGGCACTATGCGGCACTATGCAGCATTCTTATGCGGCTCGGCACTATGCAGCATCCTTATGCGGCTCGGCACTATGCAGCACTATGCAGTATCCTCATGCGGCTCGGCACTATGCAGAATCCTTATGCGGCTCGGTACTATGCAGCACTATGCAGCATCCTTATGCGGCTCGGCACTATGCAGCACTATGCAGCATCCTCATGCGGCTCGGTACTATGCAGCACTATGCAGCATCCTCATGCGGCTCGGCACTATGCAGCACTATGCAGCATCCTCATGCGGCTCGGCACTATGCAGCACTATGCAGCATCCTCATGCGGCTCGGCACTATGCAGCACTATGCAGCATCCTCATGCGGCTCGGCACTATACAGCACTATGCAGTATCCTCATGCGGCTCGGCACTATGCAGCACTATGCAGCATCCTTATGCGGCTCGGCACTATGCAACACTATGTAGCATCCTCATGCGGCTCGGCACTATTCATCGTCCCTGCCAGAATCAGGACAGATGAACATAGAAGTTTGACCAAAATTGTTTTGGCCATAACTTCCTCAAAACAAGTCGAAATCTAACTTTTCAAAGGTCAAAATTGATAGAATTGAATTTCCTACAACATAGGACCATTAGTTTTCGAAAATAACCAAGTTTGATAGATCAAAACCATGGAAACCCATAGAACCCTAGTTTTAGAAACTTAGATCTACACCAAACTAGCCATTAAAATCAAAAACTCCAAGAACTAAACTTGTAGAGAATAAAGAGAAGAACAATATAGACAAATAATATCAAAGAAAAATCAAGAAATGAAAATGCAATAATCTCTCCATTTGGTGCAAGATGTACTTGCCTAAAAGTTTGCTTGAGGAAAATAAATGAAAGAGTGAATGAGGAGAGAGAGTGTGGAAGAGATTATATATAGGGGTTGGGTTGACTCAAAGAAACCCTAAGCTTAAGCATGCTCTTAACCACATGACCAATGACATGTTAAATGCTACATGATACAACTAATTAAATTAATTAAATAAAATCCTAACCACAACACGGTTCAGAAATCTTATCATCGAAACAGTGAACCACGCCTACAACCAGATAAGGACAAGGGGTGGCACACTAATCCGCGACGAGATACTATTCCATGCCATGGCCAGTTACAAATACAGAATAAATGCAATAAAGATACAGGTGCCAGATACCATATACATGAAAAATCAAAAATTTACGTATTCCGGGAATGGGGAGTGACACCCCGGCATAAACGAAGTCCGAGCGTCACAAATTAATGCTCGAGATTTCGTTTTTTGAAGCATGCCCTCACCCAAAATCGGGTCCTGGACTGCTGAGGACTCCGCCGCAGGAGAAGAGCTACTCGACGCAGCCCCCTTGCCCTTCGCGGATCTCTTGGCGGCCTTGGGAGACATGATTCTCAAAGGAAGAAGACGAAGAGTTTTCTGAAAATTTCAAAGAAAAAAGGAATAATGAACTTTCTCTCTCCTCCAGGGTCTATTTATAGGCACAGGCCACTTCCTATGCGCCCACATACTCTATGCACCCACTATGGTGTATGCGCCCACTGCAATCTATGCGCCCACATGAAGGACCAGCTCTCTGCATACTATGCGACTGTCTCTTGCTGACGTGGACGGCGTATAAAGGATGGACCATTTCAAATTCTGTTCTAATGAATCTGTCAATTCAAATTTCGAGGCAAATCTCAACAGTCGTATCTCCCTGACAGGCTGGCCAAAATACTATGCACCCAGGGGAAGAGCCGTACGATGCACCCATTGCCTTGCAAGAAGACGATCCATGCTTCTTTCAAAGTATTTCGAACTTGCTCAAGTGTCGAAAACTTTGAAGGAGGTCCTGTAGAAGCATGAAATTTTTCAGTAAACATAGCTCCATGCGCCCAAGTCAAAGCAGCTCCATGCGCCTAGTCAGTACGACTCCATGTGCCCACATGAAGCTCCATGCGTCCAGTCCAAGTATAACTCCATGCGCCCAAGACTAGCTCCCCCAAAAGGAGGGCACATAGCCTGAGATATGGCTATGCGCCCAAGCCTGACTCAGTCAAAGCCACGATCAAAACGTGCACCGAAGCGCATGGCCACGTCAGTCTCCACGAGCAGTCGTGTACCGAAGATGTGGCCACGTCAATACCACGACCAACCCACGATCTCGTAGCCTGTATGCGCCTACACCTATGCGCCCAAAGCAGAACCATGCGCCCACGTGAGAACTAGCGTCTCTTCATGTGGGCGCATAACATCTGTCACGATCCGCTACCCAAATTGTTGGGCCGGGCCGAGTCATGTCCAGCCTATGCTTGAGGTAAAGCGTAGTAAGCTGTTCTAAAGACAAACAATATATGATCAAAGTGTGCTAATAGTTCTATATGTCATAATGAGTCAGAAATGTTCCAAAAAGTCATCTCGTATATAAATATGTTCCGAAATACAAAGTCGAGACATAAAACTGGATACAGGACCAGTATCAAAATACATAGTCTAACAACATGACTACTAGCAAAAGTCCCGAGCAACTACACAAACTAGACGAGTTTTCTCGCAGGTACATCCTCGTAAGGTAAAGTCTGATCCTCGAGGGCAACCCCATAATAAGAATCGCAAAGCAACTCCTCCTCGGTAAGTATACCTACAACGTTATCCTATCAGGACGGGAGCAAGTACTAATTCTAACAAACTAAATATGCAAAGCATGAACCAAAGTGTAATAAACAGGAATAATCGCATATCACAATCTATCATGGCAATATATATTTGTTTTAAAGTTTAAAACTGTAGTATGTACGTGATCGGTCAATAGGTAAATAGGATGTACAGTGGTACATATCAATTTTTTGAAGTGCACATACGTACACTTAACGGCATCGGTGTATATCCATACACAAACGCGAGATTAGACATACGATAAAGTTGCATATATAATATAACAGTGCACGGTAAATACATACGGAGAAGGGGGCATGATCACGTACTCTACTAACAGTTTCCCCATAACCTGTTTTATAACATATGGGTGATACGAGAATAGTATAAAGCATGGTGGATACTAAGAGCAGTATAAAGCATGTGAAACATGGAGATATATGACTTGTAGTTTAGGTATCAGTATTTAACATGGTTTTTACATAATTCGTCATATGCAGTAAATAAAGTTTGTAGAGGTACTTATCTCTAGCAAAGTAAGGTAGCAAAAAAATGCTATAGATGTCTGGTGTCTCGTCACTGTAAAAATAATACATAAACTTAGTTTTCATACTAAGTTAAACACTAGGACACTAGTTGTGCGACACGACTTTCTGACTGGACACCTAGCCAAATGATGACTTTAGTATAGGAGACCAATGTAGGGTGACACAATACCTAAACTAACTTTCTAGGGCCCTTACCCTATGCTATGGTGAGGTCCAATGCTACAATAACCCAAAATCACACAATACATTGCAAGTCGTAATTATTCAATAAATAAATCAGGCTGTACACTATGTTCCAAAAAAAATTAAGATAGGCAAAATGCTCAATTATATATACAGTAAAGTACCAAAATGATCCTTGTTAATTATAGAAATTTATACTAATTTTTTTGAAATTTATAAACCCTCATAGATATTTATTAAAAATCATTAAACATAAGTACCCTAAAAATGAGTTCTGTTTTCCTATTTTTATAAAATGCCAAATTACTTATTAATGCTAAAAAAATTATATTAAATTAGCTAAATTAACATAGTATTTAAATACAATTTTTTCCAGATTATTACGGCACTTAATATATATATATATATTCAAAAACAACAAGTTACAAATCCTAGAAAATAAATAATTAATTATTTAGTATTTTGTCCACGTATACGAAATTGAATCGAAATCCAGATACGGGACCCAAAGTCATGAATCAAGTCCAATATGACTTGTACAGACTTTGAATATATTTAGACATATTTGGGCCCAAAAACCCATGCTAGGTTTGGACATCAAATGGCCATGATTAATAAGATACAATAATTCATATATTAAAATATATATTAAAGTATTTTAATAATATATATATTAAAGTAGTGAAATATACAAGTCATAAAATTATATAATAAAATAACTTGTGAATTTACACATAATAATATTTTGCACAAAATTGTATTTGAAATATATATACATATACAACAAATACATTTATATATATACATAAACCAGGGGGTCAGCTCGAGCTTGCTGTTAGGGATAGGTCTTGGGTTAAATATATAGTGAATTAGGATAATGGGTTTTAAACCCAATAACAGTTTATTAAATCCGTTAACCCATAGTTCTGTGTTTTCGTGTCCTGACAGTTAGGGACACGAAGACACACGAGTCCAGTGTCCCAGGCGTGCACGACACGCACGACACGAACTAGTCGTGTCCGAACTCACTCACGCACTGCTCGTGTCTAGGCGAGTCTAGGGTCGCAAATACGAGACACAACTCGACAGACAGAAGAAATGATACGTACGTGTTCGAGGGGTGGTGGCTTTCGGGGGCGTTGCACGGCGGAGGAGACGTCGGGGTGGTCGGGAAAAAATGGCGCTGTGGTCGTCTCGTCGAGATGCGTCGATTGGTGGTGGTCGGAGGTGTCGACGATGGCCGAGGCAACGGGGATCCTAGATCTAGGGTTCCGACGAGCTCGTCGGAGAAGAACTAGGTTAGGGCGGAGCTGGGGTGGTCGGAAAATAGTGTAGGGTTAGGGTTTGGGGTCGGGGTCGATTTATAGGGTCGGAAAGTCGGTTGAATTAGGGTTAGGTCGGCCGGGTTGTCGGGGCGGTGGTCGTCGTTCGTAGGTGAGAGAGGAGAGAGAAAGATCGTGGGGGGATGGATAGTTTTTCATTTAGGTCCCCCAAGTTTGGAGTTTTACAAATAACCCTACTGTCTCACAGTTTACAAATATAATTTGCAAACTGAGATTAAAACAATTCAGTAAATTGCAAACTGAGATTAAAATAATTTAATAAATTACAAATTGATATTAAAATAATTTAATAAATTAGAAATTAATATTTTTGAGCTATAAAACCATTTAAAAATTATTCAAAAATCTTAGAAAATCTCTAATAATTATAATAATTTATTTTAAGGCTAAAAAAATGCTATTTTAATATTAAAAATATGCAGGGGCTTACAAATCTTCCCTCCTTGAAAAATTTTGTCTTCGAAATTCACAAGGATAGAAGACTCTACAAACATTTAATATAGCAAGCAATGCAAACAATGACTAAGGCTACTATTTAAGACTAACCTCTAAGGTATCAAGAGGAAACGGGTGATTCCCTCGCGGCTGTTGGGTCGAACAAGTAAGGATATCTCTCCCTCATGTTCGACTCCCTCTCCCAAGTAGATTCCCCCGGAGAGTGACTGCTCCAAGCTACTCGTACCAAGGGTATAAATTTGTTCCTCACTCTCTTCTCCCTTCGGTCCAATATCTCTACTGGCTGCTCAGTAACTGCAAGGCTCGGTCCGATCTCTAACTCCGAATGATCTAGCATAAAGGCTGGGATTTGGAACATCTCCTCAGCTGAGACACATGAAAGACATCGTGAACTCCTGCTAGGTTGGGTGGAAGTGCAACCCTGTAAGCTACCTCTCCGATCCTGTCGAGTATTTTGAACGTTCCAATGTATCTGGGGCTCAACTTGCCGCCTCGTCCGAACCGGATCGTCCCTCTAGTAGGTGATATTTTCACCAATACCATATCTCCGTCAGCGAACTCCATCGGTCTGCGACTAACATCGGCCCAGTGTTTCTGCCTGTCCTGAGCAACTCTGAGTCTGTCTCTGATCATCCTGACCTTCTCTTCTACATTAGTGATCATCTCTGGCCCAAGCATAACTGTATCCCCAATATTATTCCAAAAGAGCGGTGTACGGCATCGTCGTCCATATAGTGCCTCGAAAGGAGACATACCGATGCTTGCTTGGTAGCTGTTGTTGTATGAAAACTCTACCAAGTGCAGATGGCTCTCCCATGATCCGCTAAAGTCTAGCACACAAGTCCTCAGCATATCTTCTAGTGTCTGTACCATCCTTTCGGACTGTCCATCTGTCTGTGGGTGGTACGCTGTACTGAACTTGAGCCGACTGCCCAACTCCTCCTGCAAGCTCCTCCAGTAGTGGGACATGAATCTGCTGTCCCGGTCCGATACAATGCTCACTGGTACTCCCTGCAAGCGAACTATCTGCTGCATGTATAGCTCCACCAACTTCTCGGTGGAGAGTCCCACCTTGAAGGGTATGAAGTGCGCACACTTCGTCGGCCTGTCTACGATGACCCATATGGAATCCTTTCCTCCTTGGGAACGAGGAAGCCCTAAAATGAAGTCCATCGTAATATGCTCCCACCACTCGGGAATGGGTAATGGCTGCAATAGACCAGCTGGCCTTTGACGCTTTGTCTTGACCTGCTGGCAAACTAGACATCTCGAAATGAAGCGTGATACATCTCTATTCATCCCGTGCCACCAAAGATGTTACCGTAAGTCACGGTACATCTTGTTGGCACCAGGGTGAATAGAATATCGCGATCGGTACGCCTCCTATAAGACCGCCTCTATCAGCTCTTCCTTCGGCACACATAACCGACTGCCATGCCTCAAGGTTCCATCCTCTGCTACGGTAAAGTCATCAAGCAATCCAGCTAAAGCCTGGACTCTGAGTCTGCGGAGGCTCTTATCTGTAGACTGTGCCTCCTTGATCTGCTCCATCAAACCTGACTGAATGTCTAGCACTATCATCTGTATCACTGATCCTGGCCAAACTATCTCTATACCGAGCTTCTCCAGATCTTTTTGCAAATATCGATCTATCATCAGATACCATGCCATCGGATGCCTGCTCAGCGCATCCGCCACCATATTTGCCTTCCCGGGGTGATACTGTAAATCGATGTCAAAGTCCTTCATCAACTCCAACCATCGTCTTTGCCTCATGTTCAGCTCCTTCTGCGTAAATACATACTTCAAGCTCTTGTGATCAGTAAAGATTTCCACTCGCTCTCCGTATAAGTAGTATTTCCATAACTTGAGTGCAAAGATCACCGTAACTCTAGGTCGTGGGTAGGATAGTTCCGTTCATGAGTCCGTAATTGCCTAGATGCATAAGCAATCACTTTTCCATGCTGCTGTAGGACACATCCTAGCCCCTTTCCTGAAGCGTCGTTGTAAATGGTGAAACCTCCAGATCCTGAAGGTAATGTCAGAACTGGAGCGGTTGTCAGCCTCCTCTTCAGCTCCTCAAATACTGCATGTCAGTCCTCTGACCAGATGTACTTTGCGTACTTCCGTGTCAGCTTCGTTATGGGTTCAGCTATCCTAGCAAAGTCCTGGACGAACTTCCTATAATAGCCTGCTAAACCCAAGAAACTCCTAATCTCTGAAACTGATGTCGGAGCCTTCCATGTCTCAACGGCAGCAATCTTCCTGGGATCCACTAAGATCCCCTCTTCAGTGACCACGTGACCGAGAAACTCCACTCGGTCTAAAAAGAACTCGCACTTTGACAATTTGGCATACAACCTCTCCTTTCTCAGAATCTCCAAAACTGTTCGCAAGTGCTCTGCATGCTCCTCCGACGTCTTCAAGTATATTAGGATGTCGTCGATAAATACTACGACGAACTTATCCAGATACTGGTAAAATGTTTTATTCATCAAGTTCATAAAGACAACTGGTGCATTTGTATTGAACGCCGTCTTCTGGATGTCTTCAGCCCTGACTTTCACCTGGTGGTAACCGGACCTCAAATCTATCCTGGAAAATACCTTCGCCCCACTCAACTGGTCGAACAAATCATCTATCATGGGCAGAGGATATTTGTTCTTAATGGTGATGGTATTCAACGCCCGGTAGTCAATGCACAACCGGACTGTACCATCCTTCTTCGGCACAAAGAGCACTGGCGCTCCCCATGGAGAAGCACTAGATCGAATGAAACCTTTTTTCAATAGGTCATCAATCTGTTTCTTCATCTCTACGGCCTCCTTAGGGTTCACTCTATAGCAAGCCCAGTATACTGGTGATGAACCCGATACTAAATCTAGAGTGAACTCCACATCTCTGTCAGGCAAAAGTCCGGAAAGATCCTCTGGGAATACATCCATAAACTTCCTAATGATAGGATGTGGCGGTGCTAACTCCCCAACTGTCGCACAACAGTTCGGCTCTAGGCTGATCTCTGGTCCTGTCCTTCTGACACTGAATGGTACCGTACCTGGGAGACTGAACAGAATACTACCCTCATGATAGTCTATAGCTGCGTGAGCATAGCTAAGCCAATCCATCTCCAAAATGATATCATACCCGGGGAGTGGTATCACAAAGAATCGTCCCCCAAACTCTCTCCAACTATAGTAATAGAGCATCTATAGATAGCTATAATGGGTACTGGTCTGCCTCCCGTCATTACTCTACTCATCTCCTCGGTAGGTGCAGCTACTAAGTGGTATTTATGCAAAAACTCTAATGACAGGAAGCTATACGATGCACCGGAATCAAACAAGCATAGAGCTAGAAAAGTATGCAAATAAATATGACCAGTGATGACGCCGGCCAAATAATCTGGCTCTGAAACCTGCTCCGACTCTGCCTCAAGAGCTAGGCTATAAGCCTTTCCCTGGGGTCCCTTCTGCTGCTGTAGATGTTGCCCGAACCTCTGCTGCTGAGTCAGAAGCGGCGGTCCTCTAGATGGTGGTCATGTGCCTGGAACCCTCGCTACTGGGCAGTCCCGAAGCTGTGGGTGGTAGACCCACAAGCTAAACACTGCCCCAACCTCTTCCTACAGACGGAAGCGTCATGGCCTGGCCTCCTACAGAATGAACTCACAGCTCCCTTCTGCTGCCGTGATCCCGGGGCTCTAACTGGTGGGGTCGGGTGATGTGGTATGGGAGGACGGTACGTCTGCTGGTACGGCACCGGTGCTCTCGGCTGGAAAGCCTAATGCTTGGAAGGTCCCTCGTGGTGTACAGGAGTCGGCCCCTTGCAAGACAGAATACGCTCCTCTATGCTCCGGGCCAACTCTAAGCTCTGGTAGTAGTCAGTCGTCTCGTTCACCACTAGGAGAATGCCAATGTCTGGAACTAGACCATGGTAAAACCTACACGTCATCTCCTCTGGGTCTGCAACCAGACTAGGAGCAAAACGACTCAAACGACTAAATTTTGCGGCATACTCGTCAACAGAATGGTTCTCCTGCTGGATGTTCTAGAATTGTAGCCCCATGGCTACTCTAGCGGTGGTCGAGAAGAATTTTTTCTTGAACTAGATCTTAAACTGATCACATGTGGCTCTCCCTCTCACGAATAGTGGCTCATTTCTAAACCAAACCCCTGCCAAGTCTGTCAGCAGAAATCCCGCTGCCTCGACTTGAAGGTCACCCTGCAACCTAGCTCCGAGGAGCTTCCTCTCTACCGAGTCTAGCCAGTCATCTGCTACTATGATGCCTTCAGTCCTCATGAACTCCCTGGGGTTCAAGCCCATGAAGTCCTTGATATTCTTCGCTCTCTGCCGTGGCTCTACTGGTGGTGGGGCTACGGTACGCTCCTCAGAATGCTCCATGCTTCGGCAGAGTAAGGTGGTCTGCTCCTGATGGGTTGTTAGGAACCCCTGGATCAGAGTGAGCAGTTGGTTCCCGTCGAGAGTGACGAAAGCCTGGGTAGGTATACTAATAGGTGGTGGTGGGAGTATCAGATCCTGCTGGGACTGTGATGTGGAAGGTGGCGGAGGCATCTAGGTTGGTGGATTTGTGGAGTGGGGGAGTGTGGTAGGTGGAGGTGGAGGTGCATCGGTCAACTGGTCAACCGACTGGATAGGAAGTGTGCCATTCTCAAGGGATGCATACTGGGACGAGCGGGGGAGCACCATCTAATAAATAAAAGGACTCATAAGGACCCTTTTTAGTAAATAATCATAACAACAAGAAAATCTAATTTGTAACAACGAGCATATGATGTGATAAGTTCCTATGTTGCAATCCTAGTAATCCTCTAGGTGTTCTAGATGTTATTCCTAGTGTTGTCTAATTATCTTAAGTTCCTAATTGCAGGCATGCTTGGTACAATGACGTAACCAAACAATTTAGTCAGGACCTGCATATGCCACCACTAAAAACATGTCACAATCCGCTACCCAAATTGTTGGGCCGGGCCGAGTCATGTCCAGCCTACGCTTGAGGTAATGCGTAGTAAGCTCTTCTAAAGACAAACAATATATAATCAACGTGTGCTAATAGTTCTATATGTCACAATGAGTCAGAAATGTTCCAAAAAGTCATCTCGTATATAAATATGTTCCAAAATATAAAGTCGAGACATAAAACTGGATACAGGACCAGTATCAAAATACATAGTCTAACAACATGACTAGTAGCAAAAGTCTCGAGAAACTACACAAACTAGACGAGTTTTCCCGCATGTACATCCTCGTAAGGTAAAGTCTGATCCTCGATGGCAACCCCATAATAAGAATCGCAAAGCAACTCCTCCTCGGTAAGTATACCTACAACGTTATCCTGACAGGATGGAAGCAAGTACTAATTCTAACAAACTAAATATACGAAGCATGAACTGAAGTGTAATAAACATGAATCATGGCATATCACAATCTATCATGGCAATATATGTTTGTTTTAAAGTTCAAAACTGTAGTATGTACATGATCGATCAATAGGTAAATATGATGTACAGTAGTACATATCAATTTTTTGAAGTACACATACGTACACTTAACGGCATCGGTGTATATCCATACACAAATGCGGGATCAGACATACGACAAAGTTGCATATAGAATGTAATAATGCACGGTAAATACATACAGAGAAGGGGGCATGATCACGTACTCTACTAACAGTTTTTCCATAACCCATTTTATAACATGTGGGTGATACGAGAATAGTATAAAGCATGGTGGATACTGAGAGCAGTATAAAGCATATGAAACATGGAGAGATATGACTTGCAGTTTAGGTATCAGTATTTAACATGGTTTTTACACAATTCATCATATGCAGTAAATAAAGTTTGTAGAGGTACTTGCCTCTAGCAAAGCAAGGTAGTGAAGAAAATGCTATAGATGTCTGGTTTCTCGTCACTGTAAAAATAATACATAAACTTAGTTTTCATACTAAGTTAAACACTAGGACACTAGTTGTGCGACACGACTTTCTGACTGGACACCTAACCAAATTATGACTTTAGCATAGGAGACCAATGTGGGATGACACAATACCTAAACCAACTTTCTAGGGCCCTTACCCTATGGTTTGGTGAGGTCCAATACTACAATAACCCAAAATTACACAATACATCGCAAGTCGTAATTATTAAATAAATAAATTAGGATGTACACTGTGTTCCAATAATTTTTAAGATAGACAAAAGCTCAATTATATATAAAATAAAGTACCATAATGATCCTTGTTAATTATAGAAATTTATACTAATTTTTCTGGAATTTATAAACCCTCATAGTTATTTATTATAAATCAGTAAACATAAGTACCCTAAAAATAAGTTCTGTTTTCCTATTTTTATAAAATACCAAAATACTTATTAAATGCTGGAAAAATTATATTAAATTATCTAAATTAACATAGTATTTAAATAGAATTTTTCCCAAATTTTTACAGCATTTACTATATATATATATATAAATTCAAAAACAACAAGTTACAAATCCTGGAAAATAAATAAATAATTATTTAGTATTTTGTCCACGTATACGAAATTGAACCGAAGTCCAGATACGGGACCCAAAGTCATGAATCAAGTTCAATATGACTTGTACAGACTTTGAATGTATTTAGACACATTTGGGCCCAAAAATCTATGCTAGGTTTGGACATCAAATGGCCATGATTAATAAGATACAATAATTCATATATTAAAATATATATTAAAGTATTTTAATAATATATATTAAAGTAGTAAAATATACAAGTCATAAAATTATATAATAAAATAACTTGTGAATTTACACATAATTACATTTTGCACAAAATTGTATTTGAAATATATATACATATACAACAAATACATTATATATATATATATATATATATATATATATATATATATATATATATATATATATATATATATATATATATATATATATATATATATATATACTTAATATAAAATATATATATATATATAAATACCGTATATATATATTATATATATAACAGTATATATAGTAATATATATATATATATAAATACATATACATATATACATATATATATAATAAAACAAATAAAAATAAAACAAAAGAACACAAAAAGGGGGGCTCGAACTCGGCCCGCTAGAACAGGGGGTGGGTCTGAGCGCCACTCGGCTGACCAGGGGGTCAGCTCGAGCTTGCTGTTAGGGATATGGCTTGGGTTAAATATATAGTGAATTAGGATAATGGGTTTTAAACCCAATAACAGTTTGTTAAACCCGTTAACCCATAGTTCTGTGTCTTCGTGTCCTGACAGTTAGGGACACGAAGACACACGAGTCCAGTGTCCTATGCGTGCACGACACGCACGACACAAACTGGCCGTGTCCAAACTCAATCACGCACTGCTCGTGTCTAGGCGAGTCTAGGGTCGCAAATACGAGACACAACTCGACACATAGAAGAAATGACACATACGTGTCCGAGGGGCGGTGGCTTTCGGGGGCGTTGCACAACGGAGGAGACGTCGGGGTGGTCGAGAAGAAATGGCGCGGTGGTCGTCTCGTCGATACGCGTCAATTGGTGGTGGTCGGAGGTGTCGACGATAGCCGAGGCGACGGACATCCAAGATGTAGGGTTCCGACGAGCTCGTCGGAGAAGAACTAGGTTAGGGCGGTGCTGGGGTGGTCGAAAAATATTGTAGGATTAGGGTTTGGGGTCGGGGTCGATTTATAGGGTCGGAAAGTTGGTTGAATTAGGGTTAAGTCGGCCGGGTTGTCGGGACGGTGGTCGTCGGTCGTAGGTGAGAGAGGAGAGAGAAAGATCGTGGGGGGGATGGGTAGTTTTTCATTTAGGTCCCCTGTAATCCCCCAAAATTATGGAGGATTTTTCTTTCTATATTTTCTTTTTTTTTTATTATTTAAAAATTTCTCAAATGATTTTTAGTATATTTTATAAATATAATCGTAGTCATGCTTAAATTTCGTTATGCACACTGGCTAGACAATGTGGCATGGCTAAAGCCGTCAAGTGCCTTGACTAGTATATTAGCTGAAGAGGTCGATAGAATTATTTTATTTGAATACTTAGTTCTTTAAATTTATTAGACATACCATGGTTATCCTTTCCATGTTTAATATTTATTTATTTATTTAACTATATTTTTAAAAAGGATTAAAAATTTATTTATTCGTTTGTAAAAAAAATTATTAAATTATATATATAATACTAGTAGAATATGTACCCTCCCCAAGTTATTAAAACCCTACCATTTGGTTGTATTATTTTTAGTAATATTGTTATATTTTTGTGGAGCAAAATATTCTCTACCCTGAGAAAGTAGGGACATTAAATTTTGGCATTTGAAAATACTTATTATAAATTCTGATATTTATTGATATTTAAATTACTTATACTAATATATATATATATATATATATATATATATATATATATATATATATATATATATATAAATATATATATATATATATATATATATATATATAATGCTTGGAAAAAAAACTCATTGAGTTTCTCGCAAGAAATTCAATTGAATTTCTCGCGAGAACACAATTCCAATAGAACCTGCAAGCAAAGCTCTGTACAGAGCGGAACATCCTCCCCCAAACCCGACGGGAATACTCAGATTTTTGAACCAAATCACCCCCCAATTAGATCCCCTCAAATCCCCATTTAAACATCTACATATCTAGATAAAATCCGACTTCAAATTGAAGTGAAATCGTTCTTATCAGATTGGAAATTTGATTTAATATCCGCATGAACCTATATAGAACCCTTCGAACTTCTTCGCTTCTCCGTTCCTACACACCAAGTCGCAGTCAAAATTTTTAACTAGGAACTTGTCGCCTACATCCCTGCGCCTCACCTCGGACGCCTACACGGCGGTGGCACCCACCGCACGGCCAGGGAGACCCCCAAACACGAAGGGGAAGACAAGGGTACTCAATTTCCAGGGAATCTCGACCCACTACCCAGGTACCAACTTCTCGATCACATAATTCTCTATTTTCTCGATCGTTTTCAAAATCGTAAAATTTTATGGAAAGCCTAGATAACCTTGTCCAGCCCTGTTCAAGTAGAACTAATCCTAATGGATTGGATCGACCAGAAATGCAACACAAAATCGAGCTAAAACCTGTCGAAAACAGAGCATTAAGGCTGTCCAATCACCCTAATTAGAAGACAAATTCTGATCTAGTCTTTAAGAATTTTTCCAAACTAATTGAATACAGATAAACACAACCTATAGTCCTGCGAATTTCTTTTTGTAGATTCTAATTTCATTAATTATGTGCCAAGTTATTGGATTTCAAAATTTAAGGAAAAACTGGTTTTCGAACTTTAAAATTTCAATAATTTTTTCGATACGGCGTGCGTCCCGACAAACCGGGCGACGTGGTCGCATACTATATACATCTAAAGGCGCGTATGGATATTGCCGACGTGTGGGAACTGACGGAACTCAATTTCGTTGTGCGTGCGCGACGAAATCAGTGCGTATCTGTTGAGATACCCCCGTATCAACGTTTTGCAAACTTGACCATAACTTTGTGCATGTTCGTCGTATCGAGACAAAATTTGCGCCATCAAGACCGTATTATTTTTCAGGTCCTGTATGCCAAGTTTGGTCCGATTCTGAGAAGATCAAACCAGAACGCCAAATTGGCGGGCCCGCGACCCTATCTAACGGGCGATTTTGTGCACGGCCCGCCAGAATTCAACCTTGGACATACGGTTGGGTTCATCTCCTCAAACCGGATCCGTAGACATATAGCTTGACAACTTTAGAGACCGTAGGTTCTGGCACGCATTTCGGTGCAAAATGGGTCCAACGGCAGACATCGTTTTGACCCAAAATTACGATTTTGCCCTTGTTCCAGAATTAGACGTTTGGACAGGCGTTTCCTAGGTATTTCTTTTATGTCAAATCTGTTCGTGATATTTATTTCAGCGTCTGAGGTCGGTCGTAAAAGTTAGCTTTCAGTGCTTTCCTATTCTGACGATTTGAGTTACCAGGCGTCGCCATTCTGCACACTACCTCCAGGAAAAATTACTTGCCACCAGCTGTTTATTTATTTTAGCTCATATTTTATGCATTATTTATTATTTTTTTATGCAAAATAAACTATGATACATAACACAACTTGTTAGAACTTACTGTTCAGTTATATTTCCTGCTATGTATTATTTTTTACACATTAAACTTAGAGTTAAGGGACCACCCTGTGTGTGTTGCATTCATAGACCTTGACACATTTGTACCACGAAGTTGTGAGTCACATGTAGAACTCGGACATGCGTGATTGGCTGGCCACCGGTACGTATAAGCCGTGCGATAGGAATAACCACTAATAGATGTTGCATGGTTAGTTTGACTTAGCGGTTAATAGAGATTTTGTGTTGTGGATACAACATAGTAGGCATTGGGCAGGGAGGACAATACCTTAACGTATGGGCTAATATGCACTTTCCTTTTGGTAACCCGTGAGCTCCGCCGAAGACGCGGGTAAGATTACCCATGATTACTGACGGCCACTGGCGATACTGCGAAACGTCATGCTCTTACTGATGGGGCCTCTGGTGTCCAAGGGGGAACCATGCCAATCCTATTTTAGCCAGGGCCCATACGTTGAAGGATGTTCTTAAAACTGCATTCACTTAGATTAGCTAGGCACCCTTATCCGTCAGGTATGAGTACTTTTGGTTTGGGTACTTGTATCTGACCGTGGCTTAGAACAATAACTTGTCGCAGATTAGTTTGTCACATCTTGTCCTTGTTTGGTTGTAGGTGTGACTTACTACTTCGATGAGAAGGTATTGAACCTTGTTGGGGTCCGAATACCATATTGGATTCGTGACTTGGAAAGATACTTCACCGTGGGTTAGTGTACCATCTCATGTCCTTGTTTGGTTGGAGGAATGGTACGCTACTCCAAAGAATGAGGTATTGGACCATGTTATGATCTAATCTTACTTATTCTTATTGAGCAGTATTTATTCAGTTTATGTGGCATGTTCTTTTTGTATCTTGTTACATTCCTCTGAGGACCTGGTGATCTCTCAAGGTATAGGTGTACACGACTTTCCGCAGGAGTATGGCTCCACTATAGACCCATCCTTCACGTTCGAGCGAGTCGTACCTTCTGATCACAGCTGTCCCTATTGTGTCGAGGAGCCTATTTAGTCATCATTTCTTATTCTATTTATCTTAGAGGTTGGACTCTATTTCCTTTCAGTTTATTCTAGTGCCGGTAGTGGATTTGTCTCCTCCCGGCAAACAACTATATTTTGACATTTACTTTGATTCGTAAGTTACCATTTTCTTTATATTTACTATGGATGAGATGTAGTTTTTACCTGTGACTGTCTGTTATTATTATTCACAATACAGCTTATGTGTATATTCGAGATTTCCATATATTGGAGTATATCTCATATATATGCAGCTGGCATGCTACGTTCCTATTCCTACGTATTTTGGGACTGGGGCGTTATATATTTTTGTGGTGGCCCATGTAGGTCAAGATAAATTGTTTGGTTACTTTACCGTACCAAGCAAGCCTGCGTATAGGATTAAAAATTTGGATCTCATCCATATATATGACTTTCTATCTCACTTTCATTTCGAACTTCCAACTGCCTAACTTGGTTCCTTCTTCTTGAATTATTCTTCCGTAAATCCTTATCCCTCTTACGTGCGTACTAGGTCGTCATGTTTCACCATTCAATCATACTACTAGTTCAACCCTTATAAGTTGGGTAGGAAGCCTTACAACCTAACTTCCTTTTACTTTAACCAAGGCCTTAGACAAGAAGACAGTAGGACGACTGCCTAGGCATGAACACCAGACATGACTTAGATTCCTAAGTAGCTTAGGCTATTTATATTTTTGTTCATCATTATCTCGCGTATTTGTAATTGGACTACCTTGACTAATGTTTCTATTATAGCCTAGTTTTGCGAGCTTACTCTCTCATCGAGCTTGTTCAGGACATATGTTATATTGTGGGCGCCCACGGATATACTGTCTTATCAGAACTGGTGTATTGTGGTCTGATCAACCATAGTACATTTGGTTCGCCTTTCGTATGATTCTACGTGGATTGAGATATGGTTAGCTTAACATATACGCCCTCTAGGATCTTATCCACGTGTTATTGACATTTTGAATTCTTTATTAAACTCTCTTTCAATTACTTGACTCAAAACCTATCTGAATCTATTCTAACATTGCCCTTGTCTTCGTGCCAGCAATATGACTCTATACAGCGGACACACCTCTACCCTAGCCATCACATCTGGTGATACAACTTCCTAGGAAGAACAGGTTTCCCCAATGACACCGGTGACTCCGTATCAGCTAGAGCCACAGCAGAATACTACGAACCCATCGACGGTGTAGCAAGAAGCCCAAGTGCCCCCAGTCAGCCAGGTTGAGCAAACTACTGCAGTACCACCAGGAGAGACTGCACCATCCCCATTACCTCAGCAGTTTTTACCACAGCTCGGACCCCAACTGCCTCCACTTCCGACTGATGCGGACCCGACCACCCAGTTTATGTATGCTATACTACAATCTCAGTGGCAACAAATGGAACTGTTGAGGCAGAGTATGACGACCTACTTAGCTAGACCTCCACCACCAGCCCCAGTACCAGATCCAACTCCAGCTCCACAACCATATCTGGGCTCCATTACAGACTTCATCGACATGGGGCCTAAGAATTTTAAGGGTACCGAGGGTCCCTTAGAAGTTTCTGCATGGCTTATCAGCATCGAGAAATACTGGAAGGCATCCCAGTTACCAATATATGATTGGTTGATAGCAGTGGACTTACTCTTAGAAGACAATGCACACCCCTGGTAGAAGGCTAAAAAAAGGCGACTGGGTACTGGAATCACATGGAAGCAGTTCTACGACCTATTCTATGAAAGGTTTTTTCCCATCCACGTTCGAGACGCTCTCTATGACCAGTTCCTTCATCTGAAGCAGGAGAACATGTCGGTAGATGAGTACGATACAGAGTTCAGTCGTTTGAGTAGATTTGGTGTGGCATTAATCCCGACAGAACTTAAAAAGGCAAGGAGATTCCATCAGAGGCTCGTACCAGAACTCAAGACTTTCACTACTACACAGTCTCGAGTCTCTCACGTAGCTGTCTTGGAGGAAGCACGTACCCAGGAGCTACTTCGCAAGGAACAACAAGCACAGAGATGCCCCATACCGGTAGCTGTACCCGTTAGGGCGACTCAGGGTGGACCCACCAGGGGGCCTACATGATAGTACCAGCAGAGGCCTACACCCTATAAGAAGCCCACCTGTAACTACTGCGGGAAGAAAGGCCACATTTGCGATGGATGTCGGATTCGGCTCGGCTTATGCTTGAGGTGTGGATCGGAACAACACAGGATTATCGATTGTCCCGAGCCGCCGAGGCAAGGGCAAGCATTTACCATGGCTGTGATAGACCCCCATCCTGAGAGTAGAGAATTGGCAGGTATTATTCTACTTATACCATTATTCGTTATTCAAGTCATGGCTTAGCATTTGAGCAATACATTCATCAGCTTGGTCAGCATGCATGAGCACTATCTTTGGCACCATTAGAAATATCATGACAATAGTTTACAAGCTTATAAATAGAACTATTGGCTTCTTCGTTAGAATTCTTGACTGACGTGCCTTAAAATCTGTGCCTCCGTCAACAACACTCGTATGCTTTGGATGTGAGGAAATCACCCAATCTCTACGCATATCGTATCGATACCTTACCATGGCTTCGATATTCGGAGCTCAACACTAGCCATGCCTTTCCAATAAATTCCACCCTTATGAACCAGGCAAGCCATTCTACACTCATGAGATACATGTTCCACACAAACAAACCTTGTTGTGCTCCATCTCAATTACACCACTTGTATGGCACATTTTTTTACATAGATGGCCACCTTTCGTTCTATTTATTTTAGCCATGCAATATCGGCCCATTCCTCAAACGAACTGAATATCCATGACCCATGCAAGACTAAAGACCCTATCTTATAGAATGTGGTATCAGTTGGGTTTTAGGACTATCTCCTCCCACTTTACAAAAACCAAGTCAGGATTCGGTATACTTACCCTTACTTCGTATTCAATCTTATTAAGCTTTTTATAAAAAAAAATTATATTAAGTTTACTTTAATTTCGAGGACGAAATTTTTATAAGTTGGGTAGAATGTAATCCCCCAAAATTTTGGAGGATTTTTCTTTCTATATTTTCTCTTTTTTTATTATTTAAAAATTTTTCAAATGATTTTTAGTATATTTTATAAATATAATCCTAGTCATGCTTAAATTTCGTTATGCACACTGGCTAGACAATGTGGCATGGCTAAAGCCGTCAAGTGCCTTGACTAGTATATTAGCTGAAGAGGTCGATAGAATTATTTTATTTGAATATTTAGTTCTTTAAATTTATTAGATCATACCATGGTTATCCTTTCCACGTTTAATATTTATTTATTTATTTAACTATATTTTTAAAAAGGATTGAAAATTTATTTATTCGTTTGTAAAAAATATATTAAATTATATATATAATACTAGTAGAATATGTACCCTCCCCAAGTTATTAAAACCCTACCATTTGATTGTATTATTTTTAGTAATATTGTTATTATTTTCATGTTGGTTCTTTGATAGTCCATTCAATAAATAATTATTTTCTATATATATATATATATATATATATATATATATATATATATATATATATATATATATATATATATATATACCTGAGCAAAATACTCTCTACCCTGAGAAAGTAGGGACATTAAATTTTGGCATTTGAAAATACTTATTATAAATTATGATATTTATTGATTAATATTTAAATTTTATATATATATATATATATATATATATATATATATATATATATATATATATATATATATATATATATATATAATGCTTGGAAAAAAAATCATTGAGTTTCTCGCGAGAACACAATTCCAATAGAACCCGCAAGCAAAGCTATATATATATATATATATATATATATATATAAAATATATATATATATATATATATATATAATGCTTGGAAAAAAACTCATTGAGTTTCTCGCGAGAAATTCAATTGAATTTCTCGCGAGAACACAATTCCAATAGAACCCGCAAGCAAAGCTCTGTACAGAGCGGAACATCCTCCCCCAAACCCGACGGGAATACTCAGATTTTTGAACCAAATCACCCCCCAATTAGATCCCCTCAAATCCCCATTTAAATATCTGCATATCTAGATAAAATCCGACCTCCAACTGAAGTGAAATCGTTCTTATCAGATTGGAAATTTGATTTAATATCCGCATGAACCTATATTGAACCCTTCGAACTTCTTCGCTTCTCCGTTCCTACACACCAAGTCGCAGTCAAAATTTTCAATTGGAAACTAATCGCCTACATCCCTGCGCCTCACCTCGGACGCCTGCACGGCGGTGGCACCTGCCGCACGGCCAGGGAGACCCCCAAACACGACGGGAAGACATGGGTACTCAATTTCCAGGGAATCCCGACCCACTACCCAGGTACCAACTTCCCGATCACATAATTCTCTATTTTCTCGATCGTTTTCGAAATCGTAAAATTTTATGGAAAGCCTAGATAAGCCTGTCCAGCCCTGTTCATGTAGAACTAATCCTAATGGATTGGATCGACCAGAAACACGACACAAAGTCGAGCTAAAACCTGTCGAACACAGAGCATTAAGGCTGTCCAATCACCCTACTTGGAAGACAGATTCTGATCTAGTCTTTAAGAATTTTTTCAAACTAATTGAATACAGTTAAACACAACCTATAGGCCTGCAAATTTCTTTTTTTAGATTCTAATTTCATTAATTATGTGCCAAGTTATTGGATTTCAAAATTTAAGGAAAAACTGGTTTTCGAACTTTAAAATTTTAATAATTTTTTCGATACGGCATGCGTCCTGACAAACCGGGCGATGTGGTCGCACACTATATGCATCGAAAGGCGCGCATGGATGTTGCTGACGTGTGGGAACTGACGGAACTTAATTTCGTTGCGCATGCGCGACGAAATCAGTGCGTATCCGTCGAGATACCCCTGTATCGACGTTTTGCACACTTGACCATATATACGTTCCTCATATCGAGACAAAACTTGTGCCATCAGGACCGTATCGTTTTTCTGGTCCTGTATGCTAAGTTTGGTCCGATTCTGAGAAGGTCAAACCGGAATGCCCAATTGGCGGGCCCTTGACCCTCTCTAACGGGCAATTTTGTGCACGGTCCGTCGGAATCCAACTTTGGACATACGGTTGGGTTCGAATCCTCAAACCGAATCCGTAGACATGTAGTTTGACGATTTTAGAGATCGTAAGTTCTGGCATGCGTGCCGATGCAAAACGGGTCCAACGGCGGACATCGTTTTGACCCGAAATTATGATTTTGCCCTTGTTCCAGAATTAGACTTTTGGACAGGCATTTCCTAGGTATTTCTTTTATGCCAAATCTGTTCGTGATGTTTATTTCAGCATCCGAGGTCGTTCGTAAAAGTTGGCTTTCAGTGCTTCTATATTCTGACATTTGAGTTACCAGGCGTCGCCATTCTGCACACTACCTCCAGGCAAGATACCTTACCACCAGCTGTTTATTTATTTTAGCTCATATTTCATGTATTATTCATTATTTTCTTTATATAAAATAAACTGTGATACATGGCACAACTTGTTAGAACTTACTGTTCAGTTATATTTCCTGCTATGTATTATTTTTTACACATTAAACTTAGAGTTAAGGGACCACCCTGTGTGTGTTGCATTCATAGGCCTTGACACATTTTTACCACGAAGTTGTGAGTCACATATAGAACTCGGACATGAGTGATTGGCTGGCCACCGGTACGTATAAGCTGTGCGATAAGAATAACCGTTAATAGATGTTGCATGCTTAGTTTGACTTAGCGGTTAATAGAGGTTTTGTGTTGTGGATGCAACATAGTAGGCATTGGGCGAAAAGGACAATACCTTAGCGTATGGGCTACTATGCACTTTTCTTTTTGTAACCCGTGAGCTCCGTCGGAAACGCGGGTAAGATTACCCATGATTACTGACGGCCACTGGCGATTCCGCGGAACGTCATGCTCTTACTGATGGGGCCTCTGGTGCCCAAGGGGGAACCATGCCAATCTCATTTTAGCCAGGGCCCATGCGTTGAAGGATGTTCTTAAAACTGCATTCACTTAGATTGGCTAGGCACCCTTATCCGTCAAGTATGAGTACTTTTGGTTTGGGTAATTGTATCTGACCGTGGCTTGAAACAATAACTTGTCGCGGATTAGTTTGTCACATCTTGTCCTTGTTTGGTTGTATGTGTGACTTACTACTTCGATGAGAAGGTATTGAACCTTGTTGGGGTCCGGATACCATATTGGATTCGTGACTTGGAAAGATATTTCACCGTGGGTTAGTGTACCTTCTCCTGTCCTTGTTTAGTTGGGGGGATGGTACGCTACTCCAAAGGGTGAGGTATTGGACTATGTTATGATCTGATCTTACTTATTCTTATTGAGCAGTATTTATTCAGTTTATGTGGCATGTTCTTTTTGTATCTTGTTACGTCCCTCTGAGGACCTGGTGATCTCTCCAGGTATAGGTGTACAGGACCTTCCGCAGGAGTATGGCTCCACTATAGACCCATCCTTCACGTTCGAGCGAGTCGTAATCTGATCACAGCTGTCCCTATTGGGTCGAGGAGCCAATTTAGTCATCATTTCTTATTCTATTTATCTTAGAGGTTGGACTCTATTTCCTTTCAGTTTATTCTAGTACCGGTAGTAGATTTGTCTCTGCCCGGCCAACAGCTATATTTTGACATTTATTTGATTCGTGAGTTACCATTTTCTTTATATTTACTGTGGATGAGATGTAGCTTTTACCTATGACTGTCTGTTATTATTATTCACAATACAGCTTGTGTATATTCGAGATTTCCATATATTGGAGTATATCTCATATATATGCAGCTGGCATACTACGTTCCTAGTCCTATATATTTTGGGACTGGGGCGTTACATCCCCCAAGTTTGGGATTTTACAAATAACCCTACTGTCTCACAGTTTGCAAATATAATTTGCAAACTGAGATTAAAACAATTCAGTAAATTGCAAACTGAGATTAAAATAATTTAATAAATTATAAATTGATATTAAAATAATTTAATAAATTGCAAATTGATATTTCTAAGCTATAAAACCATTTAAAAATTATTCAAAAATTCTAGAAAATCCCTAATAATTACAATAACTTATTTTAAGGCTAAACAATGTTATTTTAATATTAAAAATATTTAGGGGCTTACAACATCATTCTAGCCCAAGAACGACTATAAAAAGGGGGCTTCTTCCCTCTTCAACAGACAGAACGGAAAGCATTTTCAAGAGCTAAATTGCTGCACTTCTTGCCAGTGAGCCGAGTTAGCAATTTTATTAGGTTTTCTCCCACTTTTATAATCGGAGTGTCAACGGAATAAAGGATCAACTGCTGCTCGATCTCCATCGTCCCATTCTCCAGAATTCTTCTTTTTGTACTCGGGGATCCTCAGCGCAGGATCTCTCAGGCGTACTTGATTTGTGGTGCCTTGTGCCAATAAAACGAAAAGACAGCATTTTTTTCTTCTTTTTTGTGTGTGTCCACAATTGGATATTACAGGGCCGAATTCATGGATTCAGAATCCAATGGAAAACAGAAAACAGGAAAGTGAGCTAAGCCTCACCTCGGACATCGTATGGCCGTACGAATGCCGATAACAATAACTGATCAGTTTTTAAAATATAATGTTGCAAGAATTCGAAGGTGTGTTAAAGGTTTCTCTCTCATCCCAATGCAATTCTAATCTATAGTGTACTCTAAGTTATGGTTTAAATTTAAATTGTATTTTGTTCTTAATGTGATAGGAAAGACACATAAAACGAAAATAAAGTTAAGCATGAGATTTCTGTCTTTAGTAGAAAATAATGTCAAACTAGAATTTGTGTGCCTAAGGTAACACTTTCAAAGATTTTAGGATTAGAATTGTACTAAAAATTGATAAAATTTTGGAACTAGGGTTTAACCATTTCGACTTCCCAAAAATGGCTAACCCTGAAACTTTTCAAAAAATTCGGCAGAGTCTCCTGTGTATTTATTGACTCCAGAATTTTACGATAGATCAAATATATCAATAATTGGATACGTCGACCCCTTCGGTGGAGCAACCCTCAACACCGGTACTAGGCAATATATATATATATATATATATATATATATATATATATATATATATATATATATATATATCCCTGGGTACGCCGACCCCTTCGGTGGAGCAACTCTGAACACCGAAATACACGCATATATGTATATAACCACATAAATAATTTAAAAGTTACTTACCCAAGGTTACTTTACCTTGTTCTGCTAGCTACTTGTGATTTGCTAATAACACAAGTCAAAGATAAATCATTAGTCATTAGTGAAACTCATTCTCAAGGAAAGGAATTTTATTACAACTCTAATTGTAAGTGACATAACCCGATATGTAGAGAGTCAAATGCCTGAAGATCTTATACGTAAGCCTATAGTTATAATTAAACTACCTCAAGACTGGATTTTTACATAAACATGTTCGTAAGTGTAAAGTTCATTGGTAATGCTGATTTTAATATAATGAGGACCAAAATATCAAATGAACACTTTAAAGATTTATACCCATACTAGTCATAATAATAAATGAAGACCTATATATATATTTGGTCAATTTACAAATTGTCATGACCATAACAAGGTTACCAAGAGATTTATAGTCTATAGAAATCCTAAAATTTGATACCAATGTCTTCTATATGTCCGGTGTCCAAAATACACTAGTTTTTAACTAGGTAGGGATAAAATGTCTCAATTGTTGGCATAAAAAGAATCTAGACATAATTGTATGTGTCCAAAAAATACATATAAAATACTAATATCTAAATAATTTTGTTTAAACTAGACTAGATACTTCAAGTTTATGTATAGATGATGTCAACAACCTTAAATTACAAAATAAACTAGGAATTTGACAAGCTAAAGATATGTAGACATACAACTTGATTTAAAGGACAAGAATTTTGTACGACTAGTAGAAGGGTTAGTAACATATATATATATATATATATATATATATATATATATATATATATATATATATATATATATATATATATATACATATACATATATATATATATAATCATAATATAAATTCAATAAAAGTAATAATGACACAATTATTTCTTTGTGAATCAACCTCCAGATTTGTGAAACCCAGTTTTAGGATTTGTAATGTTATTTATTATTATTATAAAATTATTACTATTATTATTATTATTAAATTGTGGGTTTAAAATTAGTTTCAAATTAATAATCTGGATTTTTGGTTGTTGACCTGACTCGAGCCTGGACCAGTTCGAACCCAACTTCCCGAAACCCATTTGGAACCCATTCCATTTTATTTGAAAAATCCTGATTTCTTTTATAAAAATATATATTTTTTCCATGTGCTGGTCCACCCGTTGGACCAGCATCTCCCCTCTCCCCCTCATTTCCCTCTCCTACTCTCACTCCCATCCTTTTCCCTTCCCTATTTTCCTCAGCCACTCTCCCATTTAAACACACGTTCACCAACACCACTCCCAAACAGCAACTTCCCACACCCCACAAAACTCCCCACCACTCAAAGTCTCATTTTCTCATACTCCCCTCTCCCAAACCTCCTCCCAACTCCAGAGCAAACTCCCCACTCACAAACCCTCCCCGAGTCCCCTCCTCGGCCATCCGCGCCGAGCTGCCGGACCCCGATCCGCCCAGCGCCTCCCCTCCGGTCGACTCCCGGCCAACCCGTGCGCCGCCCAGACATCCTCCCGGCCGCCCGCGGCCACCTTCGCCCGCGGCCCTCTCCGCCCGCGGCTCCCTGCGACCGCCCGCGTCCGCCGATGTCACGACCCGCACCCGCTTTTCGGATACGAGACATGTCCAAGCCAGCCTACGCCGCAGAGTCGGCGGTAGAACGCTGTCAAGCCCGCAAGAAAATAAATGCTCAAAAATAAACATTTGTTGCTCATTCACATTTCTAAATTTGTTACAACATTTATAATTTAAAGAAAATACAATATTTTACAATTAATGAAATTGATACAATTGCTTTCTATTTCTAGGTCGGCCTCAGCATACCCAAGTCTTCCCAATGCTAAGAGTGATCGCGGCTAACCTGAAAAATGACGGTTTTCAGTCAGGAATGGAACAAGTACACAAACCGACGGCAATACAAAACACAATAGAATTAACAAGACATGAAAATAGCATATGGAATATGAAAGCTAGTAAGAAAACTGATGACATAGCACGATAGAGAATAAACAAGGAAAAACTAATAAAAGACATCTATCTAGGTGGTGTGAAATATCTGTTTCAACATGTGAACGGCTAGGGGGTAAATACGGCTCACTGCACATGTCGTGTGCAGCTGCTATCGTACAAGATTAGACATATTAGGATATTTCTGGATAGTCCACATGTATACTAAGATATTTCCCTTCCCGACAACTCCGTGTGACGAGCGTGTCAACAAACAGCAAGATATATGTATAGACATGAAATGAAAAGACTACTATGAATCGGAAAGCAATCAGAAAGTGCACTTGCCTGAGGTCCTTAGCTGGAGAAACCAATAATACTATACCACTCAATGAGCCACAATCAGTCAACACATGTAGAAGTCTCCAGATGCTGAAATAAACAGTACCAACGTTCTCAGAATAGTCAAATTAGCTAGGATTGCCTATCCTTATGTCCAATTCTGGACACAGGGGCAAAACGGTAATTTTGGACAAAAACGATGTCCGCCATTGGACCCGCTTTCTACCGAAAAGTGTGCCAGAGTTAATGGTCTCTAAAGTTGTCAAACTATATGTCTACGGATCATGTTTTTCGATACGAACCCAACCGTATGTTCAGAGTTGGATTCCGGCGGGCCGTGCACAAAATCGCCCGTTGAGTGGGACCGCGGGGCCCGCAAAACGACGTACGATTCAACTGTCTCAGAATTGGACCAAACTTGGCATACAGGACCAAAAAAAACGATATGGTTCTGTTGGCACAAGTTTCGTCTCGATCTGACGAGCGTGCACAAAGTAATTAGAGAATTTGCAAAGTGCACGATACGGTGAATTTCGACGGATACGCATCAAATTTGTCGCATACACGCGACCAATTTCAATTCCGTCAAAGCCCACACGACCACGAAGCCGTTACGCAGCTTTCGATGCCTTTGGTTCGCGACCACGTCGCCCGGTTTGGCGGGACGCACGTCGTGTGGAACAATTCTATGATTTTCTAAATTGTTTTCAAAGTGATTTGCTCAAATTCGAACACTGATTTCTATGTGTACAATGCATAAAATCTGAAACTACAAAAAGGGTCATGATCTCCTAGATGTTGTCTAAAGTGCTGTTCAAATGGTTTCTCAAAACTGTTGATCGATCGACAGGAAATAGCCTTCTAAATCGGGTGTCGGGACTGTCATGTATGTCCTGTTTTGACAGGATTTTGGTCCGACTTTGGGTCGATATAAACCTAGATTTAACTAGGTTCTTCATGAATCTAATTATGGGGATACGAAGTCGTATAGTTTGGGTACGTACCAGAGGAATCGGTTCGAGAAAAGGATGTTTGTGGACGACGCACTCGTCCAGCGAAGTCGGGCTCCCGTCGTTTGCTTCCTGTCACTCCGCGCGCACGCGAGTGCGGCCTGGCCGGCCTCCGGTGGTGCGTGCGGTGGCGCGCGGTGGCTGGGGGCTGCGCCATGGTCTGAGAGAGGTGGCAGCGAGGTCAGGCGCGCTATTAGGGTTTGGGTTTGGAGGAGTTTTCGATCTCGATGGCATACCTATATGTTGCGCTGTAGGCGGGATGTTCTGTTCTCAGGCTGGGCTCGGGTGTTTAATGTGTTCTGTTACTAGCTAAATGCTAGTAACTTAGGGGAGGGTCGACTAAGCCTATGGGCCGTGCTGCTACTTCTTTCTTGCTCGGTTTGGAATGGCTCTTAAAAGGATGTAAGCAGAGAGAACAAAATCCTACAGGATCATAGCTTACGGAAAAAAACAGCAATATTATACTTCAGTTTTAGTAAGGTTCAAAACTCAGTATCAGTAGTGATATTGGACCTTCTATATACTTTTGCCAGTCGTAGATGTGGGTTAGACTATAGAAGTACAGTGTTTTAATATTCAAGTACAAGAAACAAAATACTAAAGCTTAAACATTATTTTAGACACCAAATATGTAGTTAAAATATATATAAGCATTTATATTTTTTTTTTTAGACACCAAATGCTTATATATATATAAGCATTTATATATATATATATATATATATATATATATATATATATATATATATATATATATATATATATATATATATATATTCATACAAATATATATTTATATGTATATATACGCAAACACACATATATCATAGTATATTTATAATAAAATAATATAAAAACAATATTATTAAATAAAAATCCCAATATATAATAATAATAATAATAACGAAATTTAGTAACCAATAATGGTATATTTATAACAATTAACTATAATAATTAATTATTCCTAAAATCTAAAAATTACCATTTAATTAAAATAAGTAAAATAGAATATTTCAGAATTTTTGGGAAGGGGAGCTACAGCCGACCCCAGCGCCCACCCGGCGCTCGCCCCGATCCGGCGCGCCCGTCCATCGGAGCCCCGACCGGCCCCGCAGCTCGCGGCCAGCCTTCCGCGGCGCCCCTCTCGGCCGCCACCAGCGCACGCCGCTGGCCCCGCGCCGTGCCCTTGGCGACCCCACTCTGTTCCAGCACTCCGTATCTCCTGGCTACTTCCCTGGAGGTTCTGCACTTTCCCGCGGCTTCCCGTTCTTGGGCAGAAGCTGGTTTCCGATTTTGGACGTTGTCCCGGGTTTACGTTGCTGCTCGGATTTCTATTATTTCTTTAATTTGCATCTGAGAGCTCTAGCCGAGCAACCCAAGGTATAACTCCTCTGTCCCGTCCCATTTTCGTTTGTCTATGATGAGATTGGTCCCTGAATCCCTCCCGGGAATTCGGTTTTTAGCAACGTCGCAGCTCCGAATTTTCTGGAGATGTTCTGTGATATTCTGTGTTCATTTCGGACCTTTCCGAAATATATTTTCGGGATTTTAGGCGCTGTGATTTTCGAATTCATTTCGGTAATTCCCGAAACTATATTTCGGGCTTCCGATTGAGATTCGAGAATTATTTTGTGAATTTAATTATGGTGTAAAATAGTTTGGAATTGAATTCTGGGTGTTCCCTGGTTTGGGACTTTTTATAAATGGTGTTTATGGCACATTTCCCAGTTTTTGGGTAGACCGAAAATAGAGGAAGTGCTGCCGGATTTTTCTATAAAATTTAATTATATAATTTTAGAATGGTTTTAAAATGGTTTTCGGAAAAAATATTATTTGGGATTTTTGGGCGACGACCGTATTGGTCAATTGGCCCTAGCTAAGTGCAAACGAAACCGGTTCGCCCGGACGTTGAGGCAATTAGCCTATATGATGATTGGACCAATATCTGAGACTCACTATTAAATCTATTTTAGTTATTATCTTTATTTATAATTAAATTGTAGGATAAATTTTATAACTAACAAATATTTCTTCTTATTTCAATTTATGTAAAATAATTTGTAAGGGCATAAGCCTAGCTTTTCTATTTTCTTTTTCTGTGGCCTGTAAATATTGTAGCGTAGTTTTTCTTTTATTTTCTGGTTTTGCTGGTTTTAAGCGTAGACGCGTAAAAACTGAAATAAATAATATTTTTGATATAGAAAAATTAATGAGATTTCTCCCATATTAAAATTTACAAGTTTGTAATATTTTAAACAAAGATCATGTTTTCTCATTAAGCAAGAAATTTAGTTTTATATATGTATAATTACGAAAAATACAAAAATTTAACCGATCAAATTGGTAACTACGAGTTTTTCCAAAATACAAAGTTAAATTGATTTTTCGCTCGTAATCAATTACAACGCATCCGATAATCGATTTGTTTGTGATTGTGTAGACAAAGATTAAAATTGATTAGGACACAACTTAGAGATTTCAACTAGCATAGTTAGCATGGTAACTCTGGAATCTGAGTCAAATTTCTCGAATGTAGGATTTCGAGGACGAGTCTAGTTTCCATCTCGAAGTCTTCAACCCTTCAAATTCAGTCAAACCAAGGCAAGTACATTTTGTGTTAGTTTACAATTATTTAATAATCTCTTTACTGCAAGTTTAAACCACGATGCAACACGGAACTCTCTCTGAGAGCACTGACTGATTGACTGTTGGGTACTGGGGGAATAGTGTAATGATTATGACCACATCCAAAGTAATAACTTAGAACTGTATTAGCTTACCCCTCATACACATGGGGATAAGCCATATCGTATCAATAGGATACAACTGTACAACCCAAGCCGGTCATATTCATTGTCTATTCAAATCACACTGTTTAACTGCTATAAAACTGTTTATTTCAAATTATTTAAAAGTGCATGATTCTATTATTATTTTAATTGTCAAATTAGCATGAATTGTACTTTGCTCTCTCCTGACTGGAGATACATTTTTAGGGGATATTGAGGATGTTGAGCTGTTAATCAACAGCTATTATGACCCGGTTCTGTACCCCGTGGTGTTGCCAGAGTCCTCTTTGGAGGACGCAGGACCTGAGGCCGATGAACCGAATGCTTAGCTAGACTTTCCTGTTTTCAGTTTGGTTGTTGTGTTGGAAAATTCTGTTATTTGAATTCAGTATTTAATTCAATTCATTTATTTCCAGTTGTATTAATTTCAATGTTTAATAAAGTTTTAAATTCCCGAATATTGAGTTGTAACAAATATAGATGTTGTTGTGGTTACCTGCTGATGGAACAGCTTACTGCCACCGTCTCAACAACGATGCAGGCTGGGCATGATCCGGTTCGACCCAATTATTTGGGATCGGGTCGTGACATGTTTTTAGTGGTGGCCCATGCAGGTCATGAACAACAACTTAGGAAAACATACCTAGAAACAATTAGAACACTATAACATTGATTTGTCACAACATAGGTCCGAGTTATATACATAAATATTTTTGTTTGATTATAGATTGGTAGGATACCTTGCTTATGTTTTTATCCTAAACCTTCCAGAATATGACCAAGGAAAAGACCACCCCTGCTGGCGATGAGGTGTCATCATCCGAACACACCCCATCTCCCCAGCACGTCCAGACCCTTCACCGTTGCAGCTGACCGACCGTTCCCATCAATCACCAGCACTCAGCGGTGCTTACGCCACTACTTCTCAAGCGGCGAACCCTACACTTCCCCGGAATGAGCCGCAGTCCCCTGCGGTAGTGCCCGCACCAGCTACCCCACCAGTGCCCGTGGATCCCACCGATCTAGTGGGCATGCTACGTGGAGTGCTTGAAGCACAGAAAGCCCAAGCAGAAGCTCATCGAGAACAGACTGCAGCCCAAGCTGAAGCCCATCGCGAGCAGACCACGATCATGAGAGAAGGCATGGAGAATGCCCACAATGTGGCTATGGCTGCCCTCGAGAGAGGAGGAACCACTTCATTGGAGCCACGACCTGCCAAGGTAAACATAAATCCAGGAGTTAAGTTATATATCATTAAGGCCATTCTTTTGATTAGAGGCGTATTATTACATGAAGGTCGGAGATATAGAGAGCTTTAAGAAGCAAGGTCCTCGACCTTTCAAAGGGACCGAGGGTATCATCTACGCCGATGAATGGCTAGACAGCATGGAGCGTCTCTTGAGCGTCGCTCGACTCCCAGAGGACCTCAAGACCGAAGCAGTAGGACTCCAGCTGCAAGATGTGGCGAGCACCTGGTATCGGAATGAACCCCGACTCCAGGACAAGCAGCTTGACTGGGACACCTTCAAGAGGCTGTTCCG
Source organism: Iris pallida (assembly GCA_029216955.1). Lineage (NCBI taxonomy): Eukaryota > Viridiplantae > Streptophyta > Magnoliopsida > Asparagales > Iridaceae > Iris > Iris pallida. Next base: position 1,128,224 of record JANAVB010006000.1, on the reverse strand, counting down.
CAGGAAGTTCTTCCCAACGTCAGAGATGCGGAAGATGGAAAGACAGTTCCAGGACCTGAAGCAAGGGAACATGACGGTTGGAGAGTATGTGGCGGAGTTCGGCCAACTTAGCCGCTTTGCCCAGAACTTGGTTGCTGACCCCAAGGATCGTGTTGAAAGATTCAGGTATGGGCTAAGGGAAGAGATTCGCACCCCTGTGATCGCAGGTGGCGCTAAGACATATGAGAGGATCCTGATACGAGCTCAGGACGTAGAGAAGAGCCAGCCTTCTCGTTCAAAGAGGGAGTATCCTGGAACTAGCAACTTCCAGGGTAATCAGAAGAGGCCCAACAACAACAACAACAGGCCTTCGCACCACCAGCAGTAGCACCATCAGGCAAGAACCAATGATAGAGCGCCTCAGAGGCAGATCCCTGTCTGTGATTTTTGTAAGAGGCCAGGACATCAGTCGAACTATACAGGAAGAGGCTAGGACACTGCCTAGTCTGTGGGTCTGCCACCCACCAAGTGAAGGACTGCCCCTCGTCAGTCCACCGGAATGGAGCAACTCAGCAAAGAGCTCTCCTACCCACTCAGCAACAACGGTTCGGACAACACCAGCAGAAGACCGGGCGAGCCTATGCCCTAGCAGCAGAAGAGCAAGAACCAGAGCAGGAACCCATCGCTGATGTCATCACAGGTTCCATTTATGTGTTTTCACATCCTGCTCTAGCATTATTTATTCGGGTGTATCACATAGTTTTATATCATCAAAGTTTATTTCTGCACACCACCTAGATACGGGACTTAGCAAGATGATTAGTAGAGTTATGACTGGTGGTGGTCCCATAGCCATCACCGAGGCTTGTAACTGTCCCATCACTATCTCAGGCCATCAATTCTTAATACCCTTACTTGTGATGCCCTGACCAACTATGATGTAGTCCTAGGGATGGACTGGTTAAGTGAGTAGCATGCGCTGATAGATTGTCATAGAGGTTGTGTAATCTTCAGCCCACCAGGAGAATCGGAGTTTGAAATCTCTCGAGCTCCGGAAGACATGAAGAGTGTTACTTACTCCTCTATCACCGAAGAACTCGGGCCTCCTCACCCTATCATAGAGGAATTCATGGACGTCTTTCCAGATAGTCTTCCAGGATTGCCGCCAGATCGAGGTGTGGAATTCACCATTGATCTAGTACCCCGGCTCTTCCCATATTTCTCGGGGATGCTACAGAGTCAATCCCAAGGAGGCAAAGGAGATGAAGGACCAGATTGACGAACTGAAGGCACAAGGATTTATCAGAGACGGGGCTTCACCCTGGGGAGCACCACTTTTGTTCGTGCCCAAGAAGGATGGAACCGTGCGGATGTGTATTGACTACCGGGCATTGAACAACATCACCATCAAGAACAAGTACCCTCTGCCCCGGATCGACGACCTGTTTGATCAACTGAGTGGCGCCAAGGTATTTTCGAAAATAGATCTCAGATCAGGCTACCACCAAATCAAGGTCAGGAAGAAGGATATCCCCAAGACGGCGTTCAACACCAAGTATGGGCAATTTGAATTCTTGGTCATGCCGTTTGGACTGACGAATGCTCCCGCGGTATTCATGAACCTCATGAACAAGGTTTTCCATGAATACCTGGATCAGTTTGTTGTTGTCTTCATCGATGACATACTGATCTACTCAAAGACTGAAGAAGAACATGAAGAGCACCTGAGGAAAGTTCTGAGCACCTTGAGGAAGGAGAAGCTTTATGGTAAGCTATCTAAATGCGAATTCTTTTTAGACAAAGTGGAATTTTTGGGCCATGTTGTCACAGGAAAAGGAATTTCGGTGGATCCAAAGAAGATAGCTGCTATTGAGAAGTGGACTGCACCAAGCTCGGTTGCAGAAATCAGAAGCTTTTTGGGTTTAGCTGGCTACTACCGAAAGTTCGTGAAGAATTTCTCCAAGATTGTTGAACCAATGACGAAGCTTACCAGGAAGAACGAAGAATTTATTTGGTCTGAAGCTTGCCAGTCAGCTTTTGAGGAACTGAAGAAGAGGCTTACAACGGCGCCAATACTTGCGCTACCCGCAGGTACCGGCGGATTCTCAATTTATAGTGATGCTTCCGGTAAGGGATTGGGCTGCGTTCTTCAACAACACGGGAAAGTAATTGCTTACGCATCTAGGCAATTACGGACTCATGAAAAGAACTATCCCACACATGATTTGGAGCTTGCAGCGGTAATATTTGCATTGAAGCTATGGAAGCACTACCTTTATGAGAGAGAGTAGAAATATTTACAGACCACAAAAGTCTGAAATATGTTTTCACTCAGAAGGAGCTGAACATAAGACAGAGACGATGGCTGGAGCTGATGAAGGATTTTGATATCAACCTGCAATATCATCCGGGTAAGGCTAATGTTGTTGCAGATACACTTAGTCGATACCCGATGGCAATGTTTTTGACCAAGGAGCGCCATTTGCTGGAGGACATAGAAAAGCTTGGACTGGAAATTGTACTGCCTGAAGAAGAAATGAAGAAACTGGGAAGAGAAGCTATTGTACCAGGAGCTGATTCAACAATGATGCAGTTGCAAGTGCGTTCAAGTCTTATGGACAGAGTCAAGGAGGCATAATTCCAAGACGAGACGCTTTGCAAACTCAGAGATCAAGTGCTGGCAGGAACACTTAAAGGATTCTCAATCGCCAGCGATGGAGCACTGAAGAATGGTACGAGACTTTGCGTACCAACTGGCGAACTGAGGAACGAGCTGATGCATGAAGCGCACCAGTCACAGTATTCCATACATCCTGGAGCCAACAAAATGTACCGGGATATGCGCACAATAGTGTGGTGGTACGGAATGAAGAAGGACGTATCCAGGTATGTGGCTAGATGTTTAATTTGTCAGCAAGTGAAAGCTAGCAGACAGAGACCAGCAAGATTATTGCAGCCGCTTGACATCCCGGAGTGGAAATGGGAGCACATAACAATGGATTTCGTATCGAGACTGCCTCGATCCCAAGGAAGGAAGGATGCCATTTGGGTTATCGTGGACCGACTGACGAAGTCAGCTCACTTTATCCCCTTCAAGATTGGTCTATCCACCGAGAAGTTGGCAGCACTGTACATGCAGCACATCTACCGGATTCATGGAGTTCCGGTAAGTATTGTGTCTGACAGAGATACTAGATTTACCTCTCACTTTTAGAAGAGTTTGCATGACAGTTTGGGAACACAACTGAAGTTCAGCACCGCCTATCATCCCCAGACTGACGGACAATCAGAGAGAACAATCCAGACGCTATAAGACATGCTGCAATCCCGTGTCTTGGAATTTGGTGGGTCTTGGGAAGACCATTTGCACTTGGTAGAGTTCTCTTACAACAACAGCTACCAAGCTAGCATCGGTATGACACCGTTCGAGGCACTCTATGGACGTCGTTGTCGCACTCCACTTGCTTGGGACGACGTCGAAGAACGAGTATTACTTGGACCTGAGATGGTGACAGATGCAGCAGAGAAGGTGAGAATGATCAGAGACAAGCTCAGGATTGCCCAGGACAGACAGAAGCATTGGGCCGATAGCAGCCGACGGCCTTTGGAGTTTGAAGAAGGCGACAGTGTGTTTGTGAAGATCTCTCCTACCAGAGGAACCATCCGTTTCGGCAGAGCAGGAAAGCTAAGCCCCAGGTATATTGGTCCTTTTGAAGTACTCAATAGGAATGGAGAAGTAGCTTATCGGGTGGCTCTACCCCCAAGTCTCGAAGGCATCCACAACGTCTTCCACGTTTCGCAGCTGAGATGCTACATCCCAGACCCGAGCCATATCTTGGACCATTCGAAGCTGGAAATTGGATCCAGCCTCACAGTGCCAGAGAAGCCAGTGGCAATATTGGACAGAGGCGAGAAGAGAACCAGGAACTCTGTGACGCCAATAGTCAGAGTCATGTGGCGGCACAACTCACCAGGCGAGTCGACCTGGGAGCGAGAAGACCAGATGCGGGAACAGTATCCGTATCTGTTTGAGACTTGAGGTAACCTTGTAACGCTCCAGTCCCAAAATACGTAGGACTAGAAACGTAGACATGCCAGCTGTCACGACCCGCACCCTAGAGTAGGGGCACGAGACGTGAATACGTCCAGCCTACGCCGCAGTGTCGGCGGTAGAACGCTGTCCTAGGTCTCAACATCTAACAGTTTATCTCTAAGCAGTTTATACTCCCCGAACGGGGGTAACATAGTAATAACAACTCAATCACAGCTAAGGAAAAGATAGCACGATATGAAATAGAACTCAAGGAAATAAGGAGATGAAATAGTCTAAGATAATCCCAACAATATCCAGAAAAATACAACTCAGCTACAGCATGAAAGAATATACAACTGATCTCCAAATAAAGGGTCTAGCTAAAACATGATCCAACTACAAATAGATAAAAGCCTAACTATCTAGTCTAGGCAGTCGGGGGAAAGTCCTCAGCTACTGCTGGATCCTCCTGAGGGTCCAGCTCACAGGTGTCATCTAGGGCTGCCCCGTAGTAGGTGTCCAGGCCAGCCTCCTCCTCGTCCTCTGTAATATTTTCAACAGGTCCAGTCAGGACAGGAGCGAGCACAGTACATCTCAACAATTCATAGCAGGTTAGAAAATATGAACATGCAGTAAAGTAAGATACAGGTACTAAAAGAAAAACAGTATGTAAAACAGGAAGAGCTGTAATAGAATATCTACTATACATAGAGATCTAGCAGTGACTAGTGAGTCAGAGTACAACATGAACATGTAAATGGCCTGGGATGATTCAATGAAGACACTACGGAATGATTCAATGAAGATACTACTGGTGTATTATTTACATGTCCACTTCTACTCCCCCGTACCCCCAATCAATACACAAGGATCCAGCCAGGTTATGTTATATGATTCCATGCAAGGCCCGCGAAGGGGGATACATGGATATCCCATAAATGGGGAGTCTGGGGGTTATCCAACTGTGTAGGATTCAAGAGACTCTGTGATCATGAGGGTACATGTCACAAGTAATCAAGTGAACCAAGAGCATAGTGATACGCCATGTCAGTGAAACGCACAGAACACGTAGTACCCAATGCTCCCTAAGGATAACATCTCAAGAAAGGATCCATATAGTACCAATCCGTGTGACCGTCGTGACAGTACAAGTAAAGTAATCTACTGCAGGAAATAATTCTAAGCAAGATATGAAATGATCAGAGAATGTACTCGCCTGTATCTGAGGGTCCGATATGAATCGTACTGTCCAAGGAGTGGTGTCTGGCTCCTAAACAGAACAGCACAAGTCACAACAAGTCTAAAATGATAAAATGAAGCTCTGCCAGGTATTCTACATGAGTCTAGGTCTAACTAGGTCAAAGTGTAACCCCCTGTTTTCAAAAATTTTAATAAATGAAAAACAATTCCAAATTTGCCCCAAATTGATTCCATTAGGTTCTAAATATTTTTCTATTAATTTTAGAATTTTTCTGCGATTTGTTTGGAGTCGTTTGGACGTCATTTGAATTTTTTGTAATTAAATAACTGCTACCGTAAAAGCTGCATTTCTTCCCGTTTTGGCGAAACGGTAAAAATCTAACCCTAGGGTCAAGTTAGTAATTGACCATGGTTAATTTGCCCTAATTTTATTTTCCTATAAATAGGCTCTCATCCCAATGTAAAAATCCCAATTTCAAAAATCAATTTTAATTCAATCCTCAAAATAATTCTTTTTTTAATTCCCTTCCCTATTCTGTCTGAATTCCGACGAGCTCACCGCCGGCAACGAACTCCGGCAACCCCTATTCTCGGCCATTCTACCTCGTCGTCGACCAAGGAAGCTACCAGTGAGTTGAGAACGACGAGCCCGACCCGAAGAATACACCCGCCGCCGCCGCCGACCATCGCAGCGCCGCCGCCATAGCCCGCCCGACCGGCCACGTACGTAACGTCCCCATTTCTTCATCAAATCCCTATTTTCTTGACACCATCGAGTTCGTCTCGTCGAGACGAATCGATCGCCCCTAGTTTCGATTCATTCCGACACACGGACACGTAGAAAACTCTAACCCTAGTTTGGACACGGCGGACACGTCACAAAATCGTGTCGTGGTGACACGTGGTTGCCATCATCGTGTTGAGAACGACACTCGAACTCGACCATATATTTCGACACGAAAATACGTGTCTGGGAACCCCCGACACGAGCTCTTGACACAAACCCGAGTGTCCAAACACTCGGGACACGAAGAAGAAGACTCCCTTTTGTCCTAAATAAAATTCTAATATTCCGTTTCCTTCAGAGCGGGTTAATTGGCCCACTGGCCAGTGCGTGTGCTGTTAAACCCTTCCTCCTTCCCGTGAGCTAAGTTCGAGTCCCTCCTTAAGCATAGTTTTCCTTTCTTTTTTTTCCTGTAAGGATAACATAGGTATTCTTTTCCAAATATATTTAAGCCAACCCCTCTCCTTAACAAAAGGCTTTGAGCGCCTACTGGTTAGTACAGTGCATGTTGGGGTCAGCCCGCTGCTGAGGGCTTGGTTCGAATCCCTCTATTGAATTGTTCGGTTTTTTGTGTGGTGATTTTAGTATTATATGTATATATATATATATATATTTAGTTATATATATGTATATGTATATATAATTGTATATACTGTATTATACTATATTTTTGGTATTTTCTGAATAGTAATTTCTGTGGAAATTACATTTTATATATATTGTTAATTAATATTTATACATATATATATATATATATATATATATATATATATATATATATATATTTTTTTTTTTTATTTTATTTTTTAATTAATATTTATACATATATATATATATATATATATATATATATATATATATATATATATATATATATATATATATAAAATAAAATATATATATACATATATATATATATATATATATATAAAATAAAATATATATATATATATATATATATATATATATATATATATATATATATATGGTTATATATATTTTTTTTGTGTATATATATATATATATTTCAAATGCATATGTATATAAGAAATTTCTCTCATTAAATTATGATAAAATAATATTAATATAATATTGATTTTATTTGTGTTTTGATAAACGTCTCATATATATATATATATATATATATATATATATATATATATATTTCATTTCAGTCATTTAAATTATGTCATTTAATTCAGTCATTTAATTTATATCATTTTATGTCAATATAAATACAGTGCCTATACTGTAATATGTATTTAAATTCTGTCATTTAAATTTATGTCAATATAAATACAGTGCCTATACTGTAATATGTATTTAAATTCTGTCATTTAAATGTATGTCAATATAAATACAGTGCCTATACTGTAATATGTATTTAAATTCTGTCATTTAAATTTATGTCAATATAAATACAGTGCCTATACTGTAATATGTATTTTAAATTATGTCCTTTAAATTCTGTCATTTAAATATATGTCAATATAAATACAGTGCCTATACTGTAATATGTAAATAAATACAGTGCCTATACTGTAATATGTACGCTTTTAATTTCTGCAATTTAAATTATATGTATTTAAATTATGCATTATTTACGATTTACGTACGTTGTACAAACGACCACTCTGAGTCCAAGCCTAGCATGGGTTGATTGGACTCAAGTGAGCCTACACATATTCGGGGTCTAGTCAAGTCATATTGGACTTGATTCACGACTTCGGGTCCTGTATCTGGACTTCGGTTCAATTTCAAATACATGGACAAAAATATTAAATAATTAATTATTTACTGTTACTTGCTGTTCTTGAATTTTTATATATATTTTAAGTGCTATTAAAATCTGGAAAAAATTGTATTTAAATACTATGTTAATTTAGCTAATTTATTATAATTTTTTCAGCATTTAATAAGTAGTTTTAGTATTTTATAAAAATACCAAACCAGAACTCATTTTCAATTTACACTTGTATTCTGATTTTTAATAAATACTTACACTGGATTATAAATTCCAGAAAAATTATATTAAATTTCTATAATTAACAAGGATCAATTTAGTATATTATTTCATATAAAATATAACTATATAACTATCTTAAAAATTATTAGAACATATTGTACAGTTTGATTAATTAAATAAATTAAATTGACTTGTGGTTTTGTGTGTTTTTGGGATAATTTAGTATCGGGACCTTATCCTACCTTAGTATAGAGACCTACTTGTTAGTCTAGACGTTGTAACGCCTCACTTTAGACTACTAGAGCTTCGTATAGCTAGTGCCCTATTAGGAGCCGTGTCACAATACTAGTGTAATCTTAATCATAACTTAGAGGCTAAGTTGTATATCATTTTTACAGGACACCGGACATCTGTACCTTCATATTATTACTCTTGCTTTGCTCAAGGCAAGTACATATACAAACTCATTTACTGTCTTTTAATGCTAGAACATGTATTAATCCTGTTAAAATACTGATCCTTGAGGTAGCAAGCTATGTCTTCACATGTTGTATTACTTACAGTACCTGACATGCTTAGGACAGTTCTTATATCTTCACATGTTCCTTACTGGTTCTCAGTACATGTTTTACTATGCTTTATATTACTCGGAGTATTCACATGTTTCATAATGTTCCCAGTACAGGCCATGCTTATATTACTCCCAGTGTCTCTCACATGTTTTTACTGTTCTCGTATCTCGCACATGATAGAATATGGGTTATGGGGAAACTGACAGTTGAGTACGTGATCATGACCCCCCCTATAGTAGCGAGCGAGGTCGCATTTTATATGCATACCTTGCCGCAGGCCATTATCCCGTATTTCTGTACGGATGTACACCTATGCTTGTTAACTTGTACGTATGTACATTTCATTTACATGTACCACAGTACATTGTACATCTATTGACCGATCACGTACCTGCTACAGTTTTAAACATTACATATACATCTGTCTCTATGACATATGTATCCTTGCCATGATAGATTATGAGATATACCATGATTCCAGATATGCCATGTTCCCTGTGTTACTATGATATTGTGATCCCAGTTGTACCATGAGGCCATGTTTCTAGTATTTCCTATTTTATAGACTTATTACACCATGTTTCTTATTGTACATCTCTTTCATTATATGTTCAGTACTTTAGTTGTAGAGGTTGTACTTGCTCTCGTCCTGATAGGATAACGTTGTAGGTGTACTTTCCGAGGAGGAAATACTTTGCGATACTTTTTATGGAGCTGCTTTTGAGGACCTGGCCTTTGCTCCAGAAGAGGCCCCAGCGGGAAACCTTGCTTAGACATTGCCAGTCGTCTTTAGACTTAGAGTTGTTACAACTTTTATTTAGTTACTGGACTTTGTCTCCAGTTATTACTTTGGAAGTGTATTAAACTTTAAAACATATTTACTTTCATCTATAAATGTTGTGTTGTGACAAACAATCTCAAATGCTTTAAATATAATCATTTAGCACACTTAGTTCCAACTTGACTATCTTCTAGAACAGCTTACTACGTTTTGTCCAAACGTAGGCTGGACATGGCTCAGCCCGGCCCAACAATTTGGGTAGCGGGTCGTGACATGTTTTTAGTGGCGGCCCATGCAGGTCTTTGACTAAGTTGTTTGGTTACGTTAGTGTACCAAGCATGCCTGCAATTAGGAACTTAAGATAACTAGATAACACTAGGAATAACATTTAGAACACCTAGAGGATTACTAGGATTGCAACATAGAAAAACTCATCACATCATAGGACCGTTATATATAATGAGCCTCTTATTTGTAATTAAGTGGGTCAATTTAGACCAATATAGTACCCTTGGGATAACCCCTGAAGATCTCACTCTAAATCTTACCTCAAAATCTGTTTCTGCTTGTTTTCATTTCCTCTTCCTTAATTCGTTGTTGAATTTGATTCCTGATATTCGTTATTGACTTTGAATTTTCATCAATATAATTTTTGTGGATTGAGTTAAGGTATATTATGATAAAATATTTGATGATGGCAATGAGAACGGTAAATGTCTGCTTTAATTATGGAGTTTAGAATTTATCGCAGCCATATTAGCTGGTATGACAAAAACATAGAGTCTGATTTTGGATATACTTATCCTAATCATGAAATTTAGATTTTCTTGCAGCCATACCGGTTGGCGTGGTGAGAATTTTAGATAACATGATTATAGGGTGTATACTTTAGTTATGACTCCATCGTTTATTGCATCTATGCTTACTGGCGTGGCAAAATTCTGGCAACATGATTTCAGGAAGACGTGTTTGGTTATCAAATCATATCTTAAATCAGTTTACTTCATTGTGAGCAAATAATCAAGAACAAATTTCTATCATTATTTCTTTTGTCTTACCGTTATTCCTTCGCCTTAATTAACCCTGTCCTAATTACATCTCAATTATCTCGTATCTACTTCAGCTAGTTACACTTTGAAATCTTTTTGAATTTTTATATTTCTTCACTTGGAAAAGGCAACAAAAAAAGGGGTATCGTAAATCATCTAGCTCGGAAAGGACGTAAGCTGTTATCATATGGTAATCTCGGTGGAAATATAAAATATTAGACATTCAGATAAAATTGTGGAAGAAAGCTTTGACTGAAATTAGAAACAGGAAGAGATCAGTAGTATCGAATTAGAAATGATTACACTAGAGAATTATTTTGAGGATAAATTATTTGGAAGAACATAGGAGAATTTCTAATAAGAAGAGCAGTAGAATATACATTAATGGTTAGAACATTAATATTACGTATATGTATTTTAGAACTGGCATGGATATTTAAGGTCGAAATGTTTTTGAGAACTTGGATGATTTTAGGATTAATAATTCTCGAGATATTTTATTTGAGGTTATGATACCAATTTAGGAATTTAAATAATGGGGAAGAGACTTTAACCACATGTGGTGATGATATGAAATTGAACAACGATTGGTAAGAGAATGACTAGAAACAGGGCAAACACTACGTTATTGAGTAAAAGGAACCCTTAGAAATTTTTGTAAAAATTCTGAATTTTATGAGGATAATGATTAAAGGTGCAAGTTGAAAGGATTGTGAACTGATTTTATAAATGAAGATAAAATTTTATATGGTAATAGTGATGTTAGACTTGAGCAATACAAGAGTATCAATTGGAATAACAATTAACGATTTATGATCCTTGATCAAGAATTTTGGATCTAGGTTAAAGGCAAGATGAAGGAATTTCGACTTCAGGATGACTAAATGGAGAATGAACTGCAAAATTAAGGAGGGTAGAAAATTTTGAAAAGCTCTAACAAAAACATACTTTATGGGTTAGTAACCTTGGAATACAGGTCAAGTCTATAGTATTATGGCAGGGTCTAATCTTCATGACTGAAGGTTATGATTTTTGGTAGTAGTCATATAAGGGTTTGATTTTCATATTTGGACTTGTGAGATAAATGTATGATTGGCAAATGATGATCAGATAAACTTGGTAATAGCAGAGTGAGATGATTATCTTGACTTCCCTATGAAATCTTGCCTTTTGATTTCTCTATCATAATAGAAGGAATTTGATTTTCTCTATCCTTAAATCATTCTTTAAATTCCAATATCGCTAATTACTAAATCCCTTTGATCGCGACCATTCAACTTTGGTCATCTCCTTTATCAGACCAATATTCTTAATCCATGATCGTACTTAATTGATTTAAATCCTATCGTGACCTAGATCTCTATCAAATGTTGCTCGTGCTTGGACTACGATTATATTCCTCATCATGCCTAATTACTGTTTGACCAAGGATAGATTAACCTTATCTTTGATCGTGTCAAAATTTTGATTATGATTATGTTTGGATCTAGATACCATTATCACTCGTGCCTAAACTTTTGATTTAAATTCTTAATAATGACTAGTTTCGTGCTAACCATGATTTGACTTAGCCATCATTCTTCATGTTTGATCGTGCCTAGATGATCTGGCACGGCTAAACGACTTTAATCCCCACGATCGTAATTCTAGAACTTGATCGTGTCAAACATTTGATTATTCTTAATGATGTCTAACCGCATCGCCCCTATATAAGATCGTGCCTATCCTATTGACCATTCAATACTTAGGCTTGATTCTAACTTGATCGTAACTAAACAATTTTGATTATCTTAATCACATATAGTCATCGTCCTTTGATCGTGCCTGAGCCACTTGCTAAAACCGTCTATCCTGTTTCGATCGCTCCCTCAATTTTAATTTCGAGGACGAAATTTTTTTTTTTTAAGGAGGGTAGATTTGTAACCCCCGGTTTTCAAAAATTTTAATAAATGAAAACAATTCCAAATTTGCCCCAAATTGATTCCATTAGGTTCTAAATATTTTTCTATTAATTTTAGAATTTTTCTGCGATTTGTTTGGAGTCGTTTGGACGTCATTTGAATTTTTTGTAATTAAATAACTGCTACCGTAAAAGCTGCATTTCTTCCCGTTTTGGCGAAACGGTAAAAATCTAACCCTAGGGTCAAGTTAGTAATTGACCATAGTTAATTTGCCCTAATTTTATTTTCCTATAAATAGGCTCTCATCCCAATGTAAAAATCCCAATTTCAAAAATCAATTTTAATTCAATCCTCAAAATAATTCTTTTTTTTAATCAATAATGCTAAGTCTACTACCAAATACTTACAACCCTCTTACAACCACTCATCCATGTGCTGACATGTGGACCATGGCCCACATGTCAGCAATGGGTGAAGGTTGTAAGAGAGTTGTAAGCATTTGGTTGTAACTGTAGCATTCCGACGAGCTCACCGCCGGCAACGAACTCCGGCGACCCCTATTCTCGGCCATTCTACCTCGTCGTCGACCAAGGAAGCTACCAGTGAGTTGAGAACGACGAGCCCGACCCGAAGAATACACCCGCCGCCGCCGCCGACCATCGCAGCGCCGCCGCCATAGCCCGCCCGACCGGCCACGTACGTAACTTCCCCATTTCTTCATCAAATCCCTATTTTCTTGACACCATCGAGTTCGTCTCGTCGAGACGAATCGATCGCCCCTAGTTTCGATTCATCCCGACACACGGACACGTAGAAAACTCTAACCCTAGTTTGGACACGGCGGACACGTCACAAAATCGTGTCGTGGTGACACGTGGTTGCCATCATCGCGTTGAGAACGACACGACGAACTCGACCATATATTTCGACACGAAAATACGTGTCTGGGAACCCCCGACACGAGCTCTTGACACAAACCCGAGTGTCCAAACACTCGGGACACGAAGAAGAAGACTCCCTTTTATCCTAAATAAAATTCTAATATTCCGTTTCCTTCACAGCGGGTTAATTGGCCCACTGGCCAGTGCGTGTGCTGTTAAACCCTTCCTCCTCCCCGTGAGTGTTGTTCGAGTCCCTCCTTAAGCATAGTTTTCCTTTCTCTTTTTTCCTGTAAGGATAACATAGGTATTCTTTTCCAAATATATTTAAGCCAACCCCCCTCCTTAACAAAAGGCTTTGAGCGCCTACTGGTTAGTACAGTGCATGTTGGGGTCAGCCCGCTGCTGAGGGCTGGGTTCAAATCCCTCTATTGTATTGTTTGGTTTTGTGTGTGGTGATTTTAGTATTATATGTATATATATATATATTTAGTTATATATATGTATATGTATATATAATTGTATATACTGTATTATACTATATTTTTGGTATTTTCTGAATAGTAATTTCTGTAGAAATTACATTTTATATATATTGTTAATTAATATTTATACATACATATATATATATATCTATATGGTTATATATTTTTTTTTTGTGTATATATATATATATTTCAAATGCATATGTATATAAGAAATTTCTCTCATTAAATTATGATAAAATAATATTAATATAATATTGGTTTTATTTGTGTTTTTGATAAACGTCTCATATATTAATATATATATATATATATATATATATATATATATATATATATATATATATATATATATATATATATATATATATATATATATATATATATTTTTATATATATATATATATATATATATATATATATATATATATATATATATATATATATATATATATATATATATATATATATATATATTTTATTTCAGTCATTTAAATTATGTCATTTAATTCAGTCATTTAATTTATATCATTTTATGTCAATATAAATACAGTGCCTATACTGTAATATGTATTTAAATTCTGTCATTTAAATTTATGTCAATATAAATACAGTGCCTATACTGTAATATGTATTTAAATTTTGTCATTTAAATTTATGTCAATATAAATACAGTGCCTATACTGTAATATGTATTTAAATTCTGTCATTTAAATTTATGTCAATATAAATACAGTGCCTATACTGTAATATGTATTTTAAATTATGTCATTTAAATTCTGTCATTTAAATATATGTCAATATAAATACAGTGCCTATACTGTAATATGTAAATAAATACAGTGCCTATACTGTAATATGTACGCTTTTAATTTCTGCAATTTAAATTATATGTATTTAAATTACGCATTATTTACGATTTACGTACGTTGTACAAACGACCACTCTGAGTCCAAGCCTAGCATGGGTTGATCGGACTCAAGTGAGCCTACACATATTCGGGGTCTAGTCAAGTCATATTGGACTTGATTCACGACTTCGGGTCCTGTATCTGGACTTCGGTTCAATTTCAAATACATGGACAAAAATATTAAATAATTAATTATTTACTGTTACTTGCTGTTCTTGAATTTTTATATATATTTTAAGTGCTATTAAAATCTGGGAAAAATTGTATTTAAATACTATGTTAATTTAGCTAATTTATTATAATTTTTCCAGCATTTAATAAGTAGTTTTAGTATTTTATAAAAATACCAAACCAGAACTCATTTTCAATTTACACTTGTATTCTGATTTTTAATAAATACTTACACTGGATTATAAATTCCAGAAAAATTATATTAAATTTCTATAATCAACAATGATCAATTTAGTATATTATTTCATATAAAATATAACTATATAACTATCTTAAAAATTATTAGAACATATTGTACAGTTTGATTAATTAAATAAATTAAATTGACTTGTGGTTTTGTGTGTTTTTGGGATAATTTAGTATCGGGACCTTATCCTACCTTAGTATAGAGACCTACTTGTTAGTCTAGACGTTGTAACGCCTCACTTTAGACTACTAGAGCTTCGTATAGCTAGTGCTCTATTAGGAGCCGTGTCACAACACTAGTGTAATCTTAATCATAACTTAGATGCTAAGTTGTATATCATTTTTACAGGACACCGGACATCTGTACCTTCATATTATTACTCTTGCTTTGCTCAAGGCAAGTACATCTACAAACTCATTTACTGTCTTTTAATGCTAGAACATGTATTAACCCTGTTAAAATACTGATCCTTGAGGTAGCAAGCTATGTCTTCACATGTTGTATTACTTACAGTACCTGACATGCTTAGGACAGTTCTTATATCTTCACATGTTCCTTACTGGTTCTCAGTACATGTTTTACTATGCTTTATATTACTCGGAGTATTCACATGTTTCATACTGTTCCCAGTACAGGCCATGCTTATATTACTCCCAGTATCTCTCACATGTTTTTACTGTTCTCGTATCTCGCACATGATAGAATATGGGTTATGGGGAAACTGACAGTTGAGTACTTGATCATGACCCCCCTATAGTAGCGAGCGAGGTCGCATTTTATATGCATACCTTGCCGCAGGCCATTATCCCGCATTTCTGTACGGATGTACACCTATGCTTGTTAACTTGTACGTATGTACATTTCATTTACATGTACCACAGTACATTGTACATCTATTGACCGATCACGTACCTGCTACAGTTTTAAACATTACATATACATCTGTCTCTATGACATATGTATCCTTGCCATGATAGATTATGAGATATACCATGATTCCAGATATGCCATGTTCCCTGTGTTACTATGATATTGTGATCCCAGTTGTACCATGAGGCCATGTTTCTAGTATTTCTTGTTTTATAGACTTATTACACCATGTTTCTTATTGTACATCTCTTTCATTATATGTTCAGTACTTTAGTTGTAGAGGTTGTACTTGCTCCCGTCCTGACAGGATAACGTTATAGGTGTACTTTCCGAGGAGGAAATACTTTGCGATACTTTTTATGGAGCTGCTTTTGAGGACCTGACCTTTGCTCCAGAAGAGGCCCCAGCGGGAAACCTTGCTTAGACATTGCCAGTCGTCTTTAGACTTAGAGTTGTTACAACTTTTATTTAGTTACTGGACTTTGTCTCCAGTTATTACTTTGGAAGTGTATTAAACTTTAAAACATATTTACTTTCATCTATAAATGTTGTGTTGTGACAAACAATCTCAAATGCTTTAAATATAATCATTTAGCACACTTAGTTCCAACTTGACTATCTTCTAGAACAGCTTACTACGTTTTGTCCAAACGTAGGCTGGACATGGCTCGGCCCGGCCCAACAATTTGGGTAGCGGGTCGTGACACAAAGTCAACTCTTGGTCAACCCTGGTCAACCAAGAAGTCAAACCTAGGTCTAACAAGTCTAACTAGGCTTAACTAGTCTACACTAGACCTCATTAGTCTAAGCAAGTCAAGCTTATATCTAAACCTATCACTCTATATATATATATTGAAAGCTAAACCATACCACCTATATACATATACAACACACTATATCATGGAATCACATGCACTATTTATATATCTAAATATATATACAAAGGTGCACTAACATATATGCCTCCACACACATTTTATATAATACAAACACATATACATTATATAATATGTAGAAGGAAGATGGAGAGCTAGAGAGGAAGTAAAAGTGTGTGTGTGTGACAAAGTTAAGTGAAGAGATGTGTGTTTGTGCTAGAAGGCAGTACACATAAAGAGGAATGTGTGTCAAAGAGTAACAGGAAGTAACCCAACAGTGTGTGATTATAAACTAAGGTGCAGCCGTGCAGGAATAACAATGTGACAGGAATTAGTGAAATCCAAGTGCACAGGAATTAATATGCAGGAAATCAGTGCAAGTGTGTGAAATGCAGGAAATAGAATCATGCAGGAAATAAAAAGTGAAGAGTGCAGGAAATATAGTTATGCAGGAAATTCAGTGGCAGGAACTTAAGTGGCAGGATAACAAAGGGGTGTGTCCACAGGGAAAACAAACAGTGAAAGGAAATACTAGTGTACAGGAAAATATAAGTGACAGTGAAATCAGTGAAATAACAATGTGACAGTGTGTGTGTGTCCAATGAAACATGGGGAAAAACAGTGAGTTATGGCTGTGTGTGAGTGACAGGAAAATAGAGAGGAAATCAGTGAGTTATGAACTGTGAGTGATAGGAACACATGAAAGCATAGTGTGTGTGTGTAACTGTTGTGTGTGGGGTGAAAGAGGAAAGTACAAAACAGTGTGTAGGGCTAACAGTTCAGGTTTTTGGAGATTACAACTTAGTTTTCAGTCTTCTTTCTAATCATACCCAGGTATACACATTGGTATCATTTTATAGTTCACAAAAACCCCCTGCCCATAATCTCAGGTCATAGGTATCACAATTGAACCATTAAACAGTCCTCATGTATCAAACTCAAATTAATACCCAACCCTTTCACCAATTCAACCCAAAACACCTCAAAATCGACCCACAAGTAGAAATCATATAGGAGTACTGTAATAAGGACTTAAACAGTGATCAACAACAATCCAATGGGCAAAAGAATCAATTCAAATTCGATTATTGAAAACTGAACAAAAACTGGAATACTGAAATTACAAAGTTTCAGAAAAATGGGGTAATTGGAAAATGATGCACATAATCAAACTAATATGGGTAATTAGTGGCTGGTAATGAACATATAGCATGTACACGTGTCCCTAGAAGTGTTTGTGTCCCAGCAATAGGACACAAACGTGTCCAACAGAAGAAATCGTGAAAACAGCGCACAACACACTGTGCAGTGTACACAGGCTCGTGCACGTGTGCACGAGTGTCGTGCACACGACACGACACGAATGGAGACTCGTGGTCACCAATGTAGGTTCGCCTAGGGTGTGTCCTCGTGTCCAAGTGCCTGCACAAGGTCGAAGTGTCCCCGTGTCCAAGAAATAACAGCGTATCAGTGGCTAAAAAGTGACAGTGCACAGAACAGTGTCTTCCCCGTGCGTGGTCGATAACTCGCCAACCAAAGCACGAAGTCCCACGAAACTTGGGGAGCATGGTGACAGTGGGTGCCCCATTGCCCCCACAAAATTTCGTGTCAAGACACGCCGTGTCGTGTCCAACAGAGACCCCGAGATGCAGGGGATCACTGTTCCCACGCGCGCGCGTGTCCAAGTGCGCGTGCACGAGTCCGATTCGACATGACACAACAATAAATCCACCTCAGTCTACTGGAAACATGTAAGCAACATAAAAACAATATTTTCCATTCAAAAATTATTCGAAAATAACAAGCACAACTCCTCATTGGCATTACATCAAACATATTGCATACGGGACTGATACGTGTCCTGAACGGACACGAATCCAAAGACACAGGACACGAAACCTATCCAGACCTTAGGGGGGACCCTTAGGGCTTCCTATTGGTGAAGACAAAATGGAATTCCATTGGGAAATGGGAAAGTTACCTATTGGTGCACAATGAATAGAAAAGTCCTCAAATGGAAGAAACTCCTCAAGCCTCCAAGCTCCACAAATTGTTATTTCCCTACAAATAAAATATACCAGCAGCAAGAGGAAGAAATTTAGGTCCTAATGGAATTGGTTTGAAGGAAAAAGGATTTGAAATGGATTTTTAAGGATTTTAGGAAGATGGGACTCACCTCTTTCCTTAGAACTTTGAAGAACCCTAAAAGAGGCTAGCCCTAGAAATTAGGAGTGTATTTATAATGGGGGAGTCCCTAGGTTCAGCTAGGGTGGCTGACCACTTGGCTTTGGGTTAGGGTTGAGCTAGGTTTGGCTAGTCCTAACTAGTTTAGTCACAAAATGACTTGTGTAATCACAAGCCATTTATCAAATAACTTGATTTCTAAATTCCTAATTCAAGTTCTAATAAATCACTAACCACTAACTTGAGTCACACTAGGTTAGACTAGGGTCCACTTGACCTAACCATGCCCAACTAACTATGGTTAGTTCCTAGGTTAGTCTACAAGAGTCAAAACTAGTCCAAAATCAAACTAGTCCAAATAAATCCAAAATAAATCCTAAAAATTCCCATAAATTCTAATTAATACTAATAAATTTTATTTACCCCAAAAATGACAAATTTATCCTCAAACTAAAAATATGGTAGTGACAAATCTACCCTCCTTAAAAGAATTTTGTCCTCGAAATTGAAAGGCGAAATGCAACTGATGAGAAGGATAGAAGGTATACCTCACGGTCCAAAAAGATAGGGGTACCGCTCGCGCATCTCATCCTCCCGCTCCCAGGTAGACTCTCCTGGAGAATGATGCCTCCATGCGACGCGTACCAAGGGTATCACCTGGTTCCTCAGGACCTTCTCACGTCGATCCAGAATCTCCACTGGCTGCTCTGGATAGCTGAGAGAAGGGCCCACCTCAATCTCCGAATGATCGAGTACATGGCTAGGGTCAGCCACGTACCGTCTCAACTGTGATACATGGAATACGTTGTGGACCCCCACAAGTGCAGGCGGCAAGTCTAGCCTATAAGCCACATCACCGACTCTCCCGCTGATAACGAAAGGGCCGATAAAGTGCGGGCTAAGCTTCCCGTCTCCACCAAAACGTATCGTACCACGAGTCGGAGATATACTCAAGAAAACCTGGTCTCCGACCTAATCACAAGCAAGGTCTCAATTAATAATAATAAACAAACATGATCAAAATCACAAACAACAACCTAAATCTAATCCTACTCTAAACTGTACCTCAAACTCCAAGGGCCTCCGGTGGCTATCGGCCCAGTGCCGATGTCTGTCCTGTGCCACGCGAAGTCTGTCCCTGATGAGCTTCACCTTCTCGGCCGCATCCACAATCATCTCTGGCCCCAGCAAAGCTCGCTCACCAACATTATTCCAGGATAAGGGTGTACGACACCTACGCCCGTACAGAGCCTCGAAAGGTGACATCTCGATGCTGGCCTGGAAGCTATTGTTATAGGCAAACTCCACCAAATGAAGATGATCCTCCCAGGAACCTCCAAAGTCCAGAACGCACGTCCGCAGCATATCCTCAAGAGTCTGAATAGTCCGCTCTGACTGTCCGTCCGTCTGGGGGTGGTATGCAGTACTAAACTTGAGCTGAGTGCCCAAGCTGGTCTGCAGACTCCTCCAGAAATGGGAAGTAAAACGACTATCATGATCTGAGACGATGCTGACCGGAACTCCGTAGATCCTGACTATCTGCCGCATATACATCTCCGCCAGTCTCTCTGTAGACGTACCCACCTTGAACGGCAAGAAGTGGGCCGATTTGGTCAACCTGTCAAAGATGATCCAAATCGCGTCTTTCCCTCCTGGAGTACGCGGCAATCCTGAAACGAAGTCCATCGTGATATGCTCCCATTTCCACTCGGGAATGGGCAGCGGCTGCAACAATCCACCGGGCCTCTGCCTCTCTGCCTTGACCTGCTGACAGACCAAGCATCTAGCTACGAAGTGGGACACCTCCCGCTTTATTCCTGACCACCATACATGCTCCCGCAGATCTCGGTACATCTTGTTGGCACCCGGGTGAATAGAGTACTGCGATCTGTGGGCCTCCTGCATAATCTGCTCTCTGAGCTCCCCGCTAGGCACACATAACCTGGCACCGTGCCTCAGGGCACCATCCGCTGCAAGTGAGAACTCAGGATCCCCCACTCCAATACTGATCTGCTCTCTGATACTCTGAAAAGCTACATCCTCGAACTGGGCCGTCTTGATCCTATCCACCAAATCTGACTGAATCTGCATCCCCCATAGCTGCATCTGCACTCCCGGCACGATCACCTCAATCCCCAGGCTCTCCAAGTCGGCAAGCAAATGCCGATCCATGGTCAAACACATGGCTGTCGGATACCTACTCAAGGCATCGGCAACCACGTAGGCCTTCCCTGGATGATACTGCAGTGCAATGTCGAAGTCCTTCATCAACTCCAACCATCTGCGCTGTCTCATGTTCAACTCCTTCTGAGTGAACACATACTTTAGGCTCTTGTGATCTGTAAAGATCTCCACCCTCTCGCCATATAGATAATGCTTCCACAGCTTCAAAGCAAAAATCACTGCTGCCAGCTCCAGGTCGTGGGTAGGGTAGTTCTTCTCGTGGGGACGTAACTGCCTGGAAGCATAGGCAATTACCTTCCCGTGCTGCTGCAACACACAACCCAGCCCCTTCCCTGAAGCATCACTATAAATAGTGAATCCACCTGATCCTGAAGGCAACGTCAGAATCGGAGCTGTCATCAGCCGCTTCTTCAGCTCATCAAAAGCTGCCTGACACTCCTCTGACCATACATACTCAGTATCCTTCCGGGTCAACCGTGTCAACGGCTCTGCAACCCGGGAGAAATCCTGCACAAATCTCCAGTAATATCCTGCCAGCCCCAGGAAGCTCCTGATCTCTGCAACTGAAGTCGGCGCTGCCCATGCCTCAACTGCTACAATCTTCTTGGGGTCAACTGAGATACCATCTCCAGTCACAACGTGCCCCAAGAAATCCACCCAGTCTAAGAAAAACTCACACTTGGAGAGTTTTCTATAAAGCTGCTCCTTCCTGAGAATCTCCAGCACTATCTGCAGATGCTCCTCGTGCTCCTCCTCAGTCTTGGAATAGATCAAGATATCATCAATAAACACTACTACAAACTGATCCACATACTGATGGAACACCTTGTTCATAAGGTTCATAAACACAGCTGGTGCATTGGTTAGCCCAAACGGCATAACCAAAAACACGAACTGTCCATACCGCGTCCTGAAAGCGGTCTTGGGAATATCCTCACCCTTCACCTTCACCTGGTGATATCCCGACCTCAGATCAATCTTGGAAAATACCCGAGCTCCGCTCAACTGGTCAAATAGATCGTCGATCCGCGGCAGTGGGTATCTGTTCTTGATCGTGAGGTTGTTGAGTGCCCTATAGTCAATACACATGCGTACTGACCCATCCTTCTTCGGCACAAACAACACTGGTGCACCCCATGGCGACGAACTCGAGGGAATGAAGCCCTTGTCCTGTAGCTCATCCACCTGCTTTTTCAGTTCCACCAGCTCGCTGTTGTTCACCCGATAGACATGCTGAGAGATAGGCTCCGCTCCTGGAACCAAGTCTATCGAGAACTCTATGTCTCTGTCTGGTGGCAGTCCCGGCAACTCCTCCGGGAAAACATCCATATACTCCGCTATCAAGGGGTGTGGAATCGTCTGCTCCTCGACCGAGACTCCACAGAAGACTCTGCTGCTCTGCTCTGCCTGACGTCTGGAGTACTCGAACTCTGGCTCCCCTGGCGCTCTGAACAGAACTCTACCCCCTCTGCAACACTACACCAAAATAGCTAATTAGGAACACTAGGTGTATTTCAATCTGGAACACCTAATTAGTGTGCCTAGGTTTCGGAACGGACAAAAAGCGTGCCAAAATTAAAAAATGTTCCAAATATTACTTTCTTTTATTTTTAATAAAAAATATTTATTCTGGAACACATATAAACCGTTCCAAAATCGGTTGAAATTATAAGCATTTAGTTCACGTGACCTTAACAAACGTCTAGTCCATTTTTCTCCAATCTGGCACACATACTCCCATCCCCAAATCTCCTTCTTTGGCAGGAATGAAAAACCACAGGGAAAACCCCAAACCTCTCCTATGAGACCCTAATCCATCATCTTCTTCTTCTCATTCTCCTCTCTTAGAGATAAGAGAACCCCAAAAATGTCTTCTCGTCCTTCTAAATCCTAAACCCTAACTCGTCCCAAACACTAACCCTAGAACCCTATCCTGCCACTTTCAACGAAGGTGGAGAAGAACTGAATAGCCTCGAGGTCGAGGAGCTCGAAGGAGTCCGTGAGACCAAGGACGTCGAGGACAGCCTCGAGGTGGAAGAGCTCGCGCGCTTCGCCGTCGACGAACACAACAAGAAGGAGGTCCTTCCCCCATCTCCATCTCCTAATTTAGGGTTTTCTTAATTTTTTCATGTTTGGAATATGTGCATATTTCTTTCCATGGAAGTCGACCAGTTCATCCATGGATGGATGATCATGAAACTAGGATTAGGGAAGTATTGATCCCGGCAGGCTTCTCTATTTGTGTCCTGATGCTTACAGATGACGAGAACATCATTCCAAATCCCCACTGCCATTGATTTCCTTTACCCCCTTAGAGGATTAGTCTCTCAAGACATCATCGATAGGCTCTCTGGGATTCAGAGTTGGATTGTTTCATAAGCAGAGAGTAATGGTATAAATAGTTTCATAATTTTTACCTTGCATTAACTTCATATATATTTAGATTCAAATTGTCTTTTTGACTGAATGCTCTGTTAGGTCTCGTAGTTCTGTCATATGTCTTGGAACTCCAACAAGCTCTCGATGAGTACCTACCTCTGATTCTTGGTTTGACTATAAAAGGTATTAGCTTTCCATTGTGGTTTGTTGCTCTTGATTTGAAAATGATCTTCTAATACATGTTGAAACATATGCTGGGAAACCATTGATTACAGAGAGGTCTTGTTTTCTCTAGTTTGTTATATTAGTTATGATTATATTTTAATCCAATCAGCTATGTACATGATAAAAATTAGATTTAAAAGCGTGTTGTCTAGATATTGGATTGATATGTCATAATGCCATACTATATTTACCAAATTATTCTGAATGATTGCTTATAGACTATAAAAGATGCTGATATAAGAGCCAACTTCATTTGCGAGCCTAGTTTGGTTGTCGATCAAACTAATAGAGATAAGCCAAGCACATTGTGTGATGTAGAGATTGCTGGAGATGATGCTTCACGAAACGATGAAGAATTGTTTGTCTCAACAAAAACATTAAAAGACCTACGAGAGTTTCCTAGGTACTCCTATCCCTGACTTTGTATTTGCCACAAGAATTATATGTGAGTGGTCTATTGTTCAAGGTAAATACCACAAGAATTTACCATTTGACTTGAGATCTTTGCCTGAAAGCCTTGAGACAAGATCTAGTGGTCGTAGTGGTCGGGCTTATGATGAGGGTCAATGATAGAGATAGCTTGCAACTAAGGTGAATCATTTTCACTTTATTCATAGAGAATCATTTGGGCCCTTATTCCTCATTGCAAGGACGTGAATATGATAGTTGTATGTATTCAATTGCATATTAGTTTCTTATACTCATTTACCTACTGCAGTGGATCAAAGATCTTATGTTTGGAAGCTTTCATTATGTTGTAAAAATAACTATTATTGTTTTAAATATGAAGTTTTTACTTGTCCCAAATCTAGGTTATTTTAAAGTATTTAGTTGAAAATCATAGTTGACAAATACTGTGTGCTACAATATGCAACTTGAGACGGACTGAGAATCCAAATTGTACTTCAATTGTGCTAGGAATACCAGTGATTCTGCGAAATTACTGTTGTTTGGTTCTGAAATGCTTCTACACTATATTCTCCTCTTCAACAAGTGTGGTGGCACCAGTGTTGCTCTATATCCACTACATTTACAACCCGACTTAGTGATATACTTGCAAAGCCCATTAAGGGTGGTTGTTAAAGTTTGATTAGCGACTTAATGATATACTTGCAGCAGGTATGTTGTCCTTTTTGATATGCATTATCAAGGAGAGACTCCTGGAAGCCCAATATCGGTGCTGCTTCTCACCGAAGTATGCAAGATCCTTCACAACTGTCGTGTAGTTTTTTCATTCTGCTCACCTATATTGCAGGGACACGACACCTTGATCTCTTTCTACATAGTTTTGCACTTTTATGAAGGAAAAGATGTTGATAAAACCTACTTTGTTCCAAGTATACTAAGAAATAAGAACACAATTTTACTAATCTCAGTTTAGTAGAGCCTTACTGATAAGTCTATCAGCTACCACTGCAGGCTTCCTGTGCTTGATTCTGGTTCCAGTTGACCAGAGGGTGTTTTTGGGGGTGGGGGGGTGGGAATAATAATGTATTGCCACACCTTGTCTCAATTATAGAAGCTTATTGATTTCTTATATATAGGAACACAAAAGTTTAGGATGTTAAGAGTTTACCAGCAATCTCAACTTGTCTTCCTATTGCATAGGATGTTAAGAAGATTGTCTCCCTCCCACTATTAGTATGGTATATTTGACAATTTATTCTATTTACTAGTATTATGTCATCATTTCAGCTTTATTCAGTGTTTTTTTAGCACTTGCTAATTTTATTGATTAAAGTGCACCATCTTGTATCCATTTTCTCTCATTTCAACTCTCATGCTATGTGGTCATGCAGAACTTTATTTTAATGGTGCATGCATGCAGGGTTGTGAGAAAGAGGTTGCTGAGATTGGGAATGAAGAAACTAAGAATGCCAGTCTTATGAGGTTATCCGCTTGTTCATTCCAGACAACCAGAGGATGTGAACCGTGGAATAGCTATGCTTGAAGGTGGCGTATTAAAATTCTGACACCAATATTAGTTTTGAGTGCCAGCTATGTGATCTCTTTCAGATGATGCATTATAAGAGATGCTCTTTATCTTGTTATTTTTATGTTTTTTGTTAATTGCTCTAGCGCCCTTATTTTGAGCTAACTTTTGTTGTGGCAGCCACTTTGAACAGTTCTAATAGCCCACTCCAAACGAGAGAGAAGCTTTATCTTTTGGCTGTTGGGCATTATAGGAATGGGGATTATCCAAGGAGTAGGCAGCTCTTGGAAAGATGTTTGGAGGTATGATAATATGGCCATATCGTATTGGTTTTGTAATATCTGATCCCAAGTTGGGTCTCTTTCCAGTCAATTCAGTAAAGTAAGAAAAACAAATTAAAAAGAAAAGGTAAGTACAACAATAATTAGTATCTAACATAATGGTTCAGTCATGTTGAAGATCGACATAATGCAATCTTATCAGCACATTGTAACCATTATCATATGTTGAAGTTGTAGCTTATTAGAAAGTCTTGGTTAATCGTGGAGCCTTTATAAATTTTAAGATATAAAGGTAGGTGAATGTTCTGATCCAACTTTTTTAGGATGGAAAGCTGGGTTACATGATAGATCGGAAATAGGAGAGGTCTGGGCCATCCAGCAGACCACTAAGAGAATCTCGACTGTGGAACTTCAGATTCCAAATGAATGGACTTCATATCTTTACTAACCGTTGGATGCTACTTACAGATTTTGAAAATCATTGTTCTGCCAAAATTTTCCTATGTTGTGGCAACGTCGTTTTTAACACTGGAATGTTTCTGGTATTTTCTTGTAAGAATCCTTTTACATGGTTGAAAGAGTTGACTCAGTTGAGACAGATTAGCTTAATAAGCCGATCATCACAAACACTCTCTCTCTCTCTCCTCAGACACAAACACACCCACAGAGACACACACGCACACAACACATACATCAAACATGGTACATACAAAAAAACACAATTCAAGCATTAGCTTTGCTATCCCTATATTCATCAAAATCCTTTTTCTTCTATTCTTTCTGACATATGTAAGGAGATTCTTCAAGTAGCTCACAACTTCTCACATATGTACTTTGCTGGAAACTCAGACTTCTTCATATCTATCATTCTCCCTTCTATTTCACCACAACACACATACAATTCATCATATTCTTGTATTCTTGCTTATAGTACTACATTCTGATCCTGCTTTTTTGCCTTAAATTTGATGAAAACTGGTTTTTACTGCTCATTGTTCTGAAAATTTCTCAAGAAGCATTACACTTTCGATACTGATTTTAGTCTCTTTCTTAATCCTAAGTTAATATTTAGTTCCTTTTCCAGAATCTTTTTATTCCTTGATTTGGTAAAAGTTAGCCTTATCACTAAGAAATAATGATTAAAATCATTTATCACACCACTCCATCCTAGATTCAAATCACTAGTTTCTACGATCAAGAGTTTCTTTGCACTTTTGGGTTTGTGAAAGTATTCTAGTAATGCTTTATTGATACTGAAGGTAAGTTCTTAGAATGTTGTAGCTGTGCAGAATGAGTGAAAGGAGGAAATGGTTACATTTGTTTAACAATAAATGTAACTGAAGGACTACACTTTTCCCATGCGGATACCCCTGACATGAGACTGTTCTTGTTGATATTATTCTCACGGACCCACTTTTATTTCTAGGCTTCTCCATTATGTCTCTCAATTGTGCCTTTAACATACTTCACTATCAAGGATCTGAATAGCTGTAATTTGGTCCATGCTGATGCCTAATGGCTTGATGCCACTCCCATGCATCCATTTTGTTTTGTTTTGTTTCGTTTCTAGGCTTCTCCACTTTTGACCCCCAGAACTTCAATAGAATTTGAATTAGAGTGAATACTTTACAAATATTAACTGTCTCACTTCAGCAAGATATTATATCTTGTGGATTATGTAAGGGACTAACTACCTGGCTATGGACTAGAATGGATAAAGTAGGTTCCCTCCATGATGGTGCTGCATTGACACACTGACAGCATTGTTGATTATTGCTGTTAAATGCAAGGTTCGCAGTATCGATATCGGAATCGGTATCGGACCTTTCCTATAAGTATCGGTATAGGTAGTATCGGCGGTTTCGGATTGGAATTTCGAAATTTTGCATATCGGGATGCAAATAATTATTAATAAATTATTAAAAATTTAGAAAATATATTCTATACATTTTGGCATAATTTTAAGTATTTCATGTGTTGTTTCTTAGTAGCTTTGAAATTGAATGAAATAGTAGTCACCCTTGCCAATTGGTTTACTTGCGATAGATAAGTTTTCTTCTTTTACATGTTTTTAAAACCTTACTATACTTCTCCACCTTTGCTCATTGGTCATTTTCGTTCAATTTTTTTTGCCGAATTAACTGGAAAGGAGATCCCTAATGTTGGTATTGGTCAAGTATCGGTATTGGATCGGGACTTGCCGTATCGGCCGATACCATAAACTATGGTTAAATGTATTGTTTTAGTTCCTCTTTTTGGAATCCAGTTGTCATATAAATGGACAACCTGTTTGGTTTACTTGTATTGACCTTTTAAGACCGGCATTTTTACTTGCAAGTTAGTTTGTTATGATATCCTGGTTTGATCTTTTTCTCTGGCTTCAAGCCACAAACATGATTCTTACATGTTCATTGTTCATCACTACTGCTGATACTAATTTTGTGCATACATGAACACACAATTTTTGCAATCAATGGTAGTCCATCTCCCCTATCCATTCAAATGAGAAGAAGGTTCCTACTAGTAACAACTATTACACCTGATGTTGGTCCCTCTTGATTTGATGCATCAGCAGCACTTTAATTTTCATGACTCACTGGGGGACAGACAGCAAGTGAGTGAGTGGGTGACTGACCCTTTTATTCGTTATAAATTCTAATGATGGTGCTTTATGGGGAGAGGGGCAGAGGGACATACCATTAATCTGTGCAGTGCTTGGATTGTACATAAAATATGGAATTTTGGGGTTTTTTTTTCCTTTCGTTGTTTTGGAGGGTTAAAACTAAGGAGGCATTTTGATAAATGATGATGAAACTTTTTTTCGGCTCATATTTTATTTAGGTCTGAGTATGTACATGTTTCTGAGTTTGTACAGGTTTGTATAGGTTAAAGTGTTTGTACACGTTTGTACAGGCCTGAGTTTCTTTGGATCATAAAATGATGCAACTCTCTTCTATCAATAAATTGTCATTTCTTCTTATTGTAGATATTGTTGGTGTTATGGCACAATATTTGCTGCAAGTTCATGTGCATCTTACTCTACGACTTCTCTTAGGAGCAATTGTTACTGAAATCCCATGTCTATTTGTCAAAGCCTCTCTTTTTCGTGTACATATTCCATGTATATTCTAAACATTGAATATAACCTCAACATGTGAATATATATTTTTATTTGGAAAGTTGGGATGGATTTGCATAGTTACACTTCGTTCTTTTATGATATTTTTCCTCGACTAATTTTTTTTGATCTTTTGTCTTTGCAGGTCCAATGTCCATCCCAACAATGAAAGAGTTTGATCACAAAGAGATGGAGAATTAGCTATGGGGAAGAAAAAGAACGAGAAAAAGATCAAACTATTTTCACATCACTAGGACATTTTGTTAGAATCGTAGTTTAGAAAAATTGTACAGTAAACATAATACAATATTATGTAAGATATTTTGACTTCATTGGTCAATGCAGATTTATTTTTACATATTTTGTGTGTACTTGTGCTATGATATTTGTTTACTTTCGTTTCCAATATACTCAGTTTTAGTTTTATAAAATCTATATATAAATTCAGATTATTGGTATGGTATTTTAAAGAATCTGAGAAATTAATAGGAACACATTTCAATCGTTCCAATACTGGAACCCATTATATCCGTTCCAGTATGAACGCAGAAATTAATTTGACATGTTCCATATTAGGAACACTTTATTGGTGTTCCAACATTGGCACGTATGTAATGTGTTCCAAAAATCATCCCTTGGAACCCTTTATTAGGAACACTTTATAGGTGTTCCAACACTGACACGCATATAAAGCGTTCCAATAATCTTCCCTTGGAACGCTTTTATTCCGTGCCAAGAATTTTGGCAGCCCAAAAATAGGCATGGAATAAAAGTGTTCCAGAAATTTTTTGGAACAGAATTTCTCCGTTCCAAAATAACCATTTTGTTGTAGTGCAATCAATGCTGGCGTGGTGCCTGCTCAACCAATCCATGCCTAGTACTA
This sequence comes from Iris pallida, assembly GCA_029216955.1. Taxonomy (NCBI): domain Eukaryota; kingdom Viridiplantae; phylum Streptophyta; class Magnoliopsida; order Asparagales; family Iridaceae; genus Iris; species Iris pallida. The sequence continues at coordinate 1,098,336 of JANAVB010006000.1, read as the reverse complement.
TATCGTAGTTCGGTAATGGCATTACGAGCAGGCTCACCTCCAACTCACGGCCTCCCAAAACTACTCTCCGACCCTTACAAACATCACGCACGAGGATAATGCCACCCCCGGTCGTAATCTTGTAAGTCCTAGGCAACGATTTAGCTATGATACCGTGTCTAATCGCAAAAGATACAGATATGAAGCTATACGAAGCACCGGAATCGAATAATGCAAAAGCTGAACTGGAGTCGAGAAGAACCGAACCTGCGATCAGCTCCCCTATCGCCTCTGCATCCTCAGCTGCCATGGCGAAAGGTCGCCCCTGCTGGCCTCTCCTGGCCTGCTGCTGGTGCTGGACAAACCTCTGCTGCTTCGTCGGCAGGGCTGGTCCCCGCTGCTGTCCTGCTGGAGCCCTGGCTCCTCCTCCTGGGCCTGCTCGTACTACGCGGCACTCCCTCATCTGATGGTCTGCTGAACCACACTTCAGGCACTGGCCCAGCCTCCTCCGACACTCATTGGCTACATGCCCGGCTTCTTGCAATAGGCACAAGTAACAATCTGCCTCTGTCCCTGCTGGTGCTGTCTCTGCTGCTGAGGGGATGGCCTCTGCTGAATCGGCTGAGGCTGAAACTGCCTCGGCTGCTGATACTGAAAGTGAGGCCTCTTGGCCTGGCCTCCGCTGCTGCTGCTACCCCCAACTGGGTCTCTCCCTCTCTTGAGCCTAAGCTCAAGGTCATCCTCTGCAGCTAGTGCGTCCACAGTATCTCCTTAAATGTAGTACCGCGGGCGTTCTTGGTGTAGGACTTGACCTCCTTTACCAAGCCCTTCCGGAACCTCCGGGCCTTCGTCGCCTCCGACAAGTCCTCTACAAATCTGCCCAGGCGGCAGAACTCTCCTGCATACTCCTCCACAGACTGACTCCCCTGAACTAGGGCCTCGAACTGAGTCTCGAGGGCTCCCAGCGCTGCCTCTGGGAAGAACTTCTCCTTGAACAGCTTCTTGAATGCTGCCCAAGTTTGTCCTGCTGTGCCGACCTCGGGTCGGTCTGGTACCATGTCCGGGCCAGATCCTGCATCATGATGGCCGCTGCCTCTATCTGGAGCCTCGTCGGAATCTCAGCCAGCCTGAAGATCTCCTCCATATGCTCGATCCACTCATCGGCATACAGGATCCCCTCTGTCCCGCGAAAGTCCCTCGGGTGCATCTTCTGGAAGTCTTGGATGCCTTTCTCCCGTGGCTGGTGCGGCTGTTGGACTGCTGCTGGCTGAGCCGCTACTCTCTCTACTGCTGTCACTGCCAGCTCAATGCCTCGAGTAAGCTCTGCCGTCTGCCTCTGCTGCTATCCCTGCTGACCCTCCATGTACTGCCTGAAGAAGGCTAGCAGCTGCACTGCGTCTATCGTCCCTGGTAGGAATGGCAACTTCCCCCGAACCCGACGGGGACCCGACTTTTTTTCTCCGACGGGGACAGGTTTGGGGATATAGAAACGGGGATGGGGACGGGAATGGGGATTAAACAAAATCCCCGATCGTATTCGGGGCCGGGTATGGGTATTGTAGTCCCCGCCCCGGTAAATCCCCGACCCCGATTACTTATACTTGTATGCGTAACACATTTCTATGAGTTCATGATCTATCTAATACTAGATATAATTTTTATTAAATCAACATGTCTTGTAATTTTTTTTTGGAATGAAATAGTTTATACTATACAGAAAAAATTATTAATGGGACGGCAGACGGGGACGAAAATATCTGATCCCAAAAGTGTTAATGGGGCGGGGACGGGGACGGGGAGTACAATGTTAAACGGGGACGGAGATGGGGATAAAAATTTAAATCCGACCGGGGATGGGGACGGGGACGGGGATTCGAACACTACTCGGGGACGGGGATGGGGAGTATGATCCCCGACCCCGACCCGCCCCATTGCCATCCCTAGTCCCTGGAGGTGGCTGCTGGTAAGGATCCTCTGGGATAACCGGGTCCTGCCTCCGAGCCGGTGGGTGCATGTCCCCTGCTGCGGCTGCCGAGGTCTCCACACGAGCTGAGGTGGCAAGAGCTGTAGTCTCCTGGCCTCGCCGTACTGGCTGAGAGGTAGCAGTCCCCTCTATAGCATCCTCAGGAACGGTACGCTGTGATCGAGTCTCTACCATCCTGAAGATAGACAAACAAGAGTATCAATTTCTGAGAAAGAAGCGAAATAACAAAGGCGGACAATTATAATTCAAAGGATTAGCTGACAAAAGGATTTAGATGGCAATAAAAGAAATTTTCCTAAAGTGATTGAGTATCTTAAAATTAATGTCCTATATCCTATAGCAGGCTGAAGTGATACTCTTGTTCGAGTACCACTACACTTCTAGTCTCGACCTGCATGGGCCACCACTAAAAACGTGTCACGATCCGCACCCTAGAGTAGGGGCACGAGACGTGAATACGTCCAGCCTACGCCGCAGTGTCGGCGGTAGAACGTTGTCCTAGGTCTCAACATCTAACAGTTTATCTCTAAGCAGTTTATACTCCCCGAACGGGGGTAACATAGTAATAACAACTCAATCACAGCTAAGGAAAAGATAGCACGATATGAAATAGAACTCAAGGAAATAAGGAGATGAAATAGTCTAAGATAATCCCAATAATATCCAGAGAAATACAACTCAGCTACAGCATGAAAGAATATACAACTGATCTCCAAATAAAGGGTCTAGCTAAAACATGATCCAACTACAAATAGATAAAAGCCTAACTATCTAGTCTAGGCAGTCGGAGGAAAGTCCTCAGTTACTGCTGGATCCTCCTGAGGGTCCAGCTCACAGGTGTCATCTAGGGCTGCCCCGTAGTAGGTGTCCAGGCCAGCCTCCTCCTCGTCCTCTGTAATATTTTCAACAGGTCCAGTCAGGACAGGAGCGAGCACAGTACATCTCAACAATTCATAGCAGGTTAGAAAATATGAACATGCAGTAAAGTAAGATACAGGTACTGAAAGAAAAACAGTATGTAAAACAGGAAGAGCTGTAATAGAATATCTACTATACATAGAGATCTAGCAGTGACTAGTGAGTCAGAGTACAACATGAACATGTAAATGGCCTGGGATGATTCAATGAAGACACTACGGAATGATTCAATGAAGATACTACTGGTGTATTATTTACATGTCCACTTCTACTCCCCCGTACCCCCAATCAATACACAAGGATCCAGCCAGGTTATGTTATATAATTCCATGCAAGGCCCGCGAAGGGGGATACATGGATGTCCCATAAATGGGGAGTCTGGGGGTTACCCAACTGTGTAGAATTCAAGAGACTCTGTGATCATGAGGGTACATGTCACAAGTAATCAAGTGAACCAAGAGCATAGTGATACGCCATGTCAGTAAAACGCACAGAACACGTAGTACCCGATGCTCCATAAGGATAACATCTCAAGAAAGGATCCATATAGTACCAATCCGTGTGACCGTCGTGACAGTACAAGTAAAGTAATCTACTGCAGGAAATAATTCTAAGCAAGATATGAAATGATCAGAGAATGTACTCGCCTGTATCTGAGGGTCCGATATGAATCGTACTGTCCAAGGAGTGGTGTCTGGCTCCTAAACAGAACAGCACAAGTCACAACAAGTCTAAAATGATAAAATGAAGCTCTGCCAGGTATTCTACATGAGTCTAGGTCTAACTAGGTCAAAGTCAACTCTTGGTCAACCCTGGTCAACCAAGAAGTCAAACCTAGGTCTAACAAGTCTAACTAGGCTTAACTAGTCTACACTAAACCTCATTAGGCTAAGCAAGTCAAGCTTATATCTAAACCTATCACTATATATATATATATATATATTGAAAGCTAAACCATACCACCTATATACATATACAACACACTATATCATGGAATCACATGCACTATTTATATATCTAAATATATATACAAAGGTGCACTAACATATATGCCTCCACACACATTTTATATAATACAAACACATATACATTATATAATATGTAGAAGGAAGATGGAGAGCTAGAGAGGAAGTAGAAGTGTGTGTGTGTGACAAAGTTAAGTGAAGAGATGTGTGTTTGTGCTAGAAGGCAGTACACATAAAGAGGAATGTGTGTCAAAGAGTAACAGGAAGTAACCCAACAGTGTGTGATTATAAACTAAGGTGCAGGAATAACAATGTGACAGGAATTAGTGAAATCCAAGTGCACAGGAATTAATATGCAGGAAATCAGTACAAGTGTGTGAAATGCAGGAAATAGAATCATGCAGGAAATAAAAAGTGAAGAGTGCAGGAAATATAGTTATGCAGGAAATTCAGTGGCAGGAACTTAAGTGGCAGGATAACAAAGGGGTGTGTCCACAGGGAAAACAAACAGTGAAAGGAAATACTAGTGTACAGGGAAATATAAGTGACAGTGAAATCAGTGAAATAACAATGTGACAGTGTGTGTGTGTCCAATGAAACATGGGGAAAAACAGTGAGTTATGGCTGTGTGTGAGTGACAGGAAAATAGAGAGGAAATCAGTGAGTTATGAACTGTGAGTGATAGGAACACATGAAAGCATAGTGTGTGTGTAACTGTTGTGTGTGGGGTGAAAGAGGAAAGTACAAAACAGTGTGTAGGGCTAACAGTTCAGGTTTTTGGAGATTACAACTTAGTTTTCAGTCTTCTTTCTAATCATACCCAGGTATACACATTGGTATCATTTTATAGTTCACAAAAACCCCCTGCCCATAATCTCAGGTCATAGGTATCACAATTGAACCATTAAACAGTCCTCATGTATCAAACTCAAATTAATACCCAACCCTTTCACCAATTCAACCCAAAACACCTCAAAATCGACCCACAAGTAGAAATCATATAGGAGTACTGTAATAAGGACTTAAACAGTGATCAACAACAATCCAATGGGCAAAAGAATCAATTCAAATTCGATTATTGAAAACTGAACAAAAACTGGAATACTGAAATTACATAAGTTTCAAAAAAATGGGGTAATTGGAAAATGATGCACATAATCAACTAATATGGGTAATTAGTGGTTGGTAATGCACATATAGCATGTACACGTGTCCCTAGAAGTGTTTGTGTCCCAGCAATAGGACACAAACGTGTCCAACAGAAGAAATCGTGAAAACAGCGCATAACACACTGTGCAGTGTACACAGGCTCGTGCACGTGTGCACGAGTGTCGTGCACACGACACGACACGAATGGAGACTCGTGGTCACCAATGTAGGTTCGTCTAGGGTGTGTCCTCGTGTCCAAGTGCCTGCACAAGGTCGAAGTGTCCCCGTGTCCAAGAAATAACAGCGTATCAGTGGCTAAAAAGTGACAGTGCACAGAACAGTGTCTTCCCCGTGCGTGGTCGATAACTCGCCAACCAAAGCACGAAGTCCCACGAAACTTGGGGAGCATGGTGACAGTGGGTGCCCCATTGCCCCCACAAAATTTTGTGTCAAGACACGCCGTGTCGTGTCCAACAGAGACCCCGAGATGCAGGGGATCACTGTTCCCACGCGCGCGCGTGTCCAAGTGCGCATGCACGAGTCCGATTCGACACGACACAACAATAAATCCACCTCAGTCTACTGGAAACATGTAAGCAACATAAAAACAATATTTTCCATTCAAAAATTATTCGAAAATAACAAGCACAACTCCTCATTGGCATTACATCAAATACATTGCATACGGGACTGATACGTGTCCTGAACGGACACGAATCCAAAGACACAGAACACGAAACCTATCCAGACCTTAGGGGGGACCCTTAGGGCTTCCTATTGGTGAATACAAAATGGAATTCCATTGGGAAATGGGGAAGTTACCTATTGGTGCACAATGAATAGAAAAGTCCTTAAATGGAAGAAACTCCTCAAGCCTCCAAGCTCCACAAATTGCTATTTCCCTACAAATAAAATATACCAGCAGCAAGAGGAAGAAATTTAGGTCCTAATGGAATTGGTTTGAAGGAAAAAGGATTTGAAATGGATTTTTAAGGATTTTAGGAAGATGTGACTCACCTCTTTCCTTAGAACTTTGAAGAACCCTAAAAGAGGCTAGCCCTAGAAATTAGGAGTGTATTTATAATAGGGGAATCTCTAGGTTCAGCTAGGGTGGCTGACCACTTGGCTTAGGGTTAGGGTTGAGCTAGGTTTGGCTAGTCCTAACTAGTTTAGTCACAAAATGACTTGTGTAATCACAAGCCATTTATCAAATAACTTGATTTCTAAATTCCTAATTCAAGTTCTAATAAATCACTAACCACTAACTTGAGTCACACTAGGTTAGACTAGGGTCCACTTGACCTAACCAAGCCCAACTAACTATTTAGCAGTTATTGTCTATCGCACGGCATGTGCGCACCGATGGCCAGTCGATACGTACGTCCGAGATCTAAATGAGACTCGTGACTCGTGATACACAAGTGTCGGGCCAATGAATGCGACACAAACAAAGGTGGTCCCTTAACTCTAAGCCATATGCAACTAAAATATAATAATTTGCAAGTATAATTTATATTTTCTAGAATAAGTAAAAACATGCATGATATTGAGCAAGAAATTAAACAGTGAAGGTAAGGTATCTTGCCTGGTAGGACGCCTGGTGTGCTGCAATGATCAAGCTGGCATGAACTGCGACTTTAGTACAACAACTATACATGGTGACCTCGGGTGGTGGCACGGACAGTTCCATTGGGTCCAGGACGGTCAAATTAGTTGGGATGGACATAAGGTAGACTCGACATGGGCGAAGGAATAGGAATAATAGGACTGGTTACAGATAGGGAAAAAATCAAAGAATTAATGGATAATTATTATATATACGAGTTTTAGAAAATATTTATAATTCCTAAAACTAGTTTTCATGAGTCAAAATATTTTAGGAGACATACAAAAATACTTAAAGTCAAGAAAAATCGTTTTCGGCAAAACTCTAAGTTTGTCAAAATACAATTTTAGGTAAAAATCTATATTTTATAATTAAAATACTTTAGATAAATAATGAAGAAATAAAATACCAAGAATCTATTTCATAATTTGCAAACTACGTTTTTATGGGTCAACATATTTAAATATCTAGAAAAATATCTAGAAAAATATTAAAAAAAATCTAGAAAAATATAATTAAATAGTATAATAATATCTCCAAGGGTTTCGAAATCACATTTTGAAAATACATTTTGTCTTAATATAATATTTGGATTCGCTAGTGATACAAATTTACGGTAAATATAAAACGTAATCATGAAATAAGTAAAAATAGCAATTTTACTACTACTACTACTAATAATAATAGAAATAATAATAATAATAATAATAATAATAATAATAATAATAATAATAATAATAATAAAAATAATAGAAATAATAATAGAAATAATAATAAATATAACAATAATAACAAATGATAATAATAATATAATGATAATGATAATAATAATAAAATAACTAAGCAGAAGAAGACAAAACAACAAAAAAAACACAAAATAAAATAAAACAACAAAAAAATCAGAATAAATGTTACTGCTCTTCCTAAAGAAGAAAAGGAAGAAAGAGAGAGAAAAAAAACCCAAAAGAGAGAGAGAGCTGAGAGGAGAGAGCGAGAGCAGGGATCGAGTGGCGACAGTTGGTTTTTCTCCGTGGGGCGGGCGACGACTAGGGGCGACGGCAGAGGCGCTTCAGGAGGGGGACGCGCGCGGGGTTGTGCGGAAGAGGGGAGGACGGGCGGAGAGGAGCGAAAAAGTCGGGGGCTGCCGGCCGGAGGAGAGTGGCGGCGAGCAGCGGGAAGAAGGTTTGGCGTCCGGCTGTGGGAGTGGTGAACGGAGAAGGGAAGAGAGCGGGGACGAGAGACTGGAGAGAGGGGGTTTCGAGGGGTTCGTCGCCGGCTCCGTGCTCGCCGGCGGCGCTGAAGAGGATGGGCGAGGAGAGGGTTTCAGCGAGGGGCAGTTGATCGGGAGGGATGGAGTTAGGGCGAACAACGCCGGCGTTCGGGGGCGGCGCTGGTCGCCGGAGGAAGGGAAGGAGCGGCGGAGTTTCAGTCGGACGCGGAGGCTGGGCGCGGAGACTGGCGGCACAGGCGAGGGTTTCGGCGGGGCTGGCTGACGCGGAGGAGGAAGGGGGTCGTTCGGCGCATGTACGGCGGAGATCCGGTGGATGCACGCACAAGCGGCGACGGGGCTGCGATAGTGACGGCGGCTGGATCTGGCCGGTCGACCACGGAAGGCAATTGGAGGGGCGAGCGCCGGAATTTGGGCTCGGCCGGTGGTACCGACCCACGGGTGGAGAACGTCGCCAGTGTTATGGACGCCGCGTGGTCTTGGCAGCAACCGAAGTGCGGGGCGGTCGCGCACAGCATCGAGTCGGCGCTGTTCGACCACGGTCGGGGTGATGGGTCCGCGGTGCTTGGGCGAGGAGGGGCGTGGCGGACGACCACGGCAGCTTGACGGGTAAGTAATGGTGAGGGCTTTTGTTTTGTTATGTGGGGGTGTTTTCTTGGTTGTGTTATGGCGGTTGTCGTATTGACTATGACGGATTTGGGGTTTTTGGATGGTGGTGCGACGGGTGGTGCCGTTAGTGGCGGGGGCTGTGTTGTTGGTTTGTGGCTGAGCATGGTCGGGTGGTGTGGATGGTTGTTCTAGTGAAAGGAAGGAGTTGACCGGGCATGGCGGGGTTCAGGAGTCCTGGTAGTAGTGAACATGGTGGTCTGGGTGCGACGGGGAACGGAAGGTGGTCTGGGTGCGACAGGGAACGGAAGGCATCCGGTGGTCGGTGTGGCAGATGCGAGCTGGGACAAGATTTAGAGTTTAGGATTGGGGTGTATCGTGTCGGGGTTGGATGAGAACATGTGTCCGTGTGTGGACACGAAGAAGATAACAATGTAATTTTAATGAAGGAAAATAGTGGAAAAGATGGAGACACAGACACGATGCACTTATTTTTTGTTGTGAAATTTGTTGTGGATGAATAATGAATTGGAGGAGTACCTGCCTATTTATAGGATGTGGGAATTCCCAATTGGATAGGAATTAGGAATATTTAAAACCCAAAGTAGATAATTCTCTATTTAATTTAAATCCAAATTCAAATCCAAATCCAATCTAAATCCAAATCCAATCTAAATCCAAATTCAATTTAAATCCAATTTCAATTTAAATCCAATTAAATTCCTTTAGTTTAAAAATAGGATAAATAAAATTTCCAAACATAGATATTATTTTAGCTATTTAAATATATCCATAAAATTAATTCAAGATTTAAATTGCCACAAAAATTTTAAAATATGTTTTCTCCAAAAATACAAATAATAATAATTTCAAAAATAATATTTATTATTTAAAATACACTAATAAATAATTAAACAAATATATGAAGAATATTATTGATTATTAGTAACTGTTATAAACGAAAATGTTTTCATAAATAAATCATAAATTTAGAAACTTTGATAGCTAAAAATAATTAATATATATATTTTCTTGAAACTATATAAAAAAATAGGAAAAATAATTTTCTAAAAATATGTACGCTCGCACATATTCGCACTCGTCGAGCAATTACGAAAAATAAATTTCGTGCGCAACGTACAATACGACTACGCGACGTACAGTACAAAATTTTAAATCAGTACCAAATTTGAAAAAATTTAGTAGAAATTTTAGGGGTTTTACATCCTACCCAACTTAAAAGAATTTCGTCCTCGAAATTAAGAATTAGAAGGGGGTGAGAAGGCACAACGGTAGATAGAAGGGTTCGAAGTTTATATGGTCGTAGTCTAGGTTGGGGATATGATTAAGAGACGATTGTAATCACTTCTTAAATTCAAGTGATTAGAAAGTCAAGATTGTAGATTTAGGGTCGAGGAAAAGGTCGAGTAGTTCAAGACAAAGATATGGCAACATCGAGTGATAATGGTCATAGGTGATAGGATAGCTAGAGGAAGTGCTAGTATAACGCTTTCGTCCTCCTAAAATAGGTGAGGGCGAAGCAATATAGAGTTTTTAGGAGGCGTTATCGAATACGAATACGTGATTCAAGGACGACAAAAAATTTCAAAAGGAATTGTCAAGGCAGTCGTGGATGGGATGGTAAGGGCCAAGTTTAATTATGTCCCCACCCACGTAGCGTAATAGACAAAAGCGAACCAAAGTGCACTTGGTTGATCAGACCATTATGCATCGGTTCTGATTAGACAATAAGCTAGTGAGCGCTCAATAGCATATGTCATGAACAAACTCGATAAAGAATAAGCTTGCAAAAACTAGGCTACATTAGCATCATTAGTCAAAACGGTAAATACATAGATACGAGAGGTTAAGATTTAAAGAAGGTAGAATAATTCTAAGTCATACAGTCGTCCTATAGTCTTCTTGTCCAAGTCCTTGGTTGGCTAGACGGGTTAGGTCCTCTAGATTCTAGGATCTAAATAAGCTTGCTATATAAGTCACTAGGTCAAAGGGGTTGCTAGTTCATAAGGTATTCTACCCAACTTAAAGAATTAAACTAATGGTATTTTGGGACAACTAACTAGTAGGGTCAATCTCTAGCAAGCACGAAGGGAAGATGAGAATAGGGATGGAAGGAAGCAAGCAAGATGCAATTGATGAGTCAAACGGTAGATAAAATCAAAGAAAGTGGTCAAGTATGTGGATGAGAGCCTAGACTTCTAATCCTATACGCAGGCTTGCTTGGTATGGTAAAGTAACCAAACAATTTATCTTGACCTGCATGGGCCACCACAAAAACATGTAACGCCCTAGTCCCAAAATACGTAGGACTAGAAACGTAGACATGCCAGCTGTATACATACGAAGTACATGGCCTTGTATGTATACATAAGCTGTAATATGCAGTAGAAATCATAACAACTAATCTCATCCACAAATAAAAGAAAATAAGAATTCATATAATCATCTATGGAAATGTATTTGTACAATATGTTGGACGGAGACAAATCCACTACCAACAAGCAAAGGACGAAATACATGGAAAATAAAATAAGTTTGGCGAGCGAAGCGAAGATGATCCAATTGCAATCATCCTCGAAGATATATCGATAATCACGGCTAGAGCTAGAACACCTGTGAAAGACAAGAGCACACACCTAGTGAGATAACCAAGTCCTTAGAGGGACGTAACAAGACACATAATATCATGCCATAAACTGAGTAATAAAAGCTCAACAAAAGAGTATATATAACTAAACAAATAAAGGTCCTTAACCATTCTAAGTGTAGATGCATTTTGAAGACAACGTTCCACACAAGGGCTCCCGAAGCTAGAAACACGGCGCGTTAGCGTTTCAACCAAGGCACTAGTGGCGTCTAGAGAAAAGTAAATGCACGGCCCATTAGCACTCGAGCGAGAACTAAGGGGCGTCTAGAGTAAAATAATGCATGGCCACTAGCTCTTGGGTGAGTCACTAACGGCAGCTAGAGGAAAGTAAATGCACGGCCCATTAGCACTCGACTGAGTCACTAAGGGCATCTAGAGAAAAGTAAATAAGTGAAAGCCCCTGCGCCTAATAACTGTCTTCACCCACCCCATGCACTACTCGTGCTGAATCCACATCACGACATTCCTAATAACTGCTAAGTTGCTAAGTCTTCTAGACAACCATAACTATTTAGCAGTTATTGCCTATCGTACGGCATGTGCGCACCGATGGCCAGTCGATACGTACGTCCGAGATCTAAATGAGACTCGTGACTCGTGATACACAAGTGTCGAGCCAATGAATGTGACACAAACAAAGGTGGTCCCTTAACTCTAAGCCATATGCAACTAAAATATAATAATTTGAAAGTATAATTTATATTTTCTAGAATAAGTAAAAACATGCATGATATTGAGCAAGAAATTAAACAGTAAAGGCAAGGTATCTTGCCTGGTAGGACGCCTGGTGTTCTGCAATGATCAAGCTGGCATGAACTGCGACTTTGGTACAACAACTATACATGGTGACCTCGGGTGGTGGCACGAACAGTTCCATTGGGTCCAGGACGGTCAAATTAGTTAGGATGGACATAAGGTAGACTCGACATGGGCGAAGGAACAGAAATAATAGGACTGGTTACAGACAGGGGAAAAATCAAAGAATTAATGGATAATTATTATATATACGAGTTTTAGAAAATATTTATAATTCCTAAAACTAGTTTTCATGAGTCAAAATATTTTAGGAGAAATACAAAAATACTTAAAGTCAAGAAAAATCGTTTTCGGCAAAACTCTAAGTTTGTCAAAATACAATTTTAGGCAAAAATCTATATTTTATAATTAAAATACTTTAGATAAATATTGAAGGAAAAAAATACCAAGAATCTATTTCATAATTTGCAAACTACGTTTTTATGGGTCAACATATTTAAATATCTAGAAAAATATAATTAAATAGTATAATAATATCTCCAAGGATTTCGAAATCATATTTTGAAAATATATTTTGTTTTAATATAATATTTGGATTTGCTAGTGATACAAATTTATGGTAAATATAAAACGTAATCATGAAATAAGTAAAAATAACAATTTTACTACTACTACTACTACTACTACTACTAATAATAATAATAATAATAATAATAATAATAATAATAATAGAAATAATAATAGAAATAATAATAAATATAACAACAATAACAAATGATAATAATAATATAATGATAATGATAATAATAATAAAATAACTAAGCAGAAGAATACAAAACAACAATAAAAAAACACAAAACAAAATAAAACAACAAAAAAATCAGAACAAATGTTACTGCTCTTCCTAAAGAAGACAAGGAAGAAAGAGAGAGAAAAAAACCCAAAAGAGAGAGAGAGCTGAGAGGAGAGAGCGAGAGCAGGGATCGAGCGGCGACAATGGGTTTTTCTCCATGGGGCGGGCGACGACTAGGGGCGGCGGCAGAGGCGCTTCAGGAGGGGGACGCACGCGGGGTTGTGCGGAAGAGGGGAGGACCGGCAGAGAGGAGCGAAAAAGTCGGGGGCTGCCGGCCGGAGGACAGTGGCGGCGAGCAACGGGAAGAAGGGTTGGCGTCCGGCTGTGGGAGTGGTGAACGGAGAAGGGAAGAGAGCGGGGACGAGAGGCTGGAGAGAGGGGGTTTCGAGGGGTTTGTTGTCGGCTCCGTGCTCGCCGGCGGCGCTGAAGAGGATGGGCGAGGAGAGGGTTTCAGCGAGGGGCAGTTGATCGGGAGGGATGGAGTTAGGGTGAACGACGCCGGCGTTCGGGGGCGACGCTGGTCGCCAGAGGAAGGGAAGGAGCGGCAAAGTTTCAGTCGGACACGGAGGCTGGGCGCGGAGACTGGCGGCGCAGGCGAGGGTTTCGGCGGGGCTAGCTGACGCGGAGGAGGAAAGGGGTCGTTCGGCGCATATGCGGCGGAGATCCGGTGGATGCACGCATAAGCGGCGGCGGGGCTGCGATCGGGACGACGGCTGGATCTGGCCGGTCGACCACGGGAGGCAATTGGAGGGGCGAGCGCCGGAATTTGGGCTCGGCTGGCGGTACCGACCCGCGGGTGGAGAACGAAGCCAGTGTTCTGGACGCCGGCGTGGTCTTGGCAGCAACCGAAGTGCGGGGCGGTCGCGCACAGCATCGAGTCGGCGCTGTTCGACCACGGTAGGGGTGATGGGTCCGCGGTGCTTGGGCGAGGAGGGGCATGGCGGACGACCACGACAGCTTCACGGGTAAGTAATGGTGAGGGCTTTTGTTTTGTTATGTGGGGGTGTTTTCTTGTCTGTGTTGTGGCGGTTGTCGCAGTGACGATGGCGGATTTGGGGTTTTTGGGTGGTGGTGCGACGGGTGGTGCCGTTGGTGGCGGGGGCTGTGTTGTTGGTTTATGGTTGAGCATGGTCGGGTGGTGTGGATGGTTGTTCTAGTGAAAGGAAGGAGTTGACCGGGCATGGCGGGGTTCAGGAGTCCTGGTGGTAGTGAACATGGTGGTCTGGGTGCAACGGGAAACGGAAGGTGGCCTGGGTGCGACAGGGAACGGAAGGCATCCGGTGGTCGGTGTGGCAGACGCGAGCTGGGACAGGATTTAGAGTTTAGGATTGGGGTATATCGTGTCGGGGTTGGATGAGAACATGTGTCCGTGTGTGGACACGAAGAAGATAACAATATAATTTTAATGAAGGAAAATAGTGGAAAAGATGGAGACACGGACACGATGCACTTATTTTTGGTTGTGGAATTTGTTGTGGATGAATAATGAATTGGAGGAGTACCTGCCTATTTATAGGATGTGTGAATTCCCAACTGGATAGGAATTAGGAATATTTAAAACCCAAAGTAGATAATTTTCTATTTAATTTAAATCCAAATTCAAATCTAAATCCAATCTAAATCCAAATCCAATCTAAATCCAAATTCAATTTAAATCCAATTTCAATTTAAATCCAATTAAATTCCTTTAGTTTAAAAATAGGATAAATAAAATTTCCAAACATAGATATTATTTTAGCTATTTAAATATATCCATAAAATTAATTCAAGATTTAAATTGCCACAAAAATTTTAAAATATGTTTTCTCCAAAAATACAAATAATAATAATTTTGAAAATAATATTTATTATTTAAAATACACTAAAAAATAATTAAACAAATATATGAAGAATATTATTGATTATTAGTAACTGTTATAAACGAAAATGTTTTCATAAATAAATCATAAATTTAGAAACTTTGATAGCTAAAAATAATTAATATATATATTTTCTTGAAACTATATAAAAAATAGAAAAAATAATTTTCTAAAAATATGTACGCTCGCACATATTCGCACTCGTCGAGCAATTACGAAAAATAATTTCGTGCGCAACGTACAATACAACTACGCGACGTACATTATAAAATTTTAAATCAGTACCAAATTTAAAAAAATTTAGTAGAAATTTTAGGGGTTTTACAAACCCCTAACCTTGCCTTTAATTTCGAGGACGAAATTTTCTAAGGAGGGAAGATTGTGAAACCCAGTTTTAGGATTTGTAATATTATTTATTATTATTATTATAACATTATTATTATTATTATTAAATTGTGGGTTTAAAATTAGTTTTAAATTAATAATCTAGATTTTTGGTTGTTGACCTGACTCGAGCCTGGACCAGTTCGAACCCAACTTTTCGAAACCCATTGGAACCCATTACATTTTATTTGAAAAATTCTGATTTCTTTTATAAAAAAATATATATTTTCCCATGTGCTGGTCCACCCGTTGGACCAGCATCTCCCCTCTCCCCCTCATTTCCCTCTCCTACTCTCACTCCCATCCTTTCCCCCTCCCTATTTTCCTCAGCCACTCTCCCATTTAAACACACGTTCACCAACACCACTCCCAAACAGCAACTTCCCACACCCCACAAAACTCCCCACCACTCAAAGTCTCCTTTTCTCATACTCCCCTCTCCCAAACCTCCTCCAAACTCCAGAGCAAACTCCCCACTCACAAACCCTCCCCGAGTCCCCTCCCCGGCCATCCGCGCCGACCCGCCGGACCCCGATCTGCCCAGCGCCTCCCCTCCGGCCGACTCCCGGCCAACCCGCGCGCCGCCCCGACATCCTCCCGGCCGCCCGCGGCCACCTCCGCCCGCGGCCCCCTCCGCCCGCGGCTCCCCGCGACCGCCCGCGTCCGCCGACCCCAGCGCCCACCCGGCGCTCGCTCCGATCCGGCGCGCCCGTCCATCGGAGCCCAGACCGGCCTCGCAACTTGCGGCCAGCCTTCCGCGGCGCCCCTCTCGGCCGCCACCAGCGCACGCCGCTGGCCCCCCACCGTGCCCTAGGCGACCCCGCTCTGTTCCAGCACTCCGTATCTCCTGGCTACTTCCCTGGAGGTTCTGCACTTTTCCGCAGCTTCTCGTTCTTGGGCAGAAGCTGGTTTCCGATTTCGGACGCTGTCCCGGGTTTACGTTGCTGCTCGGATCTCTATTATTTCTTTAATTTGCATCTGAGAGCTCTAGCCGAGCAACCCAAGGTATAACTCCTCTGTCCCGTCCCATTTTCGTTTGTCTATGATGAGATTGGTCCCCGAATCCCTCCCGGGAATTCGATTTTTAGCAACGTCGCAACTCCGGATTTTTCGAAGATGTTCTGTGATATTCTGTGTTCATTTCGGACCTTTCCGAAATATATTTTCAGGATTTTAGGCGCTGTGATTTCCGAATTCATTTCGCTAATTCCCGAAACTATATTTCGGGTTTCCGATTGAGATTCGAGAATTATTTTGTGAATTTAATTGTGGTGTAAAATGGTTTGGAATTGAATTCTGGGTGTTCCCTGGTTTGGGACTTTTTATAAATGGTGTTTATGGCATATTTCCCAGTTTTTGGGTTGACCGAAAATAGAGGAAGTGCTGCCGGATTTTTCTATATAATTTAATTATATAATTTTAGAATGGTTTTAAAATAGTTTTCGGAAAAGAATATTATTTTGGATTTTTGAACGACGACCGTATTGGTCAATGGGCCCTGGCTAAGTGCAAACGAAACCGGTTCGTCCGGACGTTGAGGCAATTAGCCTATATGACGATTGGACCAATATCTGAGACTCACTATTAAATCTATTTTAGTTATTATCTTTATTTATAATTAAATTGTAGGATAAATTTTATAACTAACAAATATTTCTTCTTATTTCAATTTATGTAAAATAATTTGTAAGGGCATAAGCCCAGCTTTTCTATTTCCTTTCTCTGTGGCCTGTAAATATTGTAGCGTAGTTTTTCTTTTATTTTCTGGTTTTGCTGGTTTTAAGCGTAGACGCGTAAAAACTGAAATAAATAATATTTTTGATATAGAAAAATTAATAAGATTTCTCTCACATTAAAATTTACAAGTTTGTAATATTTTAAACAAAGATCATGTTTTCTCATTAAGCAAGAAATTTAGTTTTATATATGTATAATTATGAAAAATACAAAGATTTAACCAATCAAATTGGTAACTACGAGTTTTTCCAAAATACAAAGTTAAATTGATCTTTCCCTCGTAAACAATTACAACGCACCCGATAATCGATTTGTTTGTGATTGTGTAGATAAAGATTAAAATTGATTAGGACACAACTTAGATATTTCAACTAGCATAGTTAGAATGGTAACTCTGGAATCTGAGTCGAACTTCTCGAATGTAGGATTTCGAAGACGAGTCTAGTTTCCATCTCGAAGTCTTCAACCCTTCAAATCCAGTCAAACCAAGGCAAGTACATTTTGTGTTAGTTTATAATTATTTAATAATCGCTTTACTGCAAGTTTAAACCACGATGCAACACGGAACTCTCTCTGAGAGCACTGACTGATTGACTGTTGGGTACTGGAAGAATAGTGTAATGATTATGACCACATCCAAAGTAATAACTTAGAACTGTATTAGCTTACCCCTCATACACATGAGGATAAGCCATATCGTATCAATAGGATACAACTGTACAACCCAAGCCGGTCATATTCATTGCCTATTCAAATCACACTGTTTAACTGCTAGAAAACTGTTTATTTTAAATTGTTTAAAAGTGCATGATTCTATTATTATTTTAATTTTCAAATTAGCATGAATTGTACTTTGCTCCCTCCTGACTGGAGATACATTTTTAGGGGATATTGAGGATGCTGAGCTGTTAATCAACAGCTATTATGATCCGGTTCTGTACCCTATGGTGTTGCCAGAGTCCCCTTTGGAGGACGCAGGACCTGAGGCCGATGAGCCGAATGCTTAGCTAGACTTTCCTGTTTTCAGTTTGGTTGTTGTTTTGGAAAATTTTGTTATTTGAATTCAGTATTTAATTCAGTTCATTTATTTCCAGTTGTATTAATTTCAATGTTTAATAAAGTTTAAAATTTCCGAATATTGAGTTGTGACAAATATAGATGTTGTTGTGGTTATCTGCTGATGGAACAGCTTACTGCTATCGTCTCAACAACGGTGCAGGCTGGGCATGATCCGGTTCGACCCAATTATTTGGGATCGGGTCGTGACAAGATTCGTTCCTATGTATCCTATATTCCATGTCAATCATTTTTAATATAATAATAAAAATCAGAATATTAATTTCCTAATATTGACAAGAGAAATCATTGTTGAATTGAACAAAATATTGGAGAAAAGAATAAGGACTTGCCTTGATTCCTTGGATTAAACCTAGGTTTTGTTCTCCAATAGGTTCCTAATTTGAATCCAAACAATAGTTTCAAAATAAATTTGTTAGTAAGATTTTAACCTAGGTTTTGATGTAAAAGAAATGAAAAATTTTTAGAGGGTATTACCTAGGATTTGGTGAAGGAGGAAGAGGGGAGCCGGAGTGGTGCTAGGGGGCGGCCGACGGTGGCGGGCGGCACCGACGGTGGCCGCAGCAGCGGTAGCAGTAGCAGTAGCAGCAGCAGTAGTAGCAGTCGCAACAGCAGCAGCAGTAGAGAGAAGAGGGGAGATGGAGTGGAGAAGGGGTGAAGAAGAGGAAAGAAGTAGATGAAGAAGAAGAAGGAAAGGGGTTATGTGGCATGAGAAAGGGATTCCTCTTCATGCTAGTAGCCATGTGGCATGAACTAATGCCACATGTCCTAGGTGAATGACACCTAACCTCATGTAGTGCCACCTAGTCCTATTGATTGCCACATGGCCTATGAGATGGCACATTCATTTATGTAATTTGCACAATTTATCTAGGGGTCAAAATGCAAAATTTGTATAAAAGTATTAGTAAAACTTTATTATTATTATTATTATTATTATTATTATTACCATTTGTTGTTTATATCGTTATTAGGAAATTAATTAGGGCATGGATGTTTAAAAAATGTTTTATGGAGTACGGCTATTACACCTTAATAGTGCTACATAAATAGCTTGGTCACATATACCAAATAACTAAGCGACGCCTAGGAGCGCAGGTTAGAGAGGACTCGCCTCGACTTGGAAAAAATTTCCCTGGGTGAGACGATGCTTTCCTAAGCGTGCCTAGGCGCCCGCCTAGGGTCGCCCAGGAGAAAAAATAGCCCGCTTAGGGTCGCCTAGGGCCGTCCGATTATATTTACTATCTTTTCTTGATATTGAACATTGATTATTTCATCTTTTTGGCTTTTTATATTACTTTGTGTTTATTAGTTAATGTTTATTGCTTATTAGTTATACTAGATTTTTGTTGTATATATAAATGCATAATTTTTTGATTCAAGAGCAGCGAGCGCCTAGGCGATGTCTAGGCACGCCTAGGCGAGGCAGGTGGCCTGTCGTCTGGCCTTGCCTAGCGCCCAGTACAACATAGCTTCTAGAATAGAAGTAAATATCAAAAGAATCAAATAAATACAGCAAATGAATAAGTTATACATTAAGAACTTGTATGACCTAAAGGATCTAAATATCCAATTATCCAGAAGAAGAGACTGAATAATATAACACATCCTAAATACTCTTGAAAAAACAGCTTCTAAATTGGCATCTCTTATAGAAAAAATTCGTGGGGATGAGAATGCCTCAGACCCTAAAAGAGATTAAGAAAAAGGTTCCAATACCCAAAAAATCTATATTTTATACATATTCAGGAGAAATATGTAATCGAGAAGAATTTGTCATAGATGACATAGCAAATAAGAATAAAAAATGTGATAAAGATAAGAATAAATCATGAATAATCCTTGAATGTTAAAAAGGACAACATTGGCCAAAAATTGAAAGATATTATACAATTAAGCAGAACTAGATTCTCTCACAAAATGTGGAGTGCTTGGTCTTATAGTATAAAATCCAAAAGCGAATAAACCCGTTGGTTTAATAGGTGTTTGTAAGAAATAAAGAGATCCAAATGTATAGAGCAATATGAGTGGTTCAAGGATTCTCAAAATGACCATGAATAGAATATAAATAAACATATTTCCGATTATGACAACCTAGACATAAGATATATTAAAATCTCCAAGAATTTAAATTGCCAGGTATATTTTTGAAGGATTTAAAACTACCAGGATATTCCTAAAAAATTTGCAAAACGAGCCATATATGGACTAAAACCATCAGAATTAATGTAATATTATAGGCTCATTGAGTATCTGTCTAGGAATGGATATGATGATGATCATATAATATTAGTATATTCATGAAGAAAATTCATGAATGGATTCGTCAAAACAACCATTTATATACATAGTATCTCTCAAAGAGATTAGAAATAGCTCCAAAAGAGAACATCTCCTGAAGTGGGAATCTCAAGAAGAGATAATATTTCAATAGATAATCTTCCGAAGAGATAAATCTTCCTGAAAAGAAAATCTCGAGAAGAGATCTTATGAAGAGAAAATATCCTAAAAAGATCTCTTGAAAAAAAAAAAATATTCCAAAGAGATTTAATGTGAGCACCTGCTATTCACTCAGTACAATAAAGTGGTTTGGTCAATGGGACCTATTTCAACCGAAAGAAGAAAAGAACATGTTCTAGATCCGAAAGTACCTTACTAAATAAAATAAGTGCAAATTCTTTGTCATTCAATCAACACAATATCTTTGTAAGAACTTGTTGATATGCACCTAGCTACATATAGACACTAGAATGACATAAAATAAAATTTAGATATATTAAAGAAATTATTCTTGATATGTGTTGATCTTATGGGATATGCAGAAGCATGTTATTTATCTGATTCCCTTAAGGAGATATTAGGTATTTCGAAGATTAATAAAACAAATCTTTGCGGCAACCTCATCAAATCATTCTTGCACTAAATGAATCAAACATAGAATGTGTATGACTATGATATGATTGATCGCCAACTAATTTCTTGCACTTGATGTCTCTTTTGTACATTATGGATAATGTCTTTTTTTTTTCCAATGATTATTATTTTCAAACTATATCATTATTATAGATGCAATAATAATATTTTATATTCGAATTGTAGTTTTTTCAAATAAAAACTACTTGTTAACAATATACTATATATGGCAAATTTAAGCCATGTAATTTTTTTGAAATGGGAAATTTGAGACAACAAATAGTGTTTTTACGAGCATTTGGTATTTGCCTTATCATCATTTTTTAATAACTAAAATGATAAATCGTGATTTTTTTTGTTAAATTTGATTAAGATTCCGTTTGGTTCACTGTAATGTAATCATAATCGCAATGTAATCAAGTGAAAAAAATAATTTTTTTACTTAATTATATTGCGATTACGATTACATTACAGTGTACCAAACGAGGTCACAATTTTTTTTTTTTTACTTGATTACATTGCACTTACGAATACATTACAATGAACCAAATGAGGCCATAAGTTGCAATAAACGAGAATCAAACTAGGTTTTTTTTTTTAATCTCTATCACATTTTAGTATGGGCCAACACCTCTACACAAAGATCCGGCCCAAAACATGTGGATTCCAATTCAGCTCAGCCTAGGGTTTAAACCGTTAATAAACCGCCGCACGTTTGAGAGAGAGAGAGAGAGAGAGAGAGAGAGAGAGGGGTTTCGGTTTTCAATAAAATTCAGCAGATCTCATAATTCTGTTGTCTAATCATTCAATTCGATTCGAATTTGTTCGGAATCGATCGAGATGGGGGACTTCGACGACAAGCTCAAGGGCTACACCATCATCAAGGAAGGGGAGGCGGAGATCCTCATGCACACCAGCAACACTGTCTTCTTCAACAAGGCCCAGGTGATTTTTTTGGGTTGATTCTTGTGTTTTTTTTTTTTTTTGATATATCGTGATTTACTTGATGGGAATTGATAAAGATTGCATCTTTATTGGGTTTTACTGTGGCTTGGAAAAATCTCATCTTTTGATTGTTATATGGTGGGGGTTTGGATAATCGGTGTTTTATTAATGTTATGATGTTTTCTTTCGTGGGTATCAGTGCAATTCTCATATTTTGTTTTTGTTTTTGTTTTTGTGTTTTTCCCCCGGATTTTTGGACAATTATTTTACTTTTACTAGTAAAGATTGAATCTTTTTTTAAATTTATTTATTTTGGTTTGGAGTTATTTAATGACGACTCTTTTTCATGGGTATCGGTAAAAATCTCATATTTTGATTGTTATGCTGTTTTTGCAGTGGTTTGGAGTTTGGAATATTGGTAGTTGATTTCTGTAATGGTGATTTGTTTCATGGGTATCGGTATAAGTAATCATCTTTTTATTATTTTATTGGGTATGGATAATTGGTAATTTAATTAAACAAGTACACACTTTTTTGCTTGAAGTTGGCAAAAGAGAGTCATCATGAAGAATTGAATATAGTCAAAAACTTTACTCCCATGGTAGGAGCCATTTGTCACGGACTTAGTGTTTTTGCATGCACTTCGTCATGTGCTTCCTTCTCGAAGACTCGTGCAAGTCTTCCCAACCCGCTTAGCTAGAATGTTAAGGAAATTAAGAGAATAGTTAAGCAAATGAGACTCGTAAGAAATTTTTCTACTATAAATTTTGGTGGTGAGGAACAAACGAGCCCCCCCCCCCCCCCCCCCCCCCCCCCCCCCCCCAATATTTATAGTGCCCATAGGGCTTATATGGAAACATCATGATCCTTCTGGAATCGACATATTCCATGAATTATTCTAGGGGCTAGATAAAACAAAGGAAACTTCTAGTACATCCAAAAGATCATGAGACATCTAGAAAGATCTTGGGCCTTCTGGAAGATACTCAGGCCTTCTGGAAGGGTCTCGGGCCTTTTAGAAGATTTTCGGATGTTCTGGAAGATTCCACCATCTTCTGGAACATTCCATCGTCTTCTGGGACATTCTGGAAGCTTTCCGCATAACCTTTGTCCGTAGAAGGCTATGCGATTTTGCCTCGGGTGGGGCACAACTTTTTTGGCGTTACAACACCTAAGGCGTTGACATCCTTGTCAACCATGCACGCTAAGAAATGCCTGGGCCTCGGCCTTGAACTGATGCAGCGTATCAGCACGTTCCCAGCTAGACTCGCCGTGCGGCATGCCCTTCCATTGGATGAGGTACTCCACATACAGGGACACGCCTCGACAACGGATGGTCCTCTTGTCGAGCACGGCTTCCACTTCCTTGTCGAAGGACGTAGTCATGGTCGTCATGGGTCTCTTTGGAACTCCTCACTGGGGATCCTCCAAGTCTTCATGGTATGGCTTCAGGCAAATTGCATGGAAGACTGGATGAATCTTCAGCTTGGCTGGGAGCTCGAGCTTGTAGGCCACCTTGTTTACTTTCTTGAGCATGGGGAAGGGACCTTCATACTTCCGGATCAGTCCTTTGTGCACTTTCCGAAACACTTTGAACTGTTGCGGCTGAAGCTTGACCATCACCATGTCCCCCACCTTGTAGTCAACCGGCCTTCGTCTCTCGTCGGCCCATTTCTTCATCTTCCTCGCGGTCTTCTCCAGAAATGTTTTGGGAATGTCCGTCTTTGTTTTGAAGTCTGAAGTGAACTGGTTGGCCGCGGGGCTTTTACTCGAGGACCCTGCACTCAGCGTGTGCGGGACAAGCGGCTGTTGACCCATCACCAACTCAAATGGGCTGCTATGTGACGACTCGTTCTGCTGAGGATTGTAGTAAAACTGAGCGATGTCAAGGTGGTACACCCAATCCCGCTGGTTTGCATTCACAAAGTGCCGCAAGTACTCATCGAGCAGAGAATTGATCCGCTCCGTCTGTCCGTCCGTCTGTGGGTAGAAGCTGGTCGAGAAGTGCAAGTCCGTCCTGAGAATTTTAAACACTTTCGTCCAGAACTTCCCTCTGAAGCGGGGATCTCGATTGTTGACTATGTTCTCCGGGATGTCCCAAAACTTCACCACGTGGCTGATGAACATTCGCGCGGCCTTCTCTGCTGTGTAGTCCGTTGAAGCAGCAATGAATGTCGTATACTTTGAGAATCGGTCCACCACCACGAGAATGGACCCAAGCACCATCACTTTTGGCAGGGCGGATATGAAGCTATCGATATGCTCTCTCACGGCCGGCTCGGCACGGGGAGAGGCTCCAGCAGGCCCTCGGGTCTCTGATGGTCCACCTTGTCTTGTTGGCACACAAGACAGGTGCACACATAATCCTCCACATCCTCGCACATGCGAAGCCAATAGTATGCGGCCTTCAGCAGCGCCAAGGTCCGTTTCTGTCCTGGGTGTCCAGCCCACTTTGTATTGTGGCACTTCTTGAGCAGCCGTCTCCGCAAGCCACTCTATTTAGGCACGACCACTTTGTCGTCCTTGGTATAGAGAAGTCCGTCTTTCAGCCAGAACC
Source organism: Iris pallida (assembly GCA_029216955.1). Lineage (NCBI taxonomy): Eukaryota > Viridiplantae > Streptophyta > Magnoliopsida > Asparagales > Iridaceae > Iris > Iris pallida. The sequence goes on along the minus strand of JANAVB010006000.1, from coordinate 1,074,152 downwards.
TTCTCGTTTTGCTCTCCTGAACGAGCTTCACTATGGCCCGTGTCAGCGGGTCCTCAGCGATACCTACTCGGACACGGTCTAGAATATTCTCCTTGAGCAAGCACATCGTTGCAAGCTTGGCCTTCCTGCTGAGTGCATTAGCCACTTGGTTCTCCTTGTCGGGCTTGTACCGCATCTCCATCTCAAACTCGACGAAGAAGTTCTGCCATCTCGTCTGCTTCGGGGACCGTTTCTTCTAGGCCTGGAAGTAGCTCGTGGAAACATTGTCCGTCATGACCATGAACTTGGTGCCGAGAAGGTAGTGCTGCCATGTCATGAAGCAGTGCATGACCGTGGTCATCTCCTTCTCTTGCACATTGTAGCGCCGTTCGGTATCATTCAGCTTGCGGCTCTCGAATGCGATGTGGTGCCCTTCCTGCACCAACACCCCACCGATGGTGAAGTTGGACGCGTCCGTGTGCACCTCGAACGCCTTGGAGTAGTCTGGTGGAGACAAAATCGGCTCGTCCGTCATAACCCTCTTGAGCGCCTCGACTGCCTCCTCGTACTTGGCCGTCCAACTCCATGTCCGATCCTTCCGCAACAGATCGGTCAGAGGTGCTGCAATGGTAGAATATCCTCGGATGAACCACCGGTAGTAGTTTGCTAGGCCTAGGAATGATCGCAGCTCCGTCGGCCAGGTGAGAGCCTCCCACTCCCATATGGACTGGACCTTTGCGTCGTCCATTCAAATCTTGCCATGCCCAATCCAGTGTCCCAGGAATGCCACCTCTTCCTGTGCGAAAGAGCACTTCTCCCACTTGACAAAGAGCTGGTTTTCCTTCAGCACCTGGAAAACCGTCTGCAAATGCTCGATATGCTCCTCTATCGTATTAGAGTACACGACGATATCATCGATATAGATCACGACGAACCGATCCAGGTAGGGATGAAGGAGCTTGTTCATCAAAGTGCAAAAAATCACAGGAGTATTTGTTAAACCAAAGGGCATAACTAGAAATTCATATGCTCCATACCTCGTGACGCAAGCCGTCTTTGCCTCGTCCCCTTCCGCAATCCGGACTTGATAGTATCCCGAGCGCAGATTGAGTTTGGAGAAGTATCATACGCCTCCCAGTTGGTCGAACAAGTCCGCCACCAATGGGATGGGATATTTGTTCTTGACGGTCATCTTGTTTAGTACACAATAGTCAATGCACAAATGAAGGCTTTCATCCTTCTTCTGAAATAGCACCGATGCACCGTACGGGACCTTCGATGGTCTGATGAAATCTGCGTCCTGTAGCTCTTTCAGTTGTCTCTTCAACTCGTCGAGCTCAGGCGGGCTATGTGGCATGGAGCCATGGAGGGCGGCTTCGTGTTCGGCTCCAACTCGATGGCGTGGTCTACCTTCCTCCGCGGAGGTAGCCTCTTTGGCAACTCTTTTGGCATGACGTTCCCGACTCCACAAGGACGCCATCAATCTCAGGCGGAAGATCTCCTTGTACGGGCGCCTCAACCGTCTTGAGCACTGCTAGGTAGGCTATCTCTCCGTGTCGCATCTTCTTCTTGAGTTGTATGGCGGAGAGAGCCTTCCCCTTTGCAAGCTCGTCTCGTGCAACAGTCACTATGCACGGGGAGCTCTCCTCCATGATCTCGACGACTCCCATATGAGGCATTGGAATCGCCTTTGCCGATGTGAGGAAGTCCATCCTAAGGATCATGTTGAAGTCGTCAAGTGGCGCAGCCATGAGACTGGTGATACCCGTCCAGTCTCCCACTTGGATTTTCACCCCCGGCTATCCACTGCACGGGGCGAGCCTTTGAGTTGATCGTCTTCATCATGTTCGAGTCTTTTTCAAGCACCAGACCCAAGCGTTGGACCTCCGCGTCCGAGATGAAGTTGTGGTTTGCTCCTGTGTCAACCATCGCCCTCGTGTTGTGGTCGTTGATCTTCACGTCTATATACATTAGCTTCCGATTCGGGGCTTTGGTCACGACTGCCTTGCTCTTCAAAGCATTGAGTAGGTGCAAGGCACCCATGTGAGCCCCCATCCTAGGCTTCTCGTCCTCGGCCTCCTCGTCTTGGACTGCATTACCCTCTTGCCTTTGTTGTTGCAGTCGCGTGCGAAGTGGTTCTCTCCACACACGAAGCACTCGATCTTTCGCTCCGTCGGAGGCTTCGCAGGCTGCTTGTCCTTCGACAGGGCTCCCTTTCCGTTCTTCTTCTTGTCTCCTCCACCATTGAACTTGGTAGTGGTCTTTACCTTGGGCTTGGGGTATCGCTCCGTCGATACTCCATCAGCTTCTCGGAGCTGCAACGGCCGTGTTCAGATCTGAGACGCGTTGTCTCTGCAACTCTTGTGCCGCCTATGGTTGTAGACTGTCCAGGAAGAAGAACAAGCGATCTTCTTCGTCCATACTTGAAATGGCAAGCATCAGGCGGATGAACTTCGCCACATAGTCTTTGATGGACCCGGTGTGCTTGAATTGTCGTAAGCTCCGCCTCGCCACATACTCGACATTCTCCGAGTAGAACTGGGACTTGATCTCTTTTTTGAGATATTCCTAAGTTTCGATCGAGCATAGTCCTTTCTCTTTCTCGATGCACCTGCAACACCACCACAACATAGCATCATCAGAAAAATAAAGAGACACCGTGTTTACCTTATCGGTCTCATCCTCGATGCGAACCGCTTTCAGCTACCGCTCGATGTTCCAAATGAAGTTATCTACCTCCTTCGTATCTCGCACGCTATTGAAGGATTTGGGTTCTAGATACTTCACTTTATGGGCCGTCTCCCTCCTCAGAGTCGCACCACTAGCAATGGCCTTCTCGAGGATCGCCGTCTTGGTTTTTAGCTCCTCACGCAGTTCGACAATCTTCGCCTTGGTAGCCTTACGTTCCTCCTCGAACTCGGCTTGCATCTCGCTGAGTTGTTCCCAAAACAGCACCATAGCATGGCTGACGTCCGTCTCCAACCCATGGGCGAACTCCTCGTGAGCCGTCTGGTTTGGTCCACTTAAAGCTCGACATCCGTCACGTCTTTTTCCAGCATCTCTATACGGGACGCCAACTCGCTAAGAGCCGGTTCTATTGACGGTTCCTTGCTTTTGTACTTCGTCTCGGGATTCGCCTTCTCCTTAGGCGATGCGGGTTGCTCCTCGTGGACGATCTCGGAGGACGATATCGGGACAATCGACCTTGGCTCTGATACCACTTGTAGTGTTTTTTCCTGCGCTTTGTCACGTGCGGCGCACTATTTTCCTTCTCAAAGACTCGTGCAAGCCTTCCCAACCCGCTTAGCTAGAATGATAAGAAAATTAAGAGAATAGTGGAGGAAATGAGACTTGTAAGAAATTCTTCTATTACTTGGAGAATGCTTACAAGTTTTGGTGGTGAGAAACAAATGAGGCCTCACCCTTATTTATAGTGCCAATAGGACTTACATGGAACCATCAGGATCCTTCTGGAATCGGCATATTCCAGAAATTAATCTAAGGGCTAGATAAGAACAAAGGAAGATTCTAGTACATCCAGAAAGATCATGAGGCATCTAGAAAGATCTTGGGCCTTCTGAAAGATTTTCGGGTCTTCTGGAAGATTCCACCATCTTTTGGAACATTCCACCGTCTTCTGGGACATTCTGGAAGCTTCCCGCATAACCTTGGTCCGTGGAAGGCTATGCGATTTTGCCTCGGGCGGACGCCAACTTTATGGGCGTTACACATTGCTATAGTCCTAATGTAAGTCAGGGTTCTAAAAGATCATTAATAGAAATATTAGCCTGTCAAATAGTTGGTAGCTTTCTCTGATTAGTCATGTGGTTGATTAATAAAAATCCCAAGAGCTGTGTAATTGCGATCAATTGGTAACCATCCATGGACTGAGTGCATAGTGAAAACCGCTTAATACAAATTTAAGTAACCAAAGGTTGGGCAGCCAATGTTTGGGACCCTTGTGTGGAGGAGAACTCCTTGGTTCAGGACTCCGAGGCAAGTGACTGGCCCTTTAATCTCCAAAAACAAATGGAGTAAGTGTTTATTGAAGCTAAAGATTTCATACTAGGAATAAGCCTGATGATTGAGAACATGCTGTTAACTATTTATCTCTACTATAAAGCGGCTTGGAAACGGCTCAAAAATGAGCCGTCTAAGCCATATGTATATCTGATGTGAATCGACTTAATCGGTTCACCAAACCCAACAAATAACCAAGAGGAATAGAAATAGAATGATCTTTTATATAGAAAAAGAACAAAACTCCCAACTTTGATGAACGGATCAAAGTAATAAATCCTTCTTCATTGACACTTGCGAGAGTTTTCTCAGTACAAGCATAAAAACTAAAGACGGCTAGCCCTAGCTATAAATAGAAAAGGGAAACAAAACCCTAAAGGGATTATTGTGGTGAAAGACCACAATACCCTTTATAACTAAATAACAGAAAAGGCCCCTTTATGACTAAATACAGAAAAAAAAAGCCTAAACAGTGGGCCTGGGCCTAAACTCCACGTCTCCGACGACGGGCGTATGTGATGATGGGTGGGCCCACATCAATACCCCCCCTAACAGAGCCACCTTGTCCTCAAGGTGGAAATCTGGAAACTGCGTCTGGAAGCTCGCAGAGTCCTCCCAGGTCGCGTCACAGTCTGGCAGGCCGACCCAATGAATCAGGACCTCCTTCGTCTGGCCGGGTCCTCGTCGGATAGCTCGTACTGCCAAGGGCTCTAACTGTACCTCCATGTCCTCCGTGAGCGTCGGAGGAAGGGTGGGGGATGCTGCCTGATCCCCAATCGCCTTCCTCAACTGAGATACGTGGAAGACAGGATGAATCGATGATGTGTCTGGTAGCCCCAAACGATAAGCCACCTGTCCCACCCGAGCCACCACTGGATAAGGACCAAAGTATCGAGCCGCCAACTTCTCATTCGGCCTCCTCGCCATCGAGCGCTGTCGATAGGGACGTAGTTTGAGATAAACCATGTCCCCTACCTGAAAGCTGACGTCCCGCCGATGCCTGTCTGCCTGTGCCCGCATCACCTGCTGTGCCCGCAACAGATGCTTCCGCAGCTCCTCCAAGACCCCGTCCCGGGTCAACATATACTCCTCCACCTGCCCTACTGGTGTCTGGGCGTCTCCGAATCGTACCAAGGGGGGCGGGTCGCGACCATACAACACCCGAAACGGCGTCGTCCCCGCCCGTGAGTGGTACGAAGTATTATACCAGTATTCCGCCCAAGCCAGCCAACTGTGCCACTGTCGGGGAGAATCAGAGGCGAAGCACCGCAAGTAGGTCTCGACGCTGCGGTTAACGACCTCCGTCTGGCCGTCAGTCTGGGGATGATATGCGGTACTCCTCTTCAGGACCGTACCGTGAACCCGAAATAACTCCCGCCAGAAAATACTCATGAATATCTTGTCCCGGTCCGAGATAATGGATGCGGGTACCCCATGGAGCCTGATCACCTCCCGAAGAAACGCCGTCGCTACAGTAACGGCCGTGTAAGGATGCTTCAGGGGAATGAAGTGAGCATACTTACTCAGCCTGTCCACCACCACCATGATCACCGTGTACCCCTCGGAACGTGGTAGCCCGTCGATGAAGTCCATGGTAACATCCTCCCAAACCCGCTCCGGCAAGGCCAGTGGCTGCAATAATCCTGCTGGGGCCATAGCCATATACTTGTGACGTTGGCAGACGTCACAAGCGGCTACCAATCGTGTGACGGCCCGTCGCATCCCGGGCCAAAACACCTCTCTGGCCATCCGCTGATAAGTCTGCTGAACCCCCGAATGGCCTCCTGTCGCAGAACTATGGAACTCCTGGAATAAAACGGGAATAAAGGCCGAAGTCTTCGGCAGCACCATCCTCCCCTGGTAGAGCAAACGACGACCCGCTAACGTGTAGCCTGCTGGAGCGCCATCGCCGCCCTCTATCTGCTGCCGTATCTGCTGCAGCTCTCTGTCCTGCTCTGCCTCCTGCAACATCGGCTCCCAATCTCGCCATATAGGACGTGATAGGGCGCCCAGGTCGATCACCTCCTCCCGTCGAGATAGAGCATCCGCCGCCTTGTTCTCCAGCCCTGGACGGTACTCGATCGTGAATCGATACCCGACCAGCTTGGACAACCAATGCTGATGCTCCTCAGTCACCAGCCGCTGCTCGAGGAGGTACTTGAGGCTCCTCTGATCGGTCCGTATCACAAACTCCCGTCCCAACAGGTAAGGCCTCCACTTCAGCACCGCCAAAACGATCGCCATCAGCTCCCTCTCATAGACCGATTTCAGTCGGGCTCTAGCAGATAGGACCTGACTAAAATAGGCTATGGGTCTCCCCTCCTGCATGAGTACCGCCCCGAGGCCATATCCCGAGGCGTCCGTCTCCACCACAAACGCTCTGCTGAAGTCGGGTAATGCTAGCACGGGTGCTGTCGTCATGGCGACCTTCAACGCCTCAAAGGCCTTAGTGGCCTCTTCTCCCCACTGGAAGCCCTCCTTCTTCAGCTGCTCCGTAAGGGCCCGAGCGATAGTGCCGTACCCTTTGACGAACTTCCTGTAGTAGCCCGTCAACCCCAGGAAGCCGCGTAAGGCCCGTAGTGTAGTGGGCACGGGCCAATCTAACATGGCCGCAATCTTCGTCCTGTCCGCTGCTACCCCCTCCGCCGACACCACGTGCCCCAGATACTCCACCTGCGCCAAACCGAAGCTGCACTTCTTTCGGTTGGCGTATAGCTGATGCGTAAGCAACTCCCGGAACACTATCCCCAAGTGGTCAGTGTGCTCCCCCATGCTTCGGCTGTAGATGAGGATGTCGTCGAAGAATACTAAGATGAACCTGCTAAGATAGGGTTGGAATACCTTATTCATCAATGCCTGGAAGGTCGAAGGAGCGTTGGTCAGTCCAAAAGGCATAACCAGAAACTCATAATGTCCCTCGTGAGTCCGGAACGCCGTCTTCGACACATCTTCCGGCCGCATCCGGATCTGGTGGTACCCTGCACGAAGGTCGATCTTCGAAAAGACAACTGCCCCATGCAGTTCGTCTAGCAGCTCGTCGATCACCGGGATAGGGAACTTGTCCGCGACTGTCTCCTTATTCAACGCCCGGTAGTCGACGCAAAATCTCCAGCTCCCGTCCTTCTTCTTCACCAACAGTACTGGTGATGAAAAAGGACTCACACTAGGCTGGATCACCCCCGCCTGCAGCATCTCCCGAACCATCCGCTCTATCTCGTCCTTCTGCAGATGCGGATACCTGTAGGGACGCACGCTCACCGGTGCCCCCTCCCCTCGGAGTACGATCGAGTGCTCGTGTCCTCTGATCGGAGGTAGCCCTTGCGGGCTCTGGAAGACCTCGGGGTACTGCTCCAGCACCGCTTCTACCTCCCTTGGTGTCTCCCCGTGAGTCGCCTCCTCGCCCGAGAACCCCTGGAGCTCGACCAAGTACCCCTCTCCTCCTGTCCGCAACGCCCGAGTAATGGCGCTGAAAGCCACCATAGAAAAACAGAGAGTCGGATCCCCGTTCAGCACCACCGCCGCGTCGCCCTCCCGAAACTCCATCCGCAGACGCTTCCAGTCCACCTTCATCTCCCCGAGGGTCTTCAGCCACTGGACTCCCAATATGATGTCTACATTGCCCAACTCCAATGGTAGGAAGTCCTCCGTCAGCTGAAAGCCCTGCAGTGAGAGCGACACCCCCTTGCAGAGGCCCTTGCTCTCCTCCACCTTCCCGGTGCCCAGCAACACCGTGAACTTCTCCACCGTACTCAACTCTAAACCGAGCCGATCGACCAGTCGTCGCGAGATGAAGTTGTGGGTGGCCCCACTGTCGATCAGCACTGTCACCGTCTGCTCTCCCAACTTCCCTGCTAACTTCATGGTATGGTTCGGAGTAAACCCTACCACGGAGTTGAGGGTCACCTCAGCCACATCCATATGCACATGCTCCTGCTCCTCTCCCGCCTCTGGCGCGACAGCGGCCTCTACCTCCTCGGCATCCTCCTCCTCGTCCGGTAGAATCACGATTTGCAGCAACTTGCTCGCACATCGATGACCGGAGGTGAATCTCTCGTCGCATCGGAAACATAGGCCAGCCGCCCTTCTCGCCCTCATGTCGGCCTCGGAGAGGCGTCTCCCTGGTACTGCGGCTCCTCCTGTTCCGCCCGTGGGTCTAGGCGGTACCGGTGGCGGGGCTGGTGCTGGTGCCCCCGCCGCTGGTCGAGGAAGAACTGTCCCTGCCTGGCTGCGCTGCCCCGTCGTCCCCCAAGCGCCCTTGAGGCGCTTCTCCTCTGCCAACTTCTCCTCGGCCTTGTGGGCTAGGCGGAGGAGATCTTCCAAGCATCGCGGACTCTGCAGCCTGAGCTCCGCTCGTATGGAGGGTTTCAAACCCTTCATAAACATCCCGATCTGCAACTCGTCCGACACCCCCCGAACGCGTCCAGATAATAGCTCGAACTTCGCGACGAAGTCTCGAACTGTCCCCTCCTGGCGTAGCGATGACCACTGCTCGTAGAAATCACCCGAAGCTGTCTCCTGGAAGCGGTCTAAAATGTAGCCCGTCAGCTCCGCCCAGCTGGTGAACGGGGTCCTCGCCATTCTCCACCGATACCATGCCAGGGCCTGGCCCTCAAAATAAATCCCAATGCACCTGAGGACCTCTGCTTCGGTCAGCTCCATGATCTCGAAATAGCGTCCCGCTCGAAAGATCCACTCGTCCGGGTTCTCGCCCTCGAACGTAGGCAGCTTCAGTTTCTTCAGCCGGCGATCCGCGCCAAGGTCACCGTGCTGCATATCCTCTCGGCCTCGTCCTCCTTCCCAGCGATGTGTATCTCTCCGCTGGGTCTCGTATGGGCCCCTGTCACCCTCCTCATACCGCTCGTCAGCCCAGATCTGCTCACCCCACTCCTCCACCGGGCCCCTGTAGTCACCGACTGCCCTCGCCCGTGGTGGTCGTCGTGGGGGAAAGTCCCCTCTCTGGAAGTTGGCGGAATCCGCCATTCCCCCAAAAAAATTGCTGCCTCCGGCGTACCTCGCTCCTCCTGGAGGCTCCGCTCCTCCCGTCCACGCCGGGACTCCCGCCAAGCCCCTCCCCGGGCCCGCGAACCTATCTCCGTGGATCGTCATCATCGTCCGACCCCCGAAGGAGGCCCCAAACCCTAGGGTTTCTCCCGCGCGCGGAGCCGATCCGCCGGGACCGTACGGGTCGCCGGCGCCCGGCCACGGTCGCTCGCCGGGGGCTCCCGCGGCCCCGACCGGCCAGGGGTGGCGGTCGGCGGCCGGCCAGCGCCCGCCTCCCACGCCCGCGGCCCCGCCCGGGCTGGTGCGGTCGGCGGCGTGGCTCCCGCGCCCGTCTGCCGCCGGCCGGCGCTGCTCCTCGGCCGCCCGCGCCCCGTCCGGCGGCGCTTTGGTGGCGGCGGGTGCGGGCCACCGCCCGTCGGCCGGCCCGCCGCGATCCTCGGTCGTCTCCCCCTCCGTTTGCACAAACCCTAGTTGGTCGCCTAGGGTTTGGGTCGGCGCCGCCTCCGCTTCGCCGCCATTGATCTTTTTTGAAATATCTTGTAAAAGCATCATGATTGTCGTCGACTCCTTCCGCATATCCCGCATCTCCGTGCGGATCTCTAGATTCGTGGACGCTTGATCCTTCGCGGCGACCTCCATCGATTTCTTCAAACCCTCGATCTCGGCGGTGAAGTCCTCCCGAAGACCTCGGATCTTCTCATCGATCGTGTTTCTTGTTCCATCGGCCATGGCTCGTAGAAAGCTCTGATACCAAATGATGTGAATCGACTTAATCGGTTCACCAAACCCAACAAATAACCAAGAGGAATAGAAATAGAATGATCTTTTATATAGAAAAAGAACAAAACTCCCAACTTTGATGAACGGATCAAAGTAATAAATCCTTCTTCATTGACACTTGCGAGAGTTTTCTCAGTACAAGCATAAAAACTAAAGACGGCTAGCCCTAGCTATAAATAGAAAAGGGAAACAAAACCCTAAAGGGATTATTGTGGTGAAAGACCACAATACCCTTTATAACTAAATAACAGAAAAGGCCCCTTTATGACTAAATACAGAAAAAAAAAGCCTAAACAGTGGGCCTGGGCCTAAACTCCACGTCTCCGACGACGGGCGTATGTGATGATGGGTGGGCCCACATCAATATCCTCCTCAATTAATTAAAAAAATATGAAAGAAAACAATTCCAAAACTAACTTTTAATTATAATTAAAAATTAGTCTAAATGAACCGTCGTAATTAAAAATTAACAAAAAATATATCATAACTAATAATTTAACTACCTAATATTATCTATCTACACATATATCTATAACAAATTATAATTAAAATATAAACATGTCTATAACAAATCTTAATTAAAATATAAATATATATATATAACAAATCGTCATTCAAATATATTCAAATATTTAAACTGTTTTTCAACAATATCAGGAAAAAAAAATTTATTTTACGTGCAACACGTGAATTTACTAGTTTTAATAATGGAGATACAAAGTTACACCACCTGTCATGGATTGTGAAACTTTTTGGAAAGAGTGGATGAACAAAGACTAAGAAATGTATGATATTTTGTAAAATTATTTAGGTTTGTGTCAGTGAGTTCACCAATGGAAGTCATATGCTCACGAGGACAATTGATGAAAAATTTATGGAGAAGATAGATTTATACAAGTTTTTCCTTGATTTAGTGAAGATGCTCCAAGGTAGATCTTAGTGTGAATTCTGAAAGAGAAAGGAAATTGGTACTTATTTTGTGTTGATTAAGGACTTTTATGATAGAGTTGTAAAACAGACAGGGAGACAGATTTATACTTATGCTTGCATAATTAATCATCAGTAAGTAGTCCTTCTGCATGTTCCTTAGCTGGCATAGACTACTATTTTTGTTGATGATGCTAGTGAAGGATTTTTTTTTTCCTAAGGTAGAAATGCAGAGAGAAGTTTTGATGTTTAAAGGACTTTGAATTTGTAGGATGGAACTGGAATATATGAACAGTATTTTCATGAGAATATAAAAGAAACTATACTTTAACTCGGATAGGTTTCTAATGGATAATTAAAGGAGGTTTTGTATAACTTAGCAACAATCACTCATCATGATGGAGGTCCTGAGGAGAATGTTGTTTACAGGACTAATGTAGGGTGATTGAAGTGGAGAATTCTTCAAGAGTGTTATGCAACCAATGAATACCTTTGGAATTGAAAGGAAAGTTCTTCAAGATGGATTATAGGGCCGCCCATGATTTCTTGGAGGATTTTATGATATTTAAGAAACATGTGGAGATGTATGAGTGTGAATCCAGCACAATATAGGATAAGAAAATGAGTATTTTGTTTCAATTAAGAGGCGTAGATAGGATGAGCGTAATTCTTTTTGATAATTTAGAACGTTTATCATGACTGATAGATATACCGATAGGGGCGGTACGATTTTACCTGAGGGAGTTGCTAGGACTACAGGTAGACCAATAGAAATATGGGTTGAGGTTAAAAAGAAGGATGCAATAATTTCCATTAATACAGGAGATTGCTCTTAACAGAGCCGAATGAAAGAAAAAGATTCATGCTATTTATCCCAAAAATGTGAGAGGAAGTTTGTTTTTGCGATTGAGTCTACAGGCAGAAATATTTTTGTTATCGACTCATTGCAAGTAGAGATGCATTTTTTCTCTAACATATGTGAGAAATTTGAAACCCTAAATTTGATTGAGAATTTGGTTCTAGGGTAGTGGTGAGTCTGGTGACTAGGTTGTGCTTGATTCCATGGAAACCAGGAAAAGGAAGCGAGTCAATTAAGCCTTTGACTTGCCACCAGGGGGTGGACCAATGTTTGGGGCTGATGAGGCTTACTGTGGAGGTCCTGGGTTCGAGCCTAGGCCTCACAAAAAAAGTCTTTTGACTTTGTTATCTAATAATTAAAGTGAGACAAGTTCAGTAGAAATTTTGATCTATAATTTTTCCAGGTTTAACAAAGTGAAAAGGGAATTTTATTCTCTCTTTTGTATTTTTGTCTTTTTCTTTAGCACCACTTGCTATAATATGTTTTGTAGATCCATTATATTATCCTTACAAATTTTCGTAGACTAACAGCAATACATATACCTGTAATAAGGTTAACAACAGGGACATGTCCATTGCTGTTTTGAGAACATTTATAAAAAAACGCAAGGAAGAGCATGCTGCAACATCAACAAGAAAGGTAAAGTCAGAACAAAAAGTCCATGAAGATGCAACTCCTGCTTCTGTTGCGGAAGAAGATAGTGTTGCTGAAGATAAAAAGGTGAATGGAGATTGTGAAATGCAACAAAATCATCCAATGGGTGAATCTGAAGACATCACAAAAGAGCCGGTAAAGGCTGCTGTGAAAGGACATGGAGAACTCAAAGCCCCAAGAGTACTTGAGGTGCAATTTAAAATTAATGCTACAGCTTTCTCTTAATTTATTGAACTAATTTTATATTATGGGAATGCAGATTCTGCAATGAGGATCATCAGATTAAATTGGGAATCCCTTAACCCACACTTACCATGTTCTTCAGTTTGAAAATTTTTCATAATGATTTTTTAGGCTTTGGCTGCTTCTGGATTAAGAGCACTCAGGTATGCTCGAGAAATAGATGGGATTGATCAGGTGGTAGCTCTAGATAACGATATAGGTACTTTTATTTTGCTAATATAAATGTCATGTCTTCTGATATATTGTTCGTGACAGTTACTTACCCTCACTTGATTTCCACAGCCTCTATTCAAGCTTGTAAGAAAAACATACAATTTAATGGCTCTGTGGCAAGCTCGAAAGTTGAAGCTCATCTTGCTGATGCTCGAGTTTATATGCTTACACATCCAAAAGAGTTTGATGTGGTAATCATTTTTGCATTCTCTTGAACACTGTCTTAACGTTTTTAATTAGTACTGGTTGCTGAATTGACAATCAATGTTACTTTGGATATATGTTATGCCTGCAACTGCAAAAAGGAAGCCTTATTCAAAAGTTGAGTTATTTTTCAAGTAGCCTTGGTAGTGGACCATCATAAAAGTACATGCTTTATTTTTGTTGTAGCATTGTGGTACTAGTTAGCATTGCGTTCTTTTATACATTGTTGTGTTCTTCTATCAATGATTTGTTCAATTGAAAATATTATAACGTATATGATTTATTTTTCTTCTTCATTACCCGCTCTAGGAATGGTAATTTTTCTTTTTTGTCACACCTTGATACATTTCGCAAACAAGTATTTTGGTTGTTCACCCACAAGAAGAAAGAAGGGGACAATATAGCATATATCCCCTTCTAGTTCTCTTCTTGTGATACCTGTTTCTTGTTAATTCATTAAGATGGGGAGCTTTGCTTTTGAAAGAGGCCCTTTAATAATGCATGTTTGTTACCTTAATACTACAAACCAATAAGGTCAGTGTATTTTGGTCCAAAGTGGACTGATTAAGTGAATGAAGTTCGTTGAAGTTCGTTTAAGTTCACTACTCAGTTGCTTTTTAGTAGATGTTCTAACTACAAACAACCACTCTTTCGTCAATTATTTTCTATCTAGTCAGCTCTATGTCACGGACTTAGTGTTTTTGCTAGCACCTCGTCCCGTGCGGCGCACTGTCTTTCTCCTCAAAGACTCGTGCAAGCCTTCCCAACCCGACTTAGCTAGATCGCTAAGAAAACTAGAATAGTGGAGCAAAGAGGGACTCGTAAGGATCTCTTTATTAACTTGGAGAATGCTTACAATTTTTAGGTGGTGAGGAACAAATGAGAGCCTCCCCTTTTATAAGTGCTCATAGAGCAATACAAGAAAAGTCATGGAAGGAATATTCCAAGGATTATTACTTTCTACCATAACTGGAATGGCATATTCCAGGTTTATTCCTTAGCAACATAAAAGGAAACTTCAAGGGCCTTCCAGAAGCTTCTTGGGCCTCCTAGAACGATCTTGGGCCTTCCGGAGAGATCCACAATCTTCTAGAGCATTTCGCCATCTTCTAGAATATTCTGGAAGCTTCCCGCATAACCTTGGTCCGCGAAAAGGTTATGCAACTGGGCCTCGGGCGGGGTGCAACATTTGGGACGTTACATTCTCCCCCACCTAAGGCGTTGACGCCCTCGTCAACCATGCTCGCTGAGAAACGCCTGGATCTCGGCTTCGAACTGATGCAGCGTATCAGCACGTTCCCAGCTAGACTCGCCGTAAGGCAAGCCCTTCCACTGGATGAGGTACTCCACATACGGGGACACGCCTCGTCGCCGAATGGTCCTCCTGTCCAGCACGGCTTCCACCTCCTTGTCGAAGGAAGTCGTCATGGTCGCCTTCGGTCGTTTCGGAACTCCTCGTTGGGGATCCTCCAAGTCTGCATGGTACGGCTTCAAGCAACTTGCATGGAAGACTGGATGAATTTTCAGCTTGGCAGGGAGTTCAAGCTTGTAGGCCACCTTGCCTACCTTCTTGAGCACGGGGAAGGGGCCTTCATACTTCCGGATTAGTCCTTTGTGCACCTTGCGGAACACCTTGAACTGTTGTGGTTGTAGCTTCACCAGCACCATGCCCCCCTCCTTGTACTCAACCGGCCTTCGCTTCGCGTCGGCCCACTTCATCTTCCTCGCGGCCTTCTCCAGAAATGCCTTGGCAATGTCCGCCTTTGTCTTGAAATCTGAAGTGAACTGGTTGGCCGCGGGGCTTCTACTCGAGGACCCCGCACTCAACGTGCGCGGGGCAAGCGGTTGGCGACCCATCACCAACTCGAATGGACTGCTGTGCGACGACTCGCTCCGTTGAAGATTGTAGCAGAACTGAGCGACGTCGAGGTGATGCACCCGATCCCTCTGGTTGGCACTCACAAGGTGTCGCAAGTACTCCTCGAGTAGCGAGTTGATCCGCTCGGTCTGTCCGTCCGTCTGCGGGTGGAAGCTGGTCGAGAAGTGTAAGTCCGTCCCGAGGATTTTGAACACTTCCGTCAAGAACTTCCCCGTGAAGCGGGAGTCTCGGTCGTTGACAATGTTGACCGGGATGTCCCAGAACTTCACCACGTGGCTGATGAACAGTCGCGCGGCCTCCTCTGTTGTTCAGTCCGTCGAAGCAGCAATAAAGGTCGCGTACTTTGAGAACCGGCCCACCACCACGAGAATGGACCCAAGCGCCCCCACTTTCGGCATGGCGGAGATGAAGTCCATCGAAATGCTCTCCCACGGCCGACTCGGCACGGGAAGAGGCTCCAGCAGGCCCCCGGGCTTCTGATGATCCACCTTGTCTTGTTGGCACACAAGACAAGTGCGAACATAGTCCTCCACATCCTCGCGCATGCGAGGCCAGTAGTATGCGGCCTCCAGTAGCGCTAAGGTTCGCTTCTGTCCCGGGTGTCCAGCCCACTTTGTGTCATGACACTCCTTGAGCAGCTGTCTCCGCAAGCCACTCCACCTAGGCACGACCACCATGTCGCCCTTGGTGTAGAGAAGTCCGTCTTTCAGCCAGAACCTTCTCGTTTTGCCCTCCTTGGCAAGCTTCACTATGGCCAGTGTTAGTGGGTCCTCCATGATTACCACTCGAACACGGTCCAGAATGTCCCCCTTGAGCAAGCACACAGATGCGAGCTCGGCCTTCCTGCTAAGCGCATCAGCCACCTGATTTTTTTTGCCGGGTTTGTACTGCAACACCATGTCGAACTCGGCTAGAAAATCTTGCCATCTCGCCTGCTTCGGAGATAGCTTCTTCTGGGACTGGAAGTAGCTCGTGGCAACATTGTCCGTCATGACCACGAACTTGGTGCCGAGGAGGTAGTGCCGCCATGTCCTCAAGCTATGCACGACCGCGGTCATCTCCTTCTCCTGCACCGTGTAGCGTCGCTCAGTGTCATTCAGCTTGCGGCTCTCGAACGCGATGGGGTGTCCTTCCTGCACCAACACCCCACCGATGGCGAAGTCGGACGCGTCCGTGTGTACTTCGAACGCCTTGGAGTAGTCCGGTAGAGACAAGACCGGCTCCTCCGTCACAGCCCGCTTCAGCGTCTCGAATGCCTCCTCGCATCGGGGCGTCCAGCTCCACGCCCGATCCTTCCGCAGCAGATCGGTCAAAGGCGCTGCGATGGCGGAATATCCTCGGATGAACCGCCGATAGTAGTTCGCCAAGCCAAGGAACGATCGCAGCTCCGTCGGCTTGGTGGGAGCCTCCCACTCCCGTATGGACTGGACCTTTGCGCCGTCCATCCATATCTTGCCATGCCCGATCCAGTGTCCCAAGAACGACACCTCTTCTTGTGCGAATGAGTACTTCTCCCGCTTAACGAAGAGTTCGTTCTCTCTTAGCACCTGGAAGACGGTCTTCAAATGCTCGATGTGCTCCTCCATCATGTTTGAGTACACGACGATGTCGTCGAGGTAGACCACGACGAACCGATCCAGGTAGGGATGAAAGAGCTTGTTTATCAAAGTACAAAAAGTCGCAGGAGCATTTGTTAGACCAAAAGGCATAACCATAAACTCATATGCGTCATACCTCGTCACGCATGCCGTCTTAGCCTCGTCGCCCTCCGCAATCCGGACTTGATAATACCCCGAGCGCAGATCAAGTTTGGAGAAGTATCTCGCGCCTCCCAATTGGTCGAACAAGTCCGCCACCAACGGGATGGGATATTTGTTCTTGACGGTTACCTTGTTTATTGCACGATAGTCGATGCACAAACGAAGGCTTCCGTCCTTCTTCTTCTGGAACAGCACCGGTACACCATACGGGGCCTTTGACGGTCTGATGAATCCCGTATCCAGCTCGGGCGGGGCCATGGCAGGCGGCTTCGTGCCCGGCTCCAACTCGATGGCATGGTTGCTTCTTCAAGCTCCTTGAGTTGCTTCTTCAACTCGTCCAGCTCGGGCGGGGCCATGCGATATGGAGCCATGGCAGGCGGCTTCGTGCCCGGCTCCAACTCGATGGCATGGTCTACCTCCCTCCGCGGAGGTAGCCTCTGTGGCAACTCCTTTGGCATGACGTCCCCGAACTGCACAAGGACGTCACCGATCTCAGGTGGAAGATCCCCCTACACGGGCACCTCCTCCGACTTGAGCACAGCAAGGTAAGTCATCTATTCGTGTCGCATCCCCTTCTTGAGTTGTAATGCGGAGAGAGCCTTCCCCTTCGTAAGCTCGCCTCGTGCAGTTGTCACCATGCACGGAGAGCTCTCCTCCATGATCCCGACGACTCCCAAATGAGGCATTGGGACCGCCTTTGCCGAAGTGAGGAAGTCCATCCCGAGGATCATGTTGAAGTCGTCCAGTGGTGCTGCCGTGAGACTGGTGACACCCGTCCAGTCTCCCACTTGGATCTTCACCCCTTTGGCCACCCCCTGCACGGGGCGCGCCTCAGAGTTGACTGCCTTTATCGTGCTTGAGTCTTTTTCCAGCACCAAACCCAAGCGTCGGACCTCCGCGTCCGAGATAAAGTTGTGGGTTGCCCCCGTGTCGACCATCGTCCTGGTGTTGTGGCCGTTGATCTTCACGTCCACGTACATCAGCTCTCGATTCGGGGTCTTGGACACTACCCGCCTTGCTCTTCAAAGCATTCAACAGGCGCAGGGCACCCACGTGTGCCCCCTTCTTAGGCTCCTGGTCCTCGGCCTCCTCGCCTTGGACCGCGTTCACCCTCTTGCCCTTGTTCGGACAGTCCCGTGCGAGGTGATTTCCACCGCACACATAGCACTCGATCTTCCGCTCCGTCGAAGGCTTTGCTTGCGGCTTGTCCTTCGGCGGCGGGCCTCCCTTTCCATTGTTCTTCGCTCCCCCACCATTGAACTTGGTGGTGGTCTTTTCCTTGGGCTTTGGGGCATCGCTCCGTCGATACTCCATCAGCTTCTCGGCTGCCGCAACAGCCATGTTTAGATCTGACACATCTTGCCTCTGCAATTCTTGTGCCGTCCATGGTTGTAGACCCTCCAGGAACGCGAACAAGCGATCCTCTTCGCCCATACTGGAAATGGTGAGCATCAGGCGGGTGAACTCCGCCACATACTCCTTGATCGTCCCGGTGTGCTTGAGTTGACGCAAACTCCGTCTTGCGACATACTCCACATTCTTCGGATAGAATTGAGACTTGATCTCCTTCTTGAGATCCTCCCAAGTCTCGATCTTGCAGAGTCCCTTTTCTATATCGATGCACCTGTGTCGCCACCACAACATAGCATCATCAGAAAAATATAGGGACGCTGTGTTTACCTTGTCGGTCTCATCCTCGATGCGAACCGCCTTCAGGCACCGCTCGACATTCCAGATGAAGTTGTCCACCTCCTTCGCGTCCCGTACGCCAGTAAAGGATTTGGGTTCTGGATACTTCACCCTCTGCGTCGACTCCCTCCTCGGAGTCGGACCACCAGCAATGGCCCTCTCGAGGACCTCCGCCTTGGTTTGTAGCTCTTTGCGTAGTTCAGCAATCTCCGCCTTCGTGGCTTTCGTTCCTCCTCGAACTCGGCCTGCATCTCGCGGAGATGCTCTCGGAACTCCGACATAGCCGTGGCGACATCCGCCTCCAAATCTTGGACGAATTCCTCGTGAGCCGCTTGGTTCTGCTCCACTTGATACTCGACGCCCGTTACGCCTTTCTCTAGCATCTCAATCCGGTCAGCCAACTCGCCAAGAGCCCGTTCCACCAACGGTTCCTTGCTCTTGCCCTTCCTCGAGGTCTTCGCCTTCTCCTTAGGCGATGAGGGTTGTGCTGGTTCCTCGTTGATGATGGCTTCGTTCGAAGACATGACGGCGATCGAACCTTTGCTTTGATACCACTTGTCACGGACTTAGTGTTTTTGCTAGCACCTCGTCCCGTGCGGCGCACTGTCTTTCTCCTCAAAGACTCGTGCAAGCCTTTCCAACCCGACTTAGCTAGATCGCTAAGAAAACTAGAATAATGGAGCAAAGAGTGACTCGTAAGGATCTCTTTATTAACTTGGAGAATGCTTACAATTTTTAGGTGGTGAGGAACAAATGAGAGCCTCCCCCTTTTATAAGTGCTCATAGAGCAATACAAGGAAAGTCCTGGAAGGAATATTCCAAGGATTATTACTTTCTACCATAACTGGAATGGCATATTCCAGGTTTATTCTTTAGCAACATAAAAGGAAACTTCAAGGACCTTCCAGAAGCTTCTTGGGCCTCCTAGAACGATCTTGGGCCTTCCGGAGAGATCCACAATCTTCTAGAGCCTTCCGCCATCTTCTAGAATGTTCTGGAAGCTTCCCGCATAACCTTGGTCCGCGAAAAGGTTATGCAACTGGGCCTCGGGCGGGATGCAACATTTGGGACGTTACATCTAGCTATGTTCACTTTTTCCAAGGAATTTCTAATTTTACTCCAGAATGGGAGCTCAAAAATACAAGTGATGATAAACTAACAGTAATATAGAGAATTCAGATATGGTATCACATGAAGTCATGGATGTACAACATTTTGGTATTGCTAGGTACTATACGAAAGTGTTTCTTCATTAAAGTTGACTATAGCTGTATTACACACTATAAGCCTATACCGACATCATTACTTTGGGTGCTACTGTGCTACTGTAGCCTAGAGGTAAAACCTGCGAAGATGCCTGGGATTTTATTCTGCTACAGCACTCTAGCTGAACTACGGCTAATCCAGTCTCTCAAAAAAAGCCAAAAGTGAGGGAATGATCTTGAGGATTCTCCGGATCATATTTTCATGAAATCACACTATGAAAACAGACAGATGATATTCACACCAAGGTTGTAAAAAGCGCTAGGCGCTAGTCGGGCGGACACCTTCCGCCTAGTGCCTAGCTCGCCTAGATCTAGGCGGTTCAAAAAATAAATAAAAATAATCCAAAATAATATACTAAAACTTGCAGAAGAAATCCATAAAACACCAAAACATGCATAGTCGGACGTCAGGGAGACTAGGCGGGCACCTAAGCGGGCATCGGACGGGCACCCGGTGCCGCCTAGGCGGCCGCCTTTTAGAACAGAGATTCACACCATCTTGTAGCAAGGGAACCACACCAAGGCTATAGATAAATGTCTTGGTGCCACACCAAGGAGAAGGAAATTACATTCGAATTTAGGAGAAACTCAATGTTATTCATAAATTTTCCATTTCTGAAAAAATATAGTCATGCCTATTTATATGCTTATATCCAAGAATTCAAATTCAGGTCTAAATACAGATAAATCTCATCAAAATTAAATAATTCTAGTATGTGTAAATTACAAGAATCCCCTCAAGGTTTTGTCTATTTGCAACTTACCTCCCTAATATTAGTTTTTTGACAGAATCCCCCATGTCGTTCACTCGAGTAGGCAAAATGTTAGTTTGGTCATGTGGGGGGATGGTGTTGGGCTTTTTTGACATAATGCCCTCAAGGTTTTGTCTATTTGCAACTTACCTCCCTAATATTTGTTTTTTGACAGAATCCCCCATGTTGTTCACTCTAGTAGGCAAAATGTTAGTTTGGTCATGTGGGGGGATGGTGTTGGGCTTTTTGGACAAGAATGCCCCTAGGATGAATTCTGAAGTTCGATTCAACTCTATGGCAAATGAATTGAACCGTTTAAGTATTTTTTTTGCCCATACCCAGCACAATTCTTGCCAAACCCTAATTGGAACCCTTATTTTCCCAATTTGACTGAAAACCGAGTTCAATCCCATTCTTGCTAGAACAAAAAATTGTTGATTGCGTACAAGAAAACTTTTGCTCTGTTGAGTCGGAGAATTCCTCACATATTCATGGTAGTTTTACGAACACTAAATTCTTGTTTATAGTAATTTTATTAGGGTTTGATGTCGAATGAGGAGAAAAAAGAAATTGAAATTCGGATTTGATATTGGACTGGGGAAAGAAAGTAACTGAACTTGGTTTTGAAGTCCAGTTGGGGAAATAAAGGTTTCAATTAGGGTTTTTGGCAAGGGGGACGGGATGAGTTAAAAAAACACAAACATTCATCCCAGGGGCATTTTGTCCATAAAGCCTGTCACGTGCCTCTCACATGATAAAAGTGAACAGCAGGGGACAATCTGCCAAGAAACCAACTATAGGGGGTAAGTTGCAAATGGGAAAAACCTTGAGGGGTTTTCCTGTAATTTACCCTTCTAATATAAAACAACTAAAGGATAAAGATATATCCTATTTAAATTCATCTTTAACCAATCCTAAGAAAAGAAATTCCATTTCTGCCTACTTCAAAATGTATTAAGACTGGACTTGACAAGCTTTATGATCCATTGTAAATATATGCAAGTGTTCTTTCTCCTTACAAAACAACAGATGGTGAATTCCTTTTAAACTTGCCATTCGCTTTTTGGTGTTACCATTTTGTTTTGTTGTAGCAGGTACCTTGCAGAAACTTGGCGTTCTCTACTATTCTGGGCATTTTCTGATTGAGCTAAACCAATCACAATTTCTATGTTTGGCACAGGTTGATCTTGATCCTTATGGATCTCCTTCTGTGTTTTTGGACTCAGCAGTACAGTCTGTTGCTGATGGAGGCATGCTGATGTGCACAGCTACTGATATGGCAGTGCTGTGTGGGGGTAATGGAGAAGTCTGCTATTCCAAGTGAGATGTTTGTACTTTTAGAAGTTTCAAATGCCATAGTACATGTTCTAATCATTGGATGTCTATATCAGGTATGGCTCCTACCCATTGAAAGGAAAGTATTGCCATGAGATGGCTCTGAGGATCCTCCTTGCATGCATTGAGGTACTTCAACGTTCCTTAATAAGTTGATTCTACTTCTTTTGCTCATCTTTCAAGGCTTTGATATTCTTTGTTTCTCATCTTGTGCAGAGCCATGCAAATCGTTACAAGCGTTACATTGTTCCTGTCCTCTCCGTGCAGATGGATTTCTATATCAGAGTATTTGTTCGCATATACACGTATGTTGTCTCTTCTGTTATGAGTTTAGTTCGAAACTTAACATACATTGGTAGGGTTATGTAATATGTTACTAAAAATTTTCAGGCCGAAGTTGACAGAACATGATTCTCAAAAGGAGTCGACACAATAATTGAAATTCTGGGTGATTTATTAAAACAAACTTTTTGCTCTGTTCACATGTTTTTCACATCATACCTATAAAGCAATAATATGTGGCTGCAACATCAAATGATTTTAGTTTGTAACCTGGGTATTGTGAATGGTTTTCATGTGATTTAGTGGAACCAGGAGTCTTCTGTTCTTTTGTTTGTGATCACATGATGCATATACTGGGAATACCTAGACTGCTCCCATGCATAGTCTAGGGGAACTTAGATGGTGCTCCTTGGTTGCATGAGCTTAAACTGGAATTCAAAAGGTAGATCTACCTACCTGCCAACTAGCCACCTAGGTTTTATGGCATGCCCCTCTCATGCTCATAGCTAACTTGACTAGGAATTGGCACCAACATAGAGGGTTGACGTCAGGTCGATAGCCGGCCATAAAACCTTTGTCAAATTTCTTGTGTGGAGCTTTCTTATGCTCCATAGCTGACCCTACCCCATTGTAGAAGGCTTGGATGATGATGATCATCATCATGATTTGAAGGTGCCCGTATCCATTCCAATTATTGTAACCTAGTTACTCCACACTTAATTGCGAAAAAACTGATCTATTGTAACAAGTAACAACTCAACAAAGCCTTTATAACTAAATGTTTGGAGTTGGCTTATTGTACCTACCTTGATTATGCAATTTTTAATAAGATTGCGATGCTAATAACGATGGAAGTTGGTAATGATAATATACCAAAACTAATGTTACTTGTGGATAAATAATGCAGCTCTGCAAGTGCAATGAAGAATACTCCTCTTAAACTCTCTTACGTTTATCAATGTGTTGGTTGTGATTCATTTCACCTGCAAAGTCTTGGAAGGACTGTTGCTAAGGTACATTGCTGTACATTCTGTGTCATCTTCTCACGGTTGATATGTTTTTTTTTTTTCGAAATTTATAAGAAATTTGTCCCTGATCAACTTATATATTTGCTGTGTTTCAATTTATGGTACAAGAATAACAGTATAAGGTACCTTCCTGGTTTTGGTCCCGTGATACCTCAAGAATGCAGTGACTGTGGCAAGAAATTTAATATGGGTGGACCAATATGGACTGCTCCCATGCATGACCAAGATTGGGTACTTTCAATCCTAGCCAATGTTAAAGCTATGAAGGAAAGATATCCTGCATACGAGAGGATTTCTGCTGTTCTAACAACTATATCAGAGGTACTTTACTGTCACTGTCTATTTGATCTTATAGTCATGCATTTCTTATAACCAATTCGCCACATCTATTTGCGAGACGACTGACAGTTAATACATTTGAAGCAAATTCAAATGGTATCTCTATCATTTAACTATAAGCACCAAAATGCTCATGGGAAAACTGTTCTTTAGTCTCCTCAACTGTAAGAGTGAAGTCTTAGGACAGTAAATTTATGCAATAATAGATAATTATGAAAGATGAGAATGTTGGAAAACCAATTGAACCGTTATGAGAGGTGTGCCTTTCCTGAAATAGACATAGTTCTATTGTTAACCATTATGATCAATATATATATATCCTTATTTATCGTTATTTTACCCCCATATTATTGATTTTGTTGTTATGCGAACCACAAAGATTGAAATCTTTAAGTTAGTGGTTTATCTAAGAAAATAAGTGAATAAGGGTAGTAAATATCTTACTTATTTTAACATGAATTTTTTTATGCAGGAGCTGCATGATGTCCCTCTGTTTGTTAGTCTTCACAACTTGTGCGCAACTCTGAAATGTACCTCCCCATCTGCTGTTATGTTCCGATCTGCAGTTATCAATGCTGGCTATCGCATTTCAGGCAGTCATGTGAATCCTCTTGGCCTCAAATCCGATGCTCCAATGGATGTTATTTGGGACATCATGCGTTGCTGGGTACTTCCACCTCTCATTTTGCATTGCCTTTTTTATACACCTCTTTGATGAGATCTTCAATCTCCATATTGAAAATACTTTATAGTTCTTGAATAATTAATATGCTTGGTCATGCAACAGGTTAAGAATCATCCAGTGAAAGCACAGCCAGCAGATCAGTCAGGAACAGTAATTCTTTCCAAAGAACCAATGTTGCAGGTGAGTTGATCCTTTTGCT
The DNA here is from genome assembly GCA_029216955.1 of Iris pallida. Taxonomy (NCBI): domain Eukaryota; kingdom Viridiplantae; phylum Streptophyta; class Magnoliopsida; order Asparagales; family Iridaceae; genus Iris; species Iris pallida. The sequence continues at coordinate 1,050,059 of JANAVB010006000.1, read as the reverse complement.
ATTCCTAAGTGCTTCTGGTTAATTTTATTAGTTCATGTACCAAGATAAGTAGTATGGCAATTGGATCGGGTTCTGGTCAGATCAGAATCTGGTCGATCTGTTAAGGTCCAATCTGAACCCGACCTGACCCGCCTAACCTGTTTATATTTTTTTCAACTTATTGGTTGAAACCACGTGATGGTGAGGGAAAGTGGTGGCTGCTGTTGACAGAACAAATGCAGAGGCATCTTCAAAGCCTAACAATAAAAACTACATAAGCAAAATCAACCATAGTTTGCAGTATCGGCCAATATCGATCCGATAAGGCTGATACCGATACGGTTTGACATGTCCCGATCCGATACCGATCGATACCCGATACTGACCGATACCAACATTGGGGGTCTCTTTTTCAGTCAATTCAGCAAAAAAAAATTGAACGAAAACAAGGGCGTAAAAATATAGTAAGGTTGTAAAAGCATGTAAAAGATAAAAACTTATTTATCGCATGTAAATCAATTGCTAGGAGTGACTACTATTTTATTCAATTTCAAAACTGCTAAGAAACAACACTAGAAATACTTAAAATTATGTCTAAATGTGTAAAATATACTTTCTAAAATGGTAATAATTTGTTGATAATTATTTGATATTCGATACCAAAAAATCCGATGCTGCTGATACGAAACTGCCGATCCTGATACTCATAGGAATGGTCCGATATCGATATTGCGAACCTTGATATCAACCCACTCAAAAAAATTTAAATCAGAAAATAAATGGAAGAAGATGATGAAACCATCATTAACATCATCACTACTAGAAACAATTAGAAGAAAAAATCAGAGAAAGAAAAGGGTAAAATGAGAGCATTATTAAGCATCAACATCACCATGAGAACAAATGGAAAAGAAATTGGAGAAAAAATAGGAAGAAAATGTTTGGAGGAGAGAAGCCATTTAATCCATTGAGAAAAGATTGAAGAAAGAAGAAGAGGAGTGGGAAGGAGGCTGCAAGGCGGCTGCTGGAGGAGACTAGGACTATATGGAAGAAGAAGAAGTGCTGCTCTGTTGAGTACTTGAGTTTGAGTGGAGAATTGGTTATTTGGGGGCTAGATCAGGTTTTTATTATGCAACTTTTATTAAACGGGTCAAATGGGTCGGGATGCCTTGACCCGACGCTATTATTAAACAGGTTGTCCAGATCCACCTGTTTATGATGAGAACCAGTTTAATGAGGCAGGTCGCAGCGGGTCGGACCAAAATTGCCACCCCTAGTCAAAAACATGGGTGAGCTCACGAGATAGTTATGATGGTATTGTCTGTAATTAAGGACTTCATCTACAAAAGGGTTCAAAAACAATGGTGAGCTGCACAAGTTTGATTCTGGGAATCAGGATATTGTCTTCGATCTTCATAACTGCACGGAGTTCATAATACAATATTGAGGGAAGATTGTGATATTTGTGCTATTTATGAGGCTTATGGTTGACCATCCAACTGAAAGTAATACTATTAACAATTAAGTGCCATCTTGTACCTAAAATGCATGTATTATGGAAAGATTAGTGAGTTCTAAATATGCACATATTGATCCATCGGAGGAGGATCACAACCGCCAGTACGACAGCTACAACATCAAACTTGGCATGATCGGCAAATGTGAAAACCCAAGGGAAAAAGACTTTTGCTTAACGCAGTATTTTGATTTGCCAATCTATAAGATGTGATCTAATTCTTTTTTAATATTAACATACACTTAGTTGATATTGTTATATCTTATTTTAAAAGAGAACCGATTAGAAGTACATTAGTACCAACAAAGTATGATTGGAAGCATCTAAATAAATCAGATATTTGTTCTTCTGTGTACTTGGTTGTCAAAATGAATTTATAGCGAGAATCTTGATTGGCTATGTGGGGCTTTATTACCTGACAATCTAATCTATAGCCTATAATTAGTCCAATGATCTTGAGATGTCCAGACTGTTGCGAGAAAAGCATCACGTAACAATGAAACCGTCTTGAACTTTAGTGAAATCTCTGTTAGATACTTGTTTTTATGTATCTTCGACAGGCTTGTCTGAAACCTTATGAAAGCATTATGGTTAACGGTTTCTTTTTGATATATATATACAGGCAAATTTTGCTCGAGCAGGTGCGTCCCTCAGCAAAGCACAAGCGAAAAAAGTTGCAAGATTTCTTCCAAATCCCGAGCGGCATTGGGGCCCTAAGGTCAGAGCTGGGAGGCAGATTACTAGCAAGCACGTTTCATTGATGGGTCCTCAGGTTCTCGACGGGATTAATGGCCGCCAGGAAGAAGGAACTGGAGGTTCCAATGCTGTTGCTGAGGAAGCTGAGGGGCAAGTCGGCCATGAAGCAGATGAACCTGATTCGAAGCGCCAAAAAATTGTGGACGAGACTTCCACTCAGTCATGACAAGAGAGATTGATCCACATTTATAGAACGTATTCATACTGTAACAGAAATCTCTTCGACTTTTATTTCAATTGCGTTATTTTTTGTTGTTGTTGTCAGTACCCAATATAAGTGTGCACGTCTACGCGTACCATATAATTCCAAAGTTCTGTTCGTGTCGTCGTCAAGATGAGTTAGTCAATCGTGGTTTTACAACCGTACTTCGTGATATGCGTTAGTCAGGTCAATCAGAATTTAGAAGTATAGATTTGAAACCAACCGTTGGTCAATTGTAATTTTAAAATTACCATAGGTAGGATCCCTAAATTTAACTTATTTTTTTTGTATTGGTTTTTTAACATAATCCCACCGTCTTAAGTGGGGTGTTCTAAAATCCTCCTCTTCGATCCCTCTAATTGGTTACTTAATTCTTGATAAAATCTAGTACAGTCTAAATTGTGGATTGAGTATATGTATGACAAAATGAGTCATGAGAAGTTGGTAAATTGCTTTGTAGTTTTTATGGGTAATGGTTAAAGTCAAAAAAAAAAAATCTCAAATCAGTAAAGAATGCTTCACAAATTGAGTACGTGTTCTAATTGTTTGTCTTCTCTCTTATTTAAGAGGTAACAATGAAACATATGACTAGTAGTGTCAATTTAACCTTAAAATCAACAAGTTGACTTTTTTTATTTATCTTCGTATGAACTGAGTTGCGTTGTAATCTGACATAATGTGACAGAATGTATAGTTTTCAGCTTTGAATTTAAACATATAGTATTTAATAATATATATTAACCATTCATATGGAAAAATATATAATATCTCTCCTCGTTTGGTTCGCGGAATCTCCGGGTTGGAAAAGAAAATGATTCCCAATGGAAGGAAAATTAGGAGAAAAGTGATTCCATCCATCCAAGTAAGGAATCACTTTCTCACATTGAAGGAATCACTTTCCTTTCCACATTGCTTGGCATTTCCAAACATCGGAAAAGTTAATCAATGAAAAATAAAATTTTCCAAAGGAAAGGAAATGACAAGGAATTGATTTCCTTTCCCTTCCATTCCGTGAACCAAACGAGGCCTTAAGTTCTTTATACAATAATAATATTATTATTATTATTACTACTAAATTTTATTTTTATTTTCATTTCATATTATTATTATTATTATTATTATTATTATTATTATTATTATCACTTGGAATCACATCATTAGTATGATTTTCAAATCTCACTCTGATTTGTTTAAAATTTCTATGTAATAATAATTTTAAAATAATAACCTGAACTGGGTTCTAAAATCCAATACTAATAAAAATTACTATTACTATTATTATTATTATTATTATTATTATTATTATTCACTTACACTTACATGATTATTTCAAAATCTTAAGCATACCGTATTTAAAATCTTAATAATACTTGAGAGGCTACGTTTGACTCATCGGTAGGGTAAGCATTTGGTTTATTTGGTTTCAACCGAACCACAATAGTCAAAACCGAATAAACAGACATTCTAAAAATCCAAAATCGAAACCGAAATCGAACCAAACCGAATAATCGATTCAATTTGTTCGGTTGGAGTATTTCTATTGTTTAAGGGGTCAAAGTTGGAATGGTGATTAAATTATATTAAAAATTATAATTTTATATACATATTTATTGTATTTTATAGTTGCCTTCAAAGTTGTACTAGTTGTTAAATTATCAAAGTTGGACTTCAAAACACATACATAGAATTGTTGTTTTCAAAGTATACACATTTTTAACCACAAAATATGTACAATTGAGAGTTTGCATAATTTCATAAGTCTTATTCAATTTCGATTTTGCACTGAAATCAAAACAAAAAATCGAAACTAGAATCGAAACGAATATTAAATTTTTGTCGTAAGGCAAAAGCTCAAACACACGGAGACGAAGCTTTCTCTTATATTATCAACCACACAAGTGCATATTACAAGCTATCCCAACCTCTCTTTATATAGGGAGAGAGGTTGGGGGTTATGAAGAAACGAAAGGCCAAAGGGTTTTGGGTTTTTGTATGTTACAAGGAAATGAAATGAAGGGCCATATGAGTTACAACACTCCCCCTTGGCTCTCCAGAAATTATGCTTGTAAACATCTCTGAGTTTCTTCGTCTGTCTGTAGCTTGCATCTTCAAATTTGACCATCTACTTGTGCCTCGTCAAAACCTTGCCAAAGAAAATCCAGTGGAAAAAAAACTTTGGTCGAAGGACAAAAGAGTACACACAGGTCAGTGTGATGGGGGTAAACTAACCATTACAAAGGTGCCTCGTCAAAACCTTGTCAGGAAAAATCCAGTGGAAAAAACCGTTGATCGAAGGACAAAAAAGTACACGATGGTTTAGAAGTATACAACTGGATACTCCCCCTGATTATAATAATCCTTAGTGAATAAGGAATTTGAACTGTGTCTCGTTAAAAACCTTGCCAAGGAAAATCCAATGGAAAAAAAACTTGGTCTAAGGGAAAAAGAGTACACAAGCATACATCAGGATGCTCCCCTTTTCACTCGCACTCGACAGGGCGCGGGATATACGCACAACAGGGCGTTTGGAGGCGCTCGTTGGGGCGTTTCCCCTCACATGCACACAACAGGGTGCAGGAGACATGTTTCACTTAGGCTAGCTCTGAAAGCTTCCTAAGTCCAATCGCTCTGACATGTTTCTGGAACGAGTGTTTTGGCAGTGACTTGGTGAACAAGTCTGCACGATTATTCTTCGATCCAATGTGTTGCACTTCAATCTTCTGAAGCGCTTGTTGTTCATGTGTAAAGAACAACTTGGGCGATATGTGCTTGGTAGCATCCCCTTTGATGTAACCATGTTTCGCTTGATCAATAACAGCGGTATTGTCCTCATAGACAACAACAGGTTCATCTGTGTCATATGGAAGATCACATGTACTTCGAATATGGTCAATAATAGCTCGAAGCCATACACACTCTCTAGTCGCCTCATAGAGAGCGAGTAGCTCAGAGTGGTTCGTTGAAGTATCCACTAAGGTCTGTTTGCGAGACCTCCAAGAAATCGCCGTGTTTCCAATGGTAAAGACATAACCAGATTGGGAACGCCCCTTGTGCGGATCAGATTAGTATCCCGCATCGGCGTAGCCAACAAGGGTCGCATTGCTTCGAGTGCCAAGAGCGTTGGACTCACTCAAAATTGCGTAGGGATAGAACAAGCCCAAGTCCGTAGTACCCTTAAGGTAGCGGAAAATGTCTTTTATGCCATTCAAATGGCGGCGTGTTGGCGCGGTGCTGTGTCGAGCTAGACAATTCACAACAAACGAGATGTCCGGTCTAGTACATTAGGCCAAGTACAATAAAGCGCCTATTGCACCCAGATAAGAGCACTCTGGACTCAATATCTCTTCGTCGTCCTCTTTTGGACGAAATGGGTCCTTAGTAATGTCTAGAGAGCGGATGATCATGGGAGTAGCGGACGGCTTAACGTCAAAATAACTAAAGTGTCTCAACACCTTTTGGGTGTAGTTTGCTTAATGGACAAGAATTCCATCTTTACGGTGCTCGATCTGCAGGCCGAGGCAAAATCGTGTCTTCCCAAGATCCTTCATCTCGAATTCCCTCTTCAGGATATCAGCAGTTTCTGACAAGTCTTTTTCGGTTCCTATGAGATTCATGTCATCTACATAGACCGCGATGATTGCGTATCCTGAAGTAGATTTCTTTATGAACACGCATGGGCAAAGTTCGTTATTAATGTATCCCAAACCGATCAAGTATTCTCTTAGGCGGTTATACCACATTCGCCCGGATTGTTTCAATCCATATAGCGAACGTCTCAGTCTAATCGAGAACGCGTTCCGTGGTCGGAAACTACTTGATTCAGGCATCTTTAGTCCTTCAGGAACTCTCATGTATATCTCTGTGTCTAGATCCCCGTAGAGATAGGCTGTGACCACATCCATGAGCTGCGTATTCAGTTTTTCGGAAACTACTAAACTGATTAAGTAGCGGAACATTATAACGTCCATTACGGGAGAATACGTCTCCTCGTAATCAATTCCAGGGCGTTGTGAGAAGCCTTGTGCCACAAGGCGAGCCTTGTATCGCACAATCTCATTTCTCTCATTACGCTTCCTTAGGAAAACCTATTTGTGACCAACTGGTTTAACATTGGGTGGTGTTGGAGCAACAGGTCCAAACACGTTTCTTTTCGCTAAGGAGTCTAGTTCAGCCTGGATTGCTTGTTTTTATTGTGACCAGTCCGTTCGTCGTTGACACTCGACAACACTACGAGGTTCCATGTCATCATTGTTCATAATGTCAGTGGCCACTGAGTATATGAACACATCATCGATGACAGTTTTATTTCGCTTCAAAATATCGTCTAAGCTAGCATACTCGACGGATATTTCGAGGTTATCGGCATGATTAGGAATAGGCATTTCATCTGGAACGCGCTCTTCTAATTCATCGCCGTGATCCTTAATGATCTCATGTGGCAAAACGCTTTTAACAAGATTTCTCCGCTTCCGGGACAGATTTGGAACCAACCGGTCTTTCCTTCTTCTTGGGAATAGCAGTGGACTGGACGACCGATGGCAGCGTCCTTTGCTCGGCGGGTTCGACCGGAGCAACATGTTTTACAGGAACATAGCGTCTCTCAAGGACGTCTATCCTTGCAGGCACATTTGTAGCAGGTATAATTGATCGCGTGACTTTTGCTAGGTCGCTAAATGCGTCTGGCATTTGATTTGTAATATCTTACAGACCTAGAATCCTCTGCACTTCCTTATCACTATGTGCAGAGGAAGGATCATGATGAGCAACAGCGGGCACATACCACGCTAATTCACGTCGTTCCTCATCAACGTTAGCGTGCATTTCTTCCCCTAATGACGGAAAGATTGCCTCATCAAAGTCACAATTCGCGTGTCTCGCGATAAAGAGATCGCCTGTCAAGGGCTCTAAATAGCGAATGATGGACGGGGAGTTATAACCGACATATATTCCCCGTCGCTTATGAGGTCCAAATTTTGAACGTCTTATCGGCTCAATTGGAACATTGACTAGGCACCCAAACACGCGTAAATGTGAGATGTCAGGCTCACATCCAGTAACAGCTGGTACGCAAAAAGTGGTTGGGTGGCCATGGGCCTCAGACGGACCAAATTTGCAACGTGCAAAATTGTATAGCCCCATGCAGATAGTGGGAGTTTGGTGCGCATAACCAAGGTTCGCGCTATCACTTGCAGTCGTTTTATAAAAACTTCTGCTAGGCCATTTTGGGTATGAACATACGCAACAGGATGTTCAAGATTTATTTCCAAAGTCATGCAATAGTCATCGAAAGTCTTCGATGTAAACTCCGCGGCATTATCAAGTCTAATAGACTTTATCGGATAATCCGGATGGTGAGCCCTTAACTTAATGATCTGGGCGAGGAGTTTAGAAAATGCTGCATTTCGGGTGGACAACAGCACTACGTGTGACCATCTAGTCGATGCATCAACCAAAACCATGAAGTATTTAAATGGTCCGCATGTTGGTTGGATTGGTCCACAAATATCTCTATGAATTCTCTCACACTACACCAAAATAGACAATTTGTGACAGATTATTTTTTCAATTTGTAACGTTTATTACCGTTATAAACTCGTAACGATAATTACCGTGACAATAGTAAAATAATTGTTACTAAAATAACTTTTCTCTCTCTTTCTCATAAATTTTCATTTTCCCTCTGCGAGTTTTCATTTCCCTCCTCCCATCTCTCTCTAAACCCTCCACAAATTTCCCTTTCCCTCCTCTCATATCTCTGTGTTTCTCTAAACCCTTCCCCCTATCCAAACCCTCTCTTCCTCTCTACTAAACACACACACACACATACACATACACTCTACAGTGGCTTTGGGACATGACATTCGACTATGGTGCGGTAGGCGGTGGCAGCACCTTGAAGAGCTAGACCAATTTCCAAACCACCAAGACCCCTCTCTGGAGAGAAGGGCAAGATGGATCCAATGTGAGACCTTTCTTATTTTGTACTTTGATTTCCATTTCGAACTAGATTTTTAATTAGGGTTTTTCTATTTTTTTGGTGATTTGGTATAGGAAGATCACGAGGGAAAGATTGGGGATGGGGATGAAAGAGAAGTTGGTGGTATTGAATATGTAGATAACAAGTCCTGTAGGAATGTGTATACTACATTAAATTGTGTTGGTAGTTTTTTCCAAGTGACTATGCTTAACCATTTATGGTTTCGGCTGTAGCATAAGAAGAAATTGAGCAATTTGACATGCAAATTGAAGCCATATGCTTGATATATTCTTGATGTTGTAAAAACAAATTGAATGTTATTCTTGTTTGTTGGTGTTCCGTTTGTTGGTGTAGGGAAACCTTTTCTTCTCTTAAGCATAGACCTCAGCCATGTCATGACTCGGAAGTCTGATCACTATCAATCAATCGTTAGGGATTTATAAAGATCAACACACATTAAATAGTCTATGCTAACACAATATTTTTTAAACTTGTTTTGCATTTCGGAGAATTTTGTCGTTGTAGCATTAATTGCATTATCCTCACTTCAATGTACGTTACATTGATATCCTCAAGACGAACTACAAACTGCCTTATCATTCCTTCTATTCAAATTGTATAGTGATATTCAACACCAGGGCCGGCCTGGGGGGTCGATTGGGTTGACTGAGCCGAAGCTTATTTTGGTTGTCCTTTGTCCTACGACCTCGACCTCTTGCAGGTCATGTTAGATCTATAAGGTTGTCCTAAGCAGAGGAGAGTTGCCAAATTTGAAGTCTTGTCGAACTTGCTCCTTGGCATCCATTGCAAGCTAACTCTAATTACCAAATGGTAGCGAAGAACATAGGCATTGCAAGAAGTTACTTCAGGTTATTGAATGGACTTGATAGTGAAATAATAGGATTTGAAGAAATCATCACAATTACTAACAATTGCTACAACCCTGCTCTTGAAACAACAACAGAGAATGTCTAGAGAAAATTTGGCAACTGTCCTAAACATATCGTAAAAATATTGATTATAAATGCTTCACTATGATGTAATCTAATAGT
>JANAVB010006000.1:1000577-1038077 GCA_029216955.1 Iris pallida | reverse complement strand
TATATATATATATATATATATATATATATATATATATATATATATATATATATATATATGTTTCATAAAGTTCTAGAAGGGCTCCACTACAAACAACTTGTTTTGACTTATTTACCTTTACTCAAAGCTGATAGGTAAATCATTCTTCAATTGCCTTGCATGGCCGATTGTTGATGTATTACATTTTGTAACATGTTTTGCAGGTTCAATCAAGTAATTTTGTCGAACTCGCAAAGTAAGAAGATATTAATGGATATTCTTGCCGGTGGTTCTTCCTTAAAGGTATCGTCATTGCAGCACTTCTAAAATATGGAGTTCATTTTAATGTACTCGTACTCATTTACAATTGTCTAGAGCTTCAATTTATTTATTTTATCTTTATTGTTTGTGCATGTTCATATGTCTTGTTTGGAGATGAAAACTCTTAGAAAGCCATGCTTCTCTGTTAACACGAGGTGTTCTTAGAAAGCCATGCTTCTCTGTTATGGTACTACTCCACAGTGGATTTGGGGCATGTCTGGGAGAACTGGATTTGAGACTTTAATGGGGACTTATATAATTTGGTAACAATCTGTTAACAAATTGGTGTTGTGTCCCTTTTGCTCTGTTTCGGTCGTGTGTCGGCCACAACATAGACACCCAAATATAATATGACACAGTAACACCATTGTTTTTCTTGTGTTATTGCGTCTAAATGTAAGGCCAAAGTAGACACACATATATAAAAGAAATGAATGACTTTAAAAACTCTTGGTTTTGGTTTTAGGACAAAGACCAGACTGAGCATTTTGGTAAACTTTGAAAGCTTATAATTGATATTTTATAACTTAAGTATGAGAAATATATTTTACTGGAAGAGTTGCTTAATTGCTGAACTTTAAATTGGGGATTGTTGAACTGACAAATGGGGATTGGAACATTGGCAACTTGAAATTCTATTTACCACATATCTTTTACTGGAATGAGTTGCTTAGTTGTTGTACTTGAAATTAAAGAGTTGTGTATTTTTTGGGTTTGCAAGATTTATTTCACACACCAGATTCATGCAGTAGGTACTTCAAGCAGCAAGAACCGATACTTCTATTTTCATTTAACTTTTTACAGAATCAGATGAATGTTAATATGTTGGTCATGTTTGGTGATTTTATAGGTAAATTGATACCCCGCTAGAGGATTTACTATTGTAGGGACGGAGGTGATGATTTTATCCAAGCTATTGTTGTTGCAATTGAATCTTTACTTTAACAACCAATTCCAAAGGTTTGCAAGTATTTGTTCTTTTACTTGCAATTGTTTATCACTCAATATTTTGGCTAAAGACTTTTAGTTACTGTGATTTTTAAGGATTAAAAAAATTGTCCAGGAGCAATTATTTATCACTATATGATACTTAATGACAAATGAGGAAAATGAGAAAAAAATGTATAATGTAACAGTTAAATAAGAAGAAATAATATTTCTTGAACATTCTTTTTTGTAATTTCTAATTCGCAATATTCGATCCTGTTGGATGAGGCTCAACTTTCCTTTGTTAGTGAAACTAACTAGATGAAAGGTTTGTCATGAACATGTAATTAGTGTAGGACTTGTCGATGGGTCTAATCGAATCAGAATTGCACTGAAGTGTGTAATCAAATAAAAAAAAATAAGATTATGCAGTAGTGCGAGGAAAGTAATTCAGGTTTGGACATGTTGTTTTCTTCCAATCTTTATGCAGCTGTGCGAGGAAAGCAATTCAGGTTTGAACATGTTGTTTTCTTCCAATCTTCAGGTTCTTTACTTGTTAGCTTGATATATTTATTGATAAAGACAATTCTGATTCTTGGAAAAAAATGACAGTTCTTACTGAGAGTAAGGGGAAGGAGGAATTGAAGAGATCACTGCCATCAGACTTCAATGATTGAATATATATTTTTGGTCAGAATTTGAAGCTGTTATATACATGCTAGAGGTATATACTTAAATATTTCAAAATGATTCTTGGTCTTCTTGATAATGGCTTGAAATATTTTGTTAACATGGTTGTTTTATACTAGATTCAGGGGGCATTCACCAACCAAGACTTTTTCAGCCACAAGGGGCACGGTCTACATGGGAAATCTTCAGGGAGGATTTTTCAAGCACAAAGGCATGATCTACATGGGAAATCTCCAGAGGGAATCATCCAACAGTTCAACATATATGAACATAGATATTCATTGAATGAAAAAAGTCCTTGTATTGTCTTGGTCCTCAGAAAGAGAAAATATCTACTTAAGATTATTAGTGCAGGAAGGAAAAACTGATAGTAACCAGCTGTGTTGTTCTATGTTAGAGTGTTACTTTGTAGACATTTGTTCAAACAATGTATCAGGAAATGAAGTGATATAATTATCAACTTTACCTCTCTGTGCTGGAAATTATTATGGACCTGTATTCATGTTTTAATGATTTTCCTTATCATGTAAGATGTTAATATATATATATATATATATATATATATATATATATATATATATATATATATATATATATATATAACTGTTACAGTGAGTGGTAATAGTGATATAAAAAATACAGTGCAGTCACAGTAATAACCGTAACCAAAAAATATTTTGTAACATTAATAACCGTGACGAATGCTAATGTTCTAACGGTTATTACCGTGACGAAAAATATATGTTGTCACGGTTATTACCGTTATAAAATACTTACCACGCCCAAACGGTAACGGTTATTACCGTGACGAAAAATATTCGTCACGGTAATAACCGTGAGGAATCGCCTATTATGGTGTAGTGTCAAGTAATTGAGAAACTAATCTCGTAGGTTTCACATGGAGTGGCTTGAGATTCGTCTTCCCAATCGAGCAAGCTTGGCATAGGCTTTTCGGATTTATAACAAAATTCTTTCCTCCAAGAGGATGCCCATGTGATGCATTCATAGTGCGAAGCATCGTATTTTGACCCGGATGACCCAGCCGGTCATGCCATAGCATAAAAGTCCTCTCATCAATTGGCGCTCGGCGAATGATGAGATTACTCTCGATGTGTTGTATCGTAGTGAGATACAAACCACTTGAAATACTTTTCAACTTCTTCATGATACGCTTTTGGCCGTACTGAGTGGAGGTAATAAAAAGATACTCGAAGCTATATTCTCGAGCAGTTTCAACATGAAATCCGTTTTCTCGAATATCCTTAAAACTCAGTAAGGTACGACTGGACCTTGGAGAATATAAGGCCTCTGATACTTCAACGTGAGTACCATTGGACAACGAAAAATGGGCTTTGCCAAAACCTTGAACAAGGGTTGAGGGTCCCGAAATGGTTGTCACTGAGGTTACTTTAGGCGTATAGGAGATAAAGTATGATTTATCTCTCAAGATAGTGTGAGTCGTTCCATTATCAACCAGACAATCTACTGCCCCGTGGTCCATGCCTATAAGTAAAGAAAATTAAAGTTTGTCACACGTTTGAGGAAAGTGCTCGAAATAGAACTTTAATTTATCGAAAAAACAGAAAATACAAACCACCAAAAGTTACATGACTTAAATCAAATATATAAAGAAAATGGAGATTCATTCTTCCATTTCTGCTATAAAATTGGGGGTCTCAAGATTTAAATTTTTGCACTCGTTGACCAGATTTGCTTCGGCCCGGCGCCCCTTGTGATAGTTATCAACTTCTTGGGGGGTCACCCTGCAAGTCCGTTACATATGACCATAAGCACCATATTTGTAGCAGAGAGTAGGCGCTTGGCCTTCTACTCTCGCTTTGGGACGACTGGCCCGTTGGTTCTTACCATGAGACTGCCTAGGAGTCAAAGGTCCTTGGTTCTTCTTAGAACCTCGCTTTGGGTGGCGAGACTTAAACTCGCCTCTGTTCCTTGGTTGGGACGATTGGCCCTTGTCTCGTTTCCACCGTAGATTTGGTCCACGGAGAGTGTTTGCATCAGGCATTGGAATTGCCTTTGTTCTACCATGACGAGAATTGTTGTTTCTCATTAAGATGAGACTGTTCTTCTCGTCTAGTAAAAGCTGGGTGATGAGCTCGGGAAACTTGGTGAACTTAGACTGACGGTATTGCTTCTGGAGCAAGTTGTCAGTGGAAGAAAATGTGGTGTATGTTTTTTCCAAAAGATCACTGTCGGTTAATATCTCACCGCAGTATTGGAGAAGTGATCGAATCCTGCAGACTTCATTGTTGTAATCAGTTACACTTTTGAAGTCTTGGAAGCACAGGTTCAACCAGTCATGGCGTGCTTCAGGTAGCCAAATGGTCTTTTGGTGGTCGAAGCGCTCTTTCAGAGAGTCCCATAGCGTCTTCGGCGAGGAAATTTCAATGAACTCCGCCTTCATGACGTCAAATAAATGCCTGCGGAATAGAATCATCGCTTTGGCGTTCATTGAGCGAGTGACTTCCACTTCACGCTCTTCCTCGTTATAGATGACGTCCAAGAGGCCCTGCGCCTCTAGATGGTTCTGGATGTCTTGCGTCCAGTCCAAGTAGTTTTTGCCAGAGGCTTCAAGGATGGGAAAATCAATCTTGATCTACATTTTTCTACAACAGGAGAAAAATCTTGATCAGTCATCATATAAAACGACATGTTTATATGGATTTGGTTTACATAAGTAACAACAAACAATTGTAGATAAAACAATGGTTTTGAAAAAAATAATTTTTGTTAAAAAAAATCCTCTTATAACGATCGACGGGCCGATATAGAGGCAAATTATTTGCTTGCAAAAATGCATATGTATAAATACAATTTGAGAAAAAAATAATTTTCGGTCAACCCCATTCGGTAGCTCTACGTGAATATGACCAGGCGGGAAAATGAGGGAGGAGGGTCACCAGGGACCTCTTAAGAACCAAGCCCCAAGTTCTTTCTGACATCATACCCAAATAGGTGAGCCTATTCGGAGAGACTTCGTAATTTTTTTTCAAATGTAAGAATAAATAAGATTTTTCAAGAAATTTACACTATTTGCGAACAGTGCAAAATAGGTGACAATTTAGTACGTGCTCAAAATGAGCGTTGTTTTTGAAAAAAAAATTAGCCAAAAATTTTATTTTGGAAGGCCCAAATTTGGCGGTGCCAGAATTTGTTTATGTAGCCAAAACCATTTTTCAAAATTTTCAAGTTTGTTTTTTTCCGTAATTACGCAAAAAAAAAAACGTACAACATAAGCAAGCAACAACACACAAAAGAATTGGTGCCTAAGCAAGCGGCACCAAAAAAATGTCAACTATTTTTTCGACGTCTAATGAAGCGACGCCAAAAAAATAGCGAGAAAAAAATACAATTTTTACTACCCATCTTTTACAATAATTCACTGAGTAATATAAAGAAAATAAATGCTACTGAGGTGCTTGTCGGAGCGCAGATGGCACTGAGGCGCTCGCCGGGGCGCTCCAAATCCATCATTACCAAAAAAAATGTTAGCATCTAAAATTTCTTTTTCAACATGAAAATTTGCTATCAAAAATTTATTTCCTCAAAAATTAACTAACAAATATTTTTTTTCAAAAAAAACTAGTATGCTAAAGGCTAGATTATAGCAAAGTTATACATAAAAGCAAATTAGTACTGTTAACAGAATGTTAAAAGCTGGATTAAAACAACTAGGAAATGATAACAGTATAATGAATTATGTATTGGGCTCACCAACTCAAATGTCCAAATTCAAAAAAATCAAAATTCACATGCAATCTAAAAGAAACTTGACAAACACTTCTCAATCTCATTTCATATAATGATGTGAAAATATAATATAGCATTTGTCATGTTATGTCATGCAATACCTAGATGAAAAAGGTTTGATCATACTAATGAATGTAAATCAATTGGAAGAGAGCAAATATCTCATTTTCTTGATGTCCAAAACAACAGTAATATTGTAACAATAGGAACAATATATTTATGCTATCAAAAATTTCCCAAATTTTTTTACCTTTCTTACCGTACGGTGGAAAAGGTGAGAAAACAATCGGTATATCGGGTCTCCAGCGTTGCACGAGCAACGTGCTGATAACGTGTCGTAAGGCAAAAGCTCAAACACACGGAGACGAAGCTTTCTCGTATATTATCAACCACACAAGTGATATTACAAGCTATCCCAACCTCTCTTTATATAAGGAGAGAGGTTGGGGTTATGAAGAAACGAAAGGCCAAAGGGTTTTTGTATGTTACAAGAAGATGAAATGAAGGGCCATATGAGTTACAACAATTTTAATATTTTCAAAACTGAAACTGAATCTGAATCTTTTTTTTTCCAAATCGAACAGAATCTCTTATTCAGTTTGGTTTAATTTGATTTTCGGTTCAAAACCAATTAATGCTTATCCCTACCCAGAGGTGCACTCGAAAGTGAAGAATATATAATTTTTCTTTCCCTTATTTCCATCAAATCAAGTGAGTGCAATCACCCTAAATGGGAGGGTGGTAGAGAACGTAATTTTGCCATGTTTGAGGAACAGAAAAATCCAACCTAATGTATTGTTCTAGTAAAAATTACGTTTTGGTTGGTCGCTACAGAATATGGACTTGATGCCGGGGGTAAGTGGAGATTGGACTGGACGAGCCTTTGGTTCATCTTCAAGTTAATTTATTTAGTGATATGTTTTGGCAGAAAAGAAACACAAATTTAAAATAAAATCCATAATTTCTTTTTTTTTACTATTTCCAACCATTCTTCTCCGTGCGATCTTCTTCTCAGGGCAGTGCATTTGATGAGAACCTAAGTTTGCAACTGCCATTACTTACTCTCCAGTTCAGTTCTTCAGTTACAGTTGCTCATTCTCCAGTTCTAGTGTTGTCTAAATTGTAGCAGTTAATAGTTACAATATGATGTAATATGCAGTAAATAAACGGAAGTCCAGTTATCAGCCAACTGGAGCTCCATTTGCACATGTCACGGCCCGCATCCAACCCGAAAGTTCGGGCACGAGTACGTGGGAACACGTCCAGCCTACGTCGCAGAGTCGGCGGTAATACGTCGTCTAATCTTCAAATAACATGCAATCCAGCAATAAGAATGTAAAGCATAGTAACAAGATCTAACTCAATCACAAGTGCTAAAAGGTAGATATGAATAGAAAGAAATATCCGTAAGAGATCCAATCCAGAATATCAAGTACATAAATCCTCAAAATAGAGTACATTCCACATAAATGTTCTGGTAACATAATTCAGACAACAAGTAAGTTAAATGCTAACTAAAATTAAACATCCTCCAGTGACAAGTCAGCTACTGCATTTCCTGTATCCTCGACGATCAATAATTTCCACGGGCTGCTCCAGATAAGTGAGGCGAATGGTCGATCACATGAGTCGGGTCAGAAATATATCATCTCAGTTGCGACACATGAAACACATTGTGCACCCCTTCTAAGGTACCTGGTAGGTCTAGTCGTTAGGTGACAGCCCCGATACTTTCGAGAATGCTGAAAGGTCCAATAAATCTCGGACTAAGCTTCCCCCCTCGACCGAAGTGAATAATGCCACGTGTGGGAAAAATTCTCAAGAAAACCCAATCTCTACCACTACCTCCTTTGGGTCATCTGGAAGAATTCCATAGACTGCGTAGATTATAAATAGAAACTGCCAGTCCCTGACATTGATATTTGTCTGTAGAGTGTGGTTTAGGTACACGCATAAATAATTCTTGGGACACACTAGTTCTCGATCAATCATCGAGACGAAGTGTTAGGTTCTGATGGGTACTACCAAGGAGGCGACGAGGCCAGCCAGAGCCTTAGATTTTCTAGTCGAGGTACATGTTCTATGAAGAACCTGGTGAAGGCAAAGATGATGTCCAGGGCCGCTTTATAGTAGGAAAGCATGTCTTCATGACGGAACTCGTACTGCCCTTGAACCTGGTTGACGATGAGTTTCAAATCACTATATGACTCGAGGTATTCAACCCCCAGTGGTCTTGCTAATTGAAGCCCAATAATGAGAGCATTGTACTCCGCCACATTGTTGGAGCATGTTTCTGGGAAGGAATAGGTACGCTGGATGACCAGATTGTCTGGAGAGACCAAGACTACCCCTACTCCTTGGACGATCTGAACCTTAGGGCCTGTTCTTGAATCACCATCGAAGAACATCCGTAAGATGGATTTCTCTTTGGCAATATTGGATTCTAACACCTCGTTCGGAATGTTCTCGTAGAGTTTTGATGTTTCCAGTATTGGGTGTTCGGCTAGGAAGTCGGCTAGTGCTTGGCCCTTAATGCCTTTTTGTGGGACAAATACCATATCATATGGTGATAGCAGTATTGTCCATGTAGCAAATCGAGAGTTTAGTGCTTCCGACTTTGTCATAAGGACCCAGAGTGCGTTGACTCAGGATATGATATGGATCGTCTTACCTGTCACGTAGTGACGAGTCTTTTGTATAGCGAATACCAAGCTAGGCACTCCTTCTCGACGGAGTTGTACTGATGTTCAGCCCTAATCATCATCCTACTTAGGTAGTAGATGGCTTGTTCATTGCCCGCATCACTATTCTGAGCCAGCAAGGTGTTGAGAGAATGGTCCATTGCTCGAACATAGAGTAGGAATGGTTTACCCACTACTGTCACTATTAAGACCGGAGGGTTCGTGAGGTAAGCCTTGATGTCGTCAAACACCTTTTGAAATTCTTCGGTCTAGACGTAGAGAACACCCTTCTTCATAAGTTTGGTGAAGGGTTGGCATCGTCTAGAAAGGTTTTTTTATAGATCTTCTAATATATGTGAGACGTCCTTGTAGGCTTTGAAGTCTCTCAGATTCTTCGGAGGGACATGTCAAGGATAGTCTTGGTCTTTTCTGGATCAATGTGCATGACCTTTGCGGTGGTAATGAAACCCAAGAACTTGTCGCTAGAAACCCCGAGAAAGGATTTGGTTGGGTTCATCTTGAGTTGATGTGCCCGCATGAGATCAAAGACTATCCTCAGATCCTCTAGGTGGTCGCCCCGAGAGCAACTTTTAACATTGATGTCATCAACATAACGTTAAACTATTTTATGGAGATGTTTGTAAAAGATGGTGCTCATAGCTCGCTGGTGTATTGCACATGCATTCTTTAATCGGAAGGGCATCACTGTGTAATAGTAGATCCCTTTGAGGGTTCGGAATGACTTGTGCTTCTCGTCATCGGGGAACATCTTAATCTGAGCCGTGCGGGTGGACAATCATAACCTCCGATGATTACACCCAAGGATCCTTAAGTCCTGCCCCAAAAATTCCGCAACAACGGTCGTCCAATCAGCACCTCAACCAGGCCGAATGATTAAACAGTCTGCCTAAACAGCTGTGACACCCAGATGACGTCTTCTACGTAGGAGATCCCCTATCATCATTACCTCATTCATCATCATACAGGCATCGATCACAGAAAGCGGATCGAGGATTGAATCATCGAGAGAGTTTATCGAAAAGATGATCGAAGAGGGAGGAGATCAAATGTAGCATCAACTACCAAAATTTCTATTTTTGATTAATAATTGAATAAATAGAAAACACTGGAATTATTATGAGAATTTAATTTTGAGATCACAATGGTATGTACCTAGGTCTATAAGTGAGATATGCTAATATTAGGTTATATATGGTCTCTATGGTCCATAGATAGCGCCAAATCGGTTATTTTATTATTTTTAAAATTTACAAGATTTTAGAATTTTTTTAGATAATTTTAATCTATAGAATTATTATTTTTATTAGATTTTAGAAATTTTTGTAGGGTCACACTGGGGTATTTTTTATCAAATATTTTTTATTTAAGTTCTATATAGTTAGAAATATTTTCTAATACTTTTCTGGATTTTTCTGAAATTTTTGAATTTTTTTGAATAATTAAAACCTATAGAATTTATTTTTTCATCGGCTTTTAGAATTTACTATAGGGTCACACGAAGAGATTTAGAGGCAAAACTTTTTTACTTAGGCCATAGACACGCAAAAGTAGTTTGTAGATTTTTTTTTTTGCATATTTTGTGATTTATTTGGAGTTAAAATAAATTTTTAATAATTTTTTGTAATTAAAATAATCAATTATACAGTCAGTAGCCCAGTCAACCATCCTCTGGCCCACCTATCGGTGCCCAGCTGCTCATCCCACCATCTCTCTCTCTCTCTCCTATATATATATATATATATATATATATATATATATATATATATATATATATATATATATATATATTTTTCAAACAACTTTATTCATTCAAAAGCTTTGAGTTCCAACTCAGGTTACAAAGTTAATGGCTACATTTGATACTAGCTTTATCAACCTGCCTACCTACTTCCATGATTAACTGATCAGCTCCGTACACATACTGCTCATATCGCCATTTATTGCGATTTTTCCATAGCACCCAAACCACTGCTGCCACCACGATCTCTTTCCTGTGTTTTTTCTCTCCTATATATATATATATATATATATATATATGAAATCCGAAAACCCTAGTTTATTATTCCAGCCTCCTTTGTGGTTTGATCTTGGAGATTCTCCAACTTCAAGAGGTGATTGCCGCCAACCCCAACATGCTTTTCGTGCGCTATTTTTTTTAGAAGCATATCGAGGTATAGTTTCTGAATATCTAATTAATTTTTATAAATTCTGAACTTAAATTTCTAGAAAATTTGTAGGTGTCAGTTGTCCAAAATTTGACACATTTCGGTGTTTTTGAGATTTCGGAAGAACCAAGAATCAGAATCATGAACCGTTTAAAGTTTCAGAAAGCTAACACAGATATCTACGACATATATTTCTCCAAAAATTAATACATTTATCTAGTATTTTAATTAATTCATAGAACTCAGTTTTGGCGACAAATCATCGATTTGCTCACGGTTAGCCATAATGGCGATATATTTTGACCAAAGTATGATTTTGCGGCATGGTCGATTCCAACACACTCATGGTACTAAAATCTACTAGGATGTGCACTCAAATCATAGAGTTTGTATTGTTTGACTACTTAGTCAACGATGTGTCTCGATTTGCGTGTCAAGGTTTTCGAATTAGAAGCTATGACTTTTTCAGGCCAAAAACTTATGATTAATCTTTATTTAAGAATTATATTAGCTTAAATTAGTATTTTATCTAATTTATTCCATAATTGAATAGAAATAATTATGTTAAACCATTAGCCACTTTCTAGGGTTTTTAGAGTGAGATTTTCATATCTAACTTATGATTATTTTTGTGACAGGGTAGATCGGGCTACGAAGTCTTGATCAGTTGTGACTTCACCATCTAGCAGAGCAATGCAAGTATCATTGTGACTTATGTTACCTTTATTTTATGCTGCATGTTATTCTTTTCCTTAAAACTGTTAGTCTTATTTTTTATATCATTGGTCCACAAGAGTTATAGTTGTTATCATACATGTTCACCTAATACTTTCCTTCAATGTCCAATGTTCGATGTTCAATGTTTAAGTTTAAAAGTTAATGTTAAAGTGATCATGTTTACTTGTGAGAGAGTCGGGAAGAGGAATACAACTAGTATGCATGTGGTCTACGCAATGTACAAGTTTTTCCAATGTCAATGTTAGTAGCAGTCGTTGCACCTCACGTACCAACTGCCAGATGTCCTAACCCATCCACATGCGGAACACTTTATTCTAAAACATACAGTACATGTGACTTGCTTTGTGTTGACATATTGTCCCATGGTTTGTCGTATATTAGTTGTTCTCTCATATTATTCTCGTATCTTAGTTATACCTTCAACTATTCCATGTCATAGTTATACTCTCTAATTGTTTCCAAAATATAGTGGTATTCTTTTGTATCATATCATATTCATCTTTTACTTATTGCTATTCTTCATTCTTGTATATCATATTGCGTAATATAGTTTATGGTGATCTTGCTCCAATTCTGACTGTATAATTGATTTCAGCTTTAGACGATGTAGTTTGCCCCGAGGTTTATGGTGCGTATCTTGGTGACACTGACGTTACCAATGTGTCGGTTGCTTCTACTAATATGGAGTATCATATTTCTTTCTTACGATCTTTCGTATTACTCTTAGCTAGTAGGCTTAGAGGACTTTAGTTCTAGTTGCTTTAGTATTTATTTTTAGCGGGTTTGTTTCCGAGACTATCTTGAGTTGTAGTGGATTCTTCTTTAAATTATTTATTAAGAATTTAAGTTTAATCTCTTTGTCATGCCTTAGTTGTGGATGATATATGTGGACTGTGTACTTGTTATGGATAATGCTTATCATAGACATCATACTACCATCGATACTGCGGCGTAGGCTGGGCTTGGACATGTACTCGTATCCGAAAAGCGGGTACGGGTCGTGACATCAGATCATCAACTGAGCAAATCCATCAAATCAACCTCGTCAATGAGGACACCAGATACACAAGAGAGAGTCATAGAGAGCACTTCAAGAAGTTTCTAAGTATCGGATCGCCAACGGAGTAAATGAGTCAATTACAGTACCCGATATTTATCGGCTCACTTCTCCAGAATCTTTTGTATTAGCAAATCATTCCTGTTATGGTTTTGTTGTACTGTTCAAAATCACATTACATAAAGGAAAGGAAATGAGTCTTATTTTAAGCTGTCTCTTCTTTCTTATTCTTCTAAAAGATACTTTTCATCCCAAGCAATATTTCTACCACAATAATTCGATGGCGAACAAGCTAACGACTCTGCTGGAAACGATTTTCTCCTCCGACGAGAAAGTGGTGACGCAATCCGATACTTCCAAGTTGGGATCATCCCAACAGACGTTGGTCTCCGCTTCGACCAACAGGATTATGAAGACATGCTATCTGAAGGGTCAATCCCTTCCCCTAGATTGGCAAAACCTAGGAGGACTCGCAAGATCTTAGTGGTCAAAGCTGTTGTACCACCACCAGCTTGCTCATGATGCTCTATTGGCTTCTACTAATAAAGCCTCACATCCATCTCCTGTGCATCCTTCCCCTGCTCTTAATGGCGGGAAAAACAAAGCCCAACGCTTGGGTCCTAACCAGAGAAGATGACACAATGCTAAGGACTCGGGAGCGAGCGCTCTCAACAGGCCATAGTGGCCGCTCCTTCCTCAAGAAGAAGAAGCTGCATCACGACCAGCTTGTCAGCGGAAAGTGCAGAATCAAGCCTCGTTTAAATCAAGACGAATGCCTATAAATGACTGAATGGTGCCAGATGACAACACCTACAAAAAAGGTAAAGGAGATCTATCTTAGACAGAATCTCCCAAAATCTTGCCCATGAAGAAGACCCTGACGCGCTGTACTACTCAAAGGCTAGTACAAATAGGTACAGATAAACGCGGATTCAACATACCCGGACTGCTGCCTCGATGGATATTCATCGGAAGGTGATCTGGATGGTCATACGGCCCCCCAATGGAAGGCTCTATTGGACGCATACATGCATCCACTAGAATCATATACATGAGGTTAACCAACCTCATAGATATTTCTCGAAGGATCCCTGTGGCAGATTAGAAGCCTCATTTGATCAGCCATGCAACCAACACGACACAGATAAACACCCTCCGCCAGACTTGCATAAAATAGTAAACCGCAAGCGCGAGATGAAAAAAGAGGGTGGCCCATGCACCAAACCCTCTACAGGATAATGTACCAAAATTACCATAAACTGTTGCTGTTCTCAAATAGCAGTATCTGTAACCAAGTTATCTGCCTTCCAACGGCTGCAACGGATAAGGGAAGATGAACCAGTTCATGCTTCCTGCTACTCTACCCGAAGGCATACTCCCATCCCAAGGGGTTCAAAGGTGCCTTCGTCCTCAACTAGCACGAAAAAGCTACAGGCGTAGAGATTAGCCCACCCGGCTATATCTACAGTAATACTCGACTGAGAAGTTCCTTGTGGAAAGACATACCGCAACCATGGAGCATGTCTTCCCTATATATCTTCCACACGAGGGGTAGCGATCCATCAAGGATGAGATACAAAGCCAAAGGTAGACCTTTACCCAACCAAGTTGATATAATAGCTGGGGATAGCCACCTGCCAGAGTCAGAAGATGATGCCACCATGCATCCCTACCCTGACGAAGATGAAGCTTAGGGGACTAGGCCAGACTGGGCCGTACCCTTGCTAAGTCCTATAAACTGTCGGATGATGTACATGGCTGGTGAAGACGATGCCAGTACAAGCGATAGGCAACAATTCAACACATTTGAGGCAATGATGACCACTCTCAACGCCATGATGAAATCCATGTCCCAGTTAATGGCATACATAAAGGATAATATAGCCCCACCAACGACTTCATGACAAGGAAGTAAGGAGACATGCCCTAATGGCGAGTCCAACTCCCTTCCATGCCACAATCGTCGATGTCGACTCCAATTGACATCGACCGAAAAGAGACTCAAGAATTGCGATGTCAAGCCCCAGTCCCAAAAGTCACAGGACAAGAATATGATATGGCTAGTTGGTACACACTTAAGGACAATCCCAATCTAGGGAACCCTTAAGAATACACTTAAGCTGTCTAACTAAATACGTAGAATCTAGAGCTGCCAAGGTAATCTATATCTCATATACATGAGTAAAAAGATACAAATAATTCCAATAAGAACTGATGAACTAAATAATGAGAATTAATATAAACTGAAGTTTCAAGTAATCAAGAATTCGGGTCACGTCCGGTGGAGACAAATCTACTACCAGTAAAGAAAAATAAAATATAAAGACAGAAAATAAAATAACTAAGTCTAAGCTACGCTAAGCATCATAACGTCATCAGTTGCAGTGTTACTGTGGTCTGGTGCTGGCGCATAAACATGCTCGTCTGCCCCTTGATAAACTTTGATTAAACCTGGAGAGATCACCAGGTCCTAAAGGGATTATCAAGATACATATAAATATGCCAAATGTAACAGTATAAAATATGCAGGAAAATAAGAAGATAATCAAGAAGACTCAACTAAGGCACAAGGAACTAAGACACCAAGAAACTATGACACAAGAAAACTAAAACACTGGCATGCCATACTAGTCGTAGCTAACAGGTCAATCCTATAGATTGTAGTCAAGGCAAACACTCCCAATCTATAGTATCTCAATTATAGTCAAGGCAAGCACTCCCAATCGAGATGATAGCCATTCCTAGTATCTGTTAGGGTTATATACTAAAAGCATCACTTTTGTAGTAACCTTATTTCCTTAAATTTTGAAATCATATGGAGCAAACGTTTGCATATTATATTTGTTGCAAGTGTTAATACAAATGTCTGATATTCTCTATTGTAGATAATATGGTGTGTGGTGTCACACAGAAGATCATATTATCAGTTCCCTATGGAGTATATAAATAGTTCAAAACCTAGATAGACTTGGACAATCTATTGGAACGATTGTGGTGTAATCTGGTATTAGTCTATCATGACTATAGGTTTACACTAGTACACTTTGTGTGTATTGAACAGGAACACTTGAAGTTGTTCTCTTTGTACTGACTACATAAGAGAATAAACACCTCTGTTATTATGGATTCTTGTGCTCTTAATCCGAATATAATAACATACATGTATATGCAGTATGCATTACTTTGACTCATGAAAGAGTGAGATTCATTATGGATCAACAACCTCTATGAATTGGATAATAATATTATATGTAGGATGGGCTGTTGATTATAAATGGAATCCATGTCCCGATACATCGGGTTGATGATGTCCCCTGAAGGAGATCATAAGGATTGTCATGTAAACCCTGCAGGTGGATTATATCTGACATGATAAATAACGTTGAGCGGTACTGCTTAAGGATAAAAGATGTGAATCAATATAGTTATCAGTAACTTAATTTGATCGACGTACATACGATATCTTAACATAGGAAGCCAAACGGGCATATAATAAAAGGAGCCCACAAACATAATTTGGGATTAGGAAGGTAGTGCAACAATAGCTCATTAGTGGACCGAGCTATTGTTAATAGGCCTGGATTGTGTGTTCGGGCTGAACACGGGATATCCAGATCCGTTAGGAGGCCTAACCCTAATTTCTTCTCATGGTCTGTGCCGTAGCCTATATATATCCTCTATTCTCTGGTCGCCACATTACTGATCAGAAATCTGAAGCTTTTTCTAAATTCATGATTCACGTAAGGAGAGAAAGAGAGGGCTGCCAAGGAGAAGAAAAGGTTGGGAGATCGTTGCCCACACGACGTCCAACTCGAGAAAGGAATACATGCAGAAGATCTTGGGGTCGTCCGCTCGAGATTGCCAGGAATTACTTATCTTCTTTCCGTCGCAGGTATAATTCGTGAACCCTAGTTTCCGTCTATGAAGGGTTAGAACAGGTATTAAATCTGTTTAACTTTCTATCGATCAATACGCACACCAAAGTAAGGGTCCTCAGAATCCCCATTTCGATCAGTATCAAGGTCAAGTAATCCTATAGACCGTAGTCAAGATAAGCGCTCACAATCTATAGAATAATCCTATAGACTGTAGTCAAGTTAAGCACTTGCAATCTATAGAATATCACAAGTTAAGTCATACTCAAGTCATGTCATGTCAAGCAAAGGGAACAGTGGTGCAAGACTAGAAAACTCTATCACGAGATACATGTAAACACGAAAGCAATATAACATATAATGAATATATAACAAAAATCAAGAACGTGCATGAAAGCTAGAAACAAGATATAACAAAACTAGAGACAAGATAAACAACATGAATATAAAATTATAAGGAAAATGAACATCAATAAATTAAAGCGCATGCATATAAAATATACTGTATAATGGCAAGGTATACGTGTCTGGTGGTAGTACGTAGAACCAACAATATCCAATCAACCAATGAGCCACAAAAGCCAAACTCCCGCAAACATCTTCAAATGCTGAAACAGACATCATCAATATTTTTGACTTAAAAATGTCTCTGATTTACCCATAAGTCTAATTATGGACACAGGAATAAAAGATAATTTTGGGTCAAAATGATGTCTACCGTTGGACCCACTTTGTACCAAAAATGTGTCAGAATATATGGTCTCTAAAGTAGACAATTTATATACCTACGGGTCCAGTTTTTCGATACAAACTCAAAGGTATATTCAGTTTTGGATTCAGATGAGCCGTGCATAAAATTATCCGTTGAATCGGATCGTAGGCCCATAAAATAGCGATCTGGTCAATGTTTGCCATGAATTATAAAAGAACAGAACAATTATATCGGAGGACTGGACTTTTACTTCACAATACAAATTCGCTTGTACAAAGAAAGCCTAGGGACGAAAACCTAGGTACAATAATCTAAGTACAATTGTTTATTTTATATTTTGGGGGGTGACGGTAGAGGCTCGAGAAAGCGACGGCAGCTCTGCCTTACTCCTTGGACGATCGGATGCAGCCTTGGCTCCGGTGAAGAAACGCTCTTGGATGCCGGAGAAGAGTCCTCGCGCCCTCTGTTGCTAGATCTCTGGATGTCTTTGTAGTGCTTTCCCTTTTTTTTTTCGCCAGCCGTTTGCAAGGGAATGGCACCTTGCTATTTATAGGAGTTGGGTGTGATCATTAGGGTTTGCAAATGATTGCCTCCTTGAGAAGTCGGCGGTTAAGGATCAATAAATCTGGGTCACTAATTCTAATTATAGCAAATTTAGGCAATTAATGTGGATTGCATCAAATCTCTGTGGACAATTAATGATGATTGCTATAAATCTTCATAATTTGTTATGCTAAGCTCGGATCTCCCGCCACGTGTTCAATTTGCTTGATTACAAATGATCTAATTTGATCCCAGTAATTATGAGGATGGCACTAAATCTGGTTGTTGAGATTCGTTGATGAATCTTGATCGGTTTGATGCCATGCGTCCCATTATTATTATGCTGCTAGCTGTAGGGACGCAGAAAAAACTAATCTTCTACCACGTGTCTTAACCGTGAGTCACTTAGAACATCCGAACCGCATGGGGATTGTTCCCTACTGAGCCGCATAAGACTAGCCACGTGTTAAGGCTGCATGAAGGATTTTGGGGTTTGAAGGATTGTGTCAGAGATTTTCTTCATTTCCCTAGGAGTCTACCATTATGACAGAGTCATTATTGCAGCTTTATGTTAGAGCCGTCAGTTCTCCTTTACGTCAGAGCATTAAATAGGGCCTTTGCTTAATGGCCAATTGTAGAAGCGAATCGCAGAAGGCCACGTGGTGTTGTTTGAGCCGCATGTCCAAGCTGGTGACTTTTGAACCGCATGACTCTCTTGAGCCGCATGAAGCTCGTCTATTTTTGAACCGCATGGGTTTTCCTGTTCTGAGCCGCATGGGTAATCATGTTCTTTTCCATGCTTCTACAAGACCCCCTTCAAAGTTTTCAATTTGCAAAATTGAAATACTTTGAATAAGAAGCATGGCTATGTGAGCTCTGCTGGCCGCATAAGTTGCTTTGGCCGCATGAACTTCTTTGTCGCATGGCCTGTCTAGCCGCATAAATTTTCTAGCCGCATGGGCTCCCCGCCACGTGTGCGTATCATTAATTGCCTTTAATTCGTTTTAGAGCCATCTTTTGGGAGAATTCCAAGGGTCGGTTTATTAAATCTTTGGATCTTATGCCCTGGGTGAATCTCCTTTATGAGAGAGGGGGCAAAATCCGAGGAGTCGATTTCGTTTTGCCTGCAGCACACGACCCGAAGCGGTTATTGGTCTACGTGCCCCCATCTTTTGTCCTCCTATAAATAAGAGGAATTAGGAGAAAAACTTCTTTACTCTCTCCTTCAATTCAAACCTTTCCTGCCCCGATTGTCATCCTCTTCTTCGATCACCAATGGTTCCCAAGAAGACTGTTGTGGCGAAGGGTAAGAAGGCGGCGTCTTCGTCGGCTGCGGCACCCGAAGCTCACTTTGACATTCGTCCTGCTGTTAAGGGTAAGGATTTGGGAAAGTCATATTCTTCGAAACCCTAACGACGGCTCTGTTGCATGCTTTATGCACAAGCCTTTAATGCAAACTGTTTCGAGTTATATGGGCCACATACATGTCCCATATCCGAGCCGCATGGGGGTATACCCTATGTTCGAGCCGTATGGGAGTTGTCTTAGTGGGCCTCATGAGCACTTCGTAAACCGAATCGCATAATAACTTGTCGTTCAGATCCGCATGAGTCCTCTGCGTAAGGCTCTGACCATCTTTTGACTTTGTTTCTTTTTATCTTTGTAGCAACCCTGCCGAAGGCTGAGATCATTGTGAAGGGAGAGTTGCTGCCCCCTTTCAAACAAGAATTGTCGTTTGTTAATGAGGAGGTAACCCCAGAAGCGGAGGAACAGAAAGGAGAGCTGGCGCCCATTGCTGTAAAGGAGGAGCCCCAGTTTGAAGGCGGTAGTACTGGGAGTTCTGATCCTCCTATTTCGGACGAGGATCTTGCTCAAGTACATCCTGTTGGCCCAATGATTGTATCATATTTTTGAATATGGTTAATATGTTAAGTTTAGCATTTCATTATCACTAATCTTTATACTATCGCTATAGCATTTCTACTTATACTTATACCTTTGGTGATATGTGCCTATTGGTTTACATATTAGTGATATGAGCTTATCTATCTTAAATTTAATCGGGTTGCCAAAATCAAAACTATGTTTTTGATTGTGGTCATTCAATTAAGTTTAATCATTATGATATCACTAACATTTATGCTATCACCTTAGCACTTATACTTAAACTCAACATTGTCCTAATGTGCATTAAACTTATCATACTTGCTACTATGTATTGCTTTGTTCGTCTAACATGTACATGCAGAAAAGCAATAAGCAAGATCAATGTGGACATATGCAATGAAGAAATCATGGTGGGCCAAAGACGACGGATTCCACAAGATTTCTCTGAACCACCCGACGACATCTCTGGAGCCACGCACCGGGGGTTCCGCTGCCCGGTCAGCGGACGGGGGTCGAGGGGGCAGCGCCCCTCGTCGGGGGTTCGGGGGCGAAGCCCCCGAAAGGTATTCAGTTTTTACAAACTGGATATCTTTGGACAGCTGCCGCCAAGGAAAAAGCCAGCACTTTTCAAAGGAAGAAGCCAAGCCATGCCATCATCATTTCAAGACTCTGAAGAAGCCTGCACTGTCTAAGTATATCTGGAGTCTGTAATGAGTCTTAGGAATAATTGTAAACACAAGAAATGGATGGCAAAATCGAAAGCTAGGGCAGAAATAAGCCCAGAATCATTTTTGGTGGATAAGCGGCATACCGACGGTATACCGGAGTATACCGACGGTATACCGGTTTTTGTTCACAGAAAGTTTCTGTTTACAAAACTGGCATACCGACGGCATACCGAAGTATACCGACGGTATACCGGTTTTTGTTCACAGAAAGTTTCTGTTTACAAAACCGGTATACCGACGGCATACCGGATCATACCGACGGTATACCGCTTCCGAAATATTGAATTTCCAACGGTCGAATTTCCAGCAATTAATGATCCCAACGGCTCTATTTCTAGCCGTTGCAATTCCAGACCGGTATACCGCCGGTATGCCGGATCATACCGGCGGTATGCCGGTTCGTGGACTGAAAAGTTGCCTTGAGCTCTTTTCAATGCTTTGGTTATAAATAGCCTTGAACCCTTCGGATTAAAGCTCTTCGGTATGCCGGTTCGTGGACTGAAAAGTTGCCTTGAGCCCTTCGGATTAAAGCTCTTGTGTAAGAAGTTGGCGAGTTCTTCGGATCCAAACTCGTGTGTAACTATTTGCTCAAATAGTAGATTAAAGCCGGAGAGAGTTCCGGGACTGGACTGCCTCAAAAGAGGATACCAGGATATATCGGGTGTCGGTATTGTGTTTGCTTCTTCTCTTGCACTTATATTTTTAAATTGCCAATTAGCTTGTGCTAAGTGCTTGATTAGTTAGCTTGACCCTATTCACCCCCCCTCTAGGGTTCCTACAATTGGTATCAAAGCGAGGACTCTATTGTTAGGCTTAACATCCTTAGAGTAGATCTTTGTTATTTTTCTATGGCAACCTATTCCTCATCCTCCGATAAAGAGGGTTTTATTACTAGTAGCATAGACAATCATGTTTCTTCTAAATACAAGAAATGCTCTAAGTGGAAAGCCATGGCTAAACAATCCTTAGAGATTCTTGACAACCTTCATTCTACAAATGAAGAACTTTCTGAAAAGGTTATTCATTTAGAAGAAGCAAATGAGTTTTTGAGAAATGAAAACAATGTTTTATTATCTAGACTTGATTCTCAAAACTCATCTTGTGTTTCTTTAAAGAGTTTGAATGAGGCTTTAATTTTGAAAATCAAATCTCTTTCCTCATCAATAGAAGATCTTAAGAGGCAAACACATGAGCTTAATCATTTGCATGATTCTTCTATTGACACTTTAAAGAAACAAAATGATGCTTTTGTCTCTAGAATTGCTTTATTTGAAAAAGAGAATAATGCTTTAAATGTTAAATTTGATTCTCTTACTTGTATGCATGATGATTTGTTATTAGAACATAATATTCTTAAAACCAAATCTTCCCATGCTCATTCTAGAGATATTCATCATTCTAGTATGTCACATGTTCATAACCATGCTCATTCTGATACATGTGCACACACTAGTATTAGGTGCTTCTATTGCTCTCGCATTGGACACATGAGCTTAACTTGTCCTATTCGTAGGAGTTTTTCTACCAATGCTAGAGTAAATAGTATATGGGTCCCTAAAGCTAACAAATATGGATCCAAGTTTATTTGGATACCAAAGTCTTCGCCTAATGTTGTAGGTGGAGCTTCTTATATCGGGACATAGCACCGAGGAGCGTGTTGGTGGTTGCAAAGCTCAAAGATCATCTTCCAAGCAATTGCACCAACACAAGTGTGGCCACTAGAGCCACTTTGGTAACATGCTAAACGATTCTCTTTTAATGGTTTATATTAGTAGAATCTAGCATGTTTCTCTTGATGTTTTGCTACTAGCTCACATTGATATCCTCAGTTACTTATTGTATAAATCAATGTGAGATATAATACTAGCATGCTTAGTTAATTCTCTTATTATTTCTTTTATCTAGCATGACTAGTTACTTAGCTTAAATGTTTAGTTCACACTTGTAGTTTATCACTCATTTTCTATTAAGTGTGACACTTTTAATTTATGCATGCTTGTTATTCTTAATCTTTATTTATAAAGCATGTATATCACTCTAGTCCATAGGAGCTTGGTTTTGATTTGAGTTAATATGTTTTTAACTCTCCGTCTTTAAAGTTTTTGAAATAATTATTTCTTGCCGGTTTGTATTTAATGTGCCTTATTTACTTTAAATCGGTATTTGCGAATATTTGTGTTTAGCACAAGCTTCTTATTCTTGACAAGTATATACTTATACTTCTTTTTAATCTTGTGCTTACATAATATATTTATTTTTGATTCTCATACTTTATCTTGATTATCTTCTTGAGAATCAATTATGTCTTTGCCTAATAATGTTTATTTATACATGCTTTTGAATTTGTGATGGTTTCTCAAATATTCATTAAGGATACATGACTATATTCATTAAAAATTTTATTTACTTATAGTTCATGTATCTCTTATATTGATATCTATTTTTGTATAAATACCTTTATGTAGGTATATGAGTTAAGCTAGAGTATTTATTCATACTTGTTACTTCTAGACTCGTGCTTAACTCATACTCTAGCTATTGATTCTTTTGATCAAATTTGTGTATCTCTTTTTGAATCAATATGCTTCTTCCTTAAAGCTTTCTTTTAATGTTGTCTTTTTAGCTTTTTGGTTGACTTTAGGGATACATGCTCTTAATTGATTTTTGATCTTTTCGTGTATGCCTATTCGTGATATATATATAGTTTCATATATATAAATGATTCCTAGCTTTTGATATTTATTTGTCTTATATCTTTAAGTTGGGATGGTGAGAGAAAATATTTGTTTATGTATTGCACTTGACTATTTATGGAAGTTCTTTTAAGAATCACAAGGTTTTGTGTTTTGTCTTGTTTTTATAATTAACCTCCATTTTTAGTGCACATTTTCAAATCTATATCATCTATATATTTCTATTGTGCACTATAAAAGTTTTTGAAAATGATTTTTACTATCCTTAGCTTTTAGCTTTCTTGATCTTAATGATCTTTCTTTGCTCATTCCTTGGGTTATGCTTCCTTTTGAATTATTGTTGCCCAATGATATTTTTGTAGCACATGAGAATACTTGCAATTGTTACATCATATTTCTCATGACTTTAGCTACTATGGTTTGAGCTTTTGTGTTGAGATTTTTCCACTTCTAGAGAATACACTTCTTTTAATGTGGCTATAGTATTTTGCATTCTCTAGATTGATCTATCATTTCATTATCTTTGGTTAATCTCAATACTTGGCAAAGAGATTTATTTTATTGTGTTTTCATGAACATCTCTTTTGTCCTTTACTTGATAAGAGTCTAATTCATTTATTTATCATCTTATGCTCTTATCCTTGCTTAGTAAAGAGTCTCTAAATCATTTTGATCATTCAAAATGTATTCCCTTAATTGAGAACTCTTTGCTTAAGCAAGTATTTTTAGTGTTAGTGACTTAAGATTTAATGAGCACATTTATCTTGTTAATGGCTTCCCTCATTAATCTTATTTGGATTATATAGTTTGCTTATTTGTGATATATTATTAAGCTATATAATTTTGGCTCACTTTCACACATCTAGCTATATTCCTATATTTCAATCTATATATGATATGCTAGTTTACAAAAACAAGATTTGTGATATGCTTAATCTCTAAAACTAGTTTTACATATTCTTTATTAAATCTTGTTTTCTCTTAGAGGTTTGTGATTCCTTGTTTTAACTCTATTCCATAACTAGTCATTAGTAAGTCTCTCTTAAATTTCTCTCACTTTTGAGTCATAATTTTATCGTATTATCATTTACATCTCTTCTTTATTGAACTTGTAATTATTTAAATGAGATTGACTCTTTCCCATGTTAATTTGTGAGATTTTTTTTATTTGTGATTTTCTCTTGATGAGATTCATTAGATCATATTTATTCATTTGTTTTCTTTATGAATGATCCTAATGATTGAGTAGTCCTAAACTATCTAATTTTGTAAATGTAGAGTTAATTTATTACTCTACTTTGACTACTCATGGTTTATCACATATGACCTTTGCTATTTGAACTTTATTGGTCTTTCATTTAGAAGTAGCAAAGTTTGGATATTATCCGGTTGATGGGTACATATGCGATAAAACATATCTAGTCCATGCAAAGCAATAAATTGGTTGATTATTTCTTAATTAGATAATCATGGACATGATGTTTGAGTTTTATTTTTATTTTATTTTTGAGCTATATTATGTCTATCATCATGATTGTTCTTAATTGACTTTATTCTTTTTCATGATGATATTTTCTCAAAGGATAACATACATTGATCTATCATATTTAAATATGAGATTCTTCTATATAGACTAATGTATGCCATCTTTTGATTATATGTGCTTTATTGGAATATTCTTTTGATTTCTCATCTTTAGTGGCTATTAATTGGTTATCTCTTCTTGACTAAAGATGATATTTTTCGTCTTTTGACGATATTGTAGCCTTATATGCATCGAGCAAGGGGGAGAAATCCATAGTTGATTTACCCCTAGATCTTTTAGTTATATATTTTATGCTATAAGTGCTTTGGAACTATATACGCATAT
Source organism: Iris pallida (assembly GCA_029216955.1). Taxonomy (NCBI): domain Eukaryota; kingdom Viridiplantae; phylum Streptophyta; class Magnoliopsida; order Asparagales; family Iridaceae; genus Iris; species Iris pallida. Next base: position 1,013,422 of record JANAVB010006000.1, on the reverse strand, counting down.
TTTGAGGGGGAGCAAATCAATTGATTCAATTTATTTATACCCTTTAATATGTCGTATACCTAGTTCATCATGGACCCATATTTTCTTCTATTTCATATCTTATTGATTGAGGTCATGATATTTTTTATTTTGAAGGGTTTATGAGAGTGTATGTGATTGTCCTTATTATCTTATCTCTCTATTTCATATGGGTTAAATATGTCAACTTGCTAATATTAACTTTCAGATTTTATCTTGATGAATATTATGCTTTCGTTGATTTGGCTTTTCTTTCATGCTTAATTGATTTGGCTTTCCTTGTTGAGGACTTATCCAAAATTCATGATCATTATCTACTTTGGTAGTACTTTGAGGGGGAGCATTCAAGTCGACTGAATTTCTCCTTCTCAAGTATTTTTCTCCTTTACCTTCATGTTTATCTAAAGGGTATTCATATAGCATGATAAGGTAATTGAGTTCAAATGCATGAACTTGGATAAGCATATAGATCTTGCAAATAATGAGATTACTTTATATCAATTGCAATATTTTACATTGATCATTCTTTTATTTTGTTCCACTATTTATTTGTGGACAATTATGATTATTAATGGTTTCTTTGATCAATGTTTCAAGTTTACATCTTTTCAATTGGTATCAAGTTTATTTAATTTCATATCTCAATTGGTATCTATTAGTTGCAATTATCTATTCCTCATGGCTTGTGTTTGAAATCCTTTATTTCACAGTTCTCTTCCAAAACCGGAGCAATATTTCACATCCTATTGTGTTTTGGATTTATTCCTTGGATTTCAAGTTGGTAAACTACTTATTTCTTGTTTTACAAATACTTTTAGTTTTACCAACCATATTGTGTTTTGACAAGCAATTTTTTATTTAGTACTCTACATTTGGTGTGTAGTTTTATACACTTGTCTTTACACACTTCTCCCATTGTTTTTTATTAGTATATCTTGATCATGATTGTCTATAAGTTTCCCATGCTCTGATTTCTATGCTTGAGATTGATTTCATTTTATCTCTTAGTACGGGGGAGCCTTTTTTTGATCATATCAAAGGGGGAGAAGTAAGTTTAAGTATGCTTTTATAAGTAATCTAAGTAGTATGCTTTTAGTGATATTGCTTATGTCCTTTGTATATTAGTGATACATGCATCTATTATGTATATACTAAACTTAACCGATTTGCCATAATCAAAAAGGGGGAGATTGTTGGCCCAATGATTGTATCATATTTTTGAATATGGTTAATATGTTAAGTTTAGTATTTCATTATCACTAATCTTTATACTATCGCTATAGCATTTCTACTTATACTTATACCTTTGGTGATATGTGCCTATTGGTTTACATATTAGTGATATGAGCTTATCTATCTTAAATTTAATCGGGTTGCCAAAATCAAAACTATGTTTTTGATTGTGGTCATTCAATTAAGTTTAATCATTATGATATCACTAACATTTATGCTATCACCTTAGCACTTATACTTAAACTCAGCATTGTCCTAATGTGCATTAAACTTATCATACTTGCTACTATGTATTGCTTTGTTCGTCTAACATGTACATGCAAAAAAGCAATAAGCAAGATCAATGTGGACATATGCAATGAAGAAATCATGGTGGGCCAAAGACGACGGATTCCACAAGATTTCTCTGAACCACCCGACGACATCTCTGGAGCCACGCACCGGGGGTTCCGCTGCCCGGTCAGCGGACGGGGGTCGAGGGGGCAGCGCCCCTCGTCGGGGGTTCGGGGGCGAAGCCCCCGAAAGGTATTTAGTTTTTACAAACTGGATATCTTTGGACAGCTGCCGCCAAGGGAAAAGCCAGCACTTTTCAAAGGAAGAAGCCAAGCCATGCCATCATCATTTCAAGACTCTGAAGAAGCCTGCACTGTCTAAGTATATCTGGAGTCTGTAATGAGTCTTAGGAATAATTGTAAACACAAGAAATGGATGGCAAAATCGAAAGCTAGGGCAGAAATAAGCCCAGGATCATTTTTGGTGGATAAGCGGCATACCGACGGTATACCGGAGTATACCGACGGTATACCGGTTTTTGTTCACAGAAAGTTTCTGTTTACAAAACCGGCATACCGACGGCATACCGGAGTATACCGACGGTATACCGGTTTTTGTTCACAGAAAGTTTCTGTTTACAAAACCGGTATACCGACGGCATACCGGATCATACCGACGGTATACCGCTTCCGAAATATTGAATTTCCAACGGTCGGATTTCCAGCAATTAATGATCCCAACGGCTCTATTTCTAGCCGTTGCAATTCCAGACCGGTATACCGCCGGTATGCCGGATCATACCGGCGGTATGCCGGTTCGTGGACTGAAAAGTTGCCTTGAGCTCTTTTCAATGCTTTGGTTATAAATAGCCTTGAACCCCTTCATTCAAGGTTGATGCTTTGAGCCTAAAAATTTCTAAACCACCAAAGCTTATCCACATACAACTCTACAAAGCCTTCATTTGCCATCCACAAATTGTGTTAGAGTTATTGAGTTGAAAAGTGAGATCTTCATCCTATTGTATAAGGAGATCAAAACCTATTGTGAAAGGTTGAAGTTGGAGAGTCTTCGTATCCAAACTCTCGGTTGAAGTTGGGGAGTCTTCGTATCCAAACTCTCGGTTGAAGTCGGAGAGCCCTTCGGATTAAAGCTCTTGTGTAAGAAGTTGGCGAGTTCTTCGGATCCAAACTCGTGTGTAACTATTTGCTCAAATAGTGGATTAAAGCCGGAGAGAGTTCCGGGACTAGACTGCCTCAAAAGAGGATACCAGGATATATCGGGTGTCGGTATTGTGTTTGCTTCTTCTCTTGCACTTATATTTTTAAATTGCCAATTAGCTTGTGCTAAGTGCTTGATTAGTTAGCTTGACCCTATTCACCCCCCCTCTAGGGTTCCTACACATCCTTCATATGCAAAATGGTTGAGGGATTGGTATATGCGTCCCCGCAACTAGGATTTGCGGGCTCTCACGAATGTCCGTCTTTGTTTTGATATTTCTGTCTGTCTTTAGCTGCGGTTCCTGTCTTGCTTCTTTTGGACATCGATGTAATCTCTTTCCCTTCTTGTCTGAATGAAATAATAGAGAACTTTTCTGGCTTGCTAATGAGACATAGTCATATAAATGTTACCAATTTTGAACGGAATATATTCGCTCTTTTCTTTGCTTGTAGTAGTTGTCCCAATGGGAGACTTTTTGTGGACCTATTATCCTTGGCGTACCCTGGTTCTGGATACAGATAATAAGTTAGGAGAGAACCAACATACTTACTCAGAGGTAATGAGGACATGGTAAGCATGAAGGTTTCTTCGATGGAGCCTTCCCATTCAGAGGTAATGAGGACATGGAAGGAGTGGGCTCCATGAAGGGGTACATAGGACGACTCAGAGGTAATGAGGATATGGAAGTTCTATGTAGAGAGGTAATTTGTTTTTGGCAGAAGTGAAACGACTCAGAGGTAACATCGACGTGGTCGTTTTGGAAATTTTGTGGATCTGTTACCCTTTTTGTGCACTAAGAGTGCAGGTAGTGGATCATGAGGGAGGAGCTCTTTCAGAGAAATAAGTTCAGAGGTATGGTCATACATGACTTACTACCTAAAAGAGTGACTGGAATGTAAGTTCATAGGCACCTGCGGGTACATAACTTGATAATCTGGGAGATTATGAATGTGAGTTCAGCGGTACCGGCGGGTACATAACTCAATAATCTGGGATTCGAAGAATGTGAGTTCAGCAGTACCGGCGGGTGCATAACTCAATAATATAGAATTTGGAATACGAGCTCAGCGGTACCAGCGGGTACATAACTCAATAGTCTGGAATTTGGAATATGAGTTCAGTGGTACCAGCGGGTACATAACTCAATAATCCAAAGTTTGAAATATGAGTTCAGCGGTACCAGCGGGTACATAACTCAATAATCTGGAATTGGGAGAATGTCGTTTAGACATAATATTTCTTCAGGAACTTACCATTGACGGGCAACATGAGCAAATCTCCGTTTTATTTTGCGAGGCGGTAAGCACCGTTGGAGAATACGACCTCAATGATAAATGGACCTTCCTATTTTGGCTGGAATTTGCCGGCGGTTTTGTGAGTCATGACCATCGGCCTTCGAACTGCCAGAACGAGATCGCCCACTTAGAATATTCTGATTTTAACCTTCTTGTTGAAGGCTCCAGAGATGCGTGCTTGGTAAAGCTCGATTCGTTGCTGAGCCAAGAGGCACTTTTCATCTAAGGCCTCCAACCCTTGTAACCGGTGATGATAGTTATCGTCTGTCGTCAATTGGTAAGTGAGAGCAACGCGGAGCGAGGATATTTGAGTCTCCAATGGGAGAACTACCTCACTCCCGTACACTAGGAAGAATGGTGTGTTTTCTGTGGCTGTTCGGACTGTGGTACGATACGCCCATAAGCATTCACCAAGCTTCTCGTTCAAGTCGTGTTTGTTGGATGACACGAACTTCTTGAGAAGTTTGATGATTGTTTTGTTGAATGCTTCTGCCAACCCATTCGCTGTCGGATTGTATAGTGTTGAAGCAATATTCTGGATGCGGTACTTGTCGCAGAACCGATAGAAGGCATGGCTTGCAAACTGCGGACCATTATCGTGGATGATCCTTCGGGGCAGTCTAAAGCGATAGATAACGTGATGCTTGAGGAAGCTGATCACGTTTGAAGTCTTTACTTCTGCAAGCGGAACAGCTTTCGCCCATTTGGAGAAGTAATCTGTGATGGCAAGTATGAAACGATGTCCTCGGAAAGAAGGTGGAGTGATCGGACCGATGATATCCATTCCCCATGCTTCGAATGGCCATGACGCCACTGTCGGATATAGAAATTCGGATGGCAGGTGGATGAAGTCCGCATGGACTTGGCAGGTTTTACATTTTCTTGCATAGTCTATCGCATCTGCTACCATCGTGGGCCAGTAGTAGCCCATTCGGCGAAGACGATCTTACAATTTTGGGCCGGGCTGATGGGCCCCGCAGAACCGTCATGAGCTTCGCGTACGGCTTCTTTGGCTTCTGCGTTTGACAGACATCGAAGCAATAATCCATCGTAGGATCGGCCATACAATATTTTTGTCTCTGTATCGTAGAAGAATCTGAGAGAACGCCTTCTGATAGAGGTGGCTTCCTTTGCGTCCTCCGATAGAATATCGTAGACTACGAAGTCAATGAATGGTTGTCTCCAGTCTGGTGCTTCGTCGATCGTCTGAGCGGAATAACTCGCCATGAATTGAACATTGTTCATGGGACAGACCAGTTTATGGCCTATCACATCCACCGATTGATGAGCATAGTTCGGAACCTGCTAGGGAAGCGGCAAGGCCTGCTAAGGCATCGGCTTCGATATTTTGGAGTCTGGGAACGTGTTCGATGAAGAACCCCTCGAACGACGAGATGATGTTGATCGCTATTTGGTGATAGGGGATCATGTCTTCATGGCGGACTTCGTACGAACCCCGGATCTGATTGACGATTAACTGTGAATCGCCGTATGCTTCAAGATATTCTACACCCAGCTCTCTTGCAAGTTGGAGGCCAATGAATAAAGTGTTGTACTCGGCCATATTGTTAGAGCAAGGTTCTGTGAGGGAGTAGGCATGATTGATCACCAGTCCGAAAGGAGAAATTAGCACCACTCCGACTCCGACAACGATGTTGCCCTTAGGTCCGGTCCTTGAGGCGCCGTCGAAGAACATTCACCATATATCATCGTAAGAGGTCGCATGTGAGTCGGCGACCTCATCTGGGATGTTTTCGTATATTCTGGCCGACTCCGAGCCTGGATGGGCTGCTAAAAAGTCTGCCAGAGCTTGGTCTTTAACAGCCTTTTGCGGGACGAAGATCATATGGTAGGGGGACAGTAATATTGCCCATATAGCGAGGCAAGAGCTGAGTGCCCCTGGTTTAGTCATGAGGACCCTGAGGGGGCTGACTCGTGATATCACATGTATGGTTTGCCCCGTGACATAATGTCGCATCTTTTGAATGGCGAACACCAGGGCGAGGCATTCCTTCTCCACGACGGTATATCGGTACTCTGGCCCGATCATCATTCGGCTTAGGTAATATATAGCTTGCTCGTGGCCTGCATCATTGTTTTGTGCTAGCAGAGCGCCGAAGGAATGCTCCATTGCTCGTATATAGAGCAGGAACGGTTTTCCAGCAACCGGGGCCACCAGGACTGGAGGGTTCGACAAGTATTCTTTGATGCTGTCGAAGGCACGCTGGCATTCTTCATCCCATACGAATGAGACGCCCTTATTCATGAGATGGGTGAATGGCTGACAACGCCCGGAGAGGTTGGAAATGAACCTCCTGATGTAAGCTAACTTTCCTTGGAGGCCTCGGAGTTCTCGGAGATTTCTTCGGGGACCCATCTCCATGATTGCCTTTGTCTTCTCAGGGTCTACGTGGATACCCTGGGAGGTAATGATGAAACCCATGAACTTCCCACTGGATATGCCCAGGAAGGATTTCGTAGGGTTCATTTTCAAATTGTGTGCTCGCATTAGGTCGAACACTGTCCTTAGATCATGCATATGATCTTCCTTAGAGCGGCTTTTGACGGCGATGTCGTCAATATAGCACTCCACGGTTTTGCACAAATGATCCCTGAAGATGATGCTCATAGCTCTCTGATAGGTGGCACCAGCGTTCTTTAAACCAAAAGGCATGACTGTGTAGCAGAACGTGCCTATTGGTGTTCGGAACGATGTATGCTTTTCGTCGTCGGAACACATTTTAATTTGGTTGTACCCCGAGAAGCCATCCATGAACGACATATGTTCGAAGCCACAGGTGTTGTCAATCATGATGTCTATGATAGGGAGGGGAAACTCATCTTTGGGGAACGCCTCGTTCAGATTGCGGAAGTCGATACAGATTCGAATCTTTCCATTCTTCTTGAGGACCGGTACTATGTTGGCGACCCAGTCTGGATATTGCTCCTCACGAATGAAGCCGCTGGCTATCAATTTGTTGACTTCGGCTTCGATTGCATCCATGATGCCTGGGCGAAAGCGTCGCTGTTGTTGTTTGACTGGCTTTGCATCTGGCCGAATGTTGAGTTTGTGAAGAGCAATATCGAGATTTAACCCTGGCATGTCTTCATAGTTCCAGGCGAACACATCAATATATTCTTTGACGAGTTCCAGTAGTGATTCTTGCTCTTCGTCTGTCAGGCTTTTACTAACGAAGATTGGTTTTGGAGAAGAGTCGCTGCCGAGATCCACTTACATGACCTCATCCTCAGTAGGAGGCTCTCTTTGTTTAAACCGCTTCTCCCATTGCGCATCTATCTATTGGGCCCACGGCTCTAATTCGAGAAGTTCAGAAAAGTTTTCACCTTCTTCGTAAGCATCAGCGAACGCCATATTGACAGACATGACCTGCCTGAATACATCCCCGATGCTGATATCCGAATCAGAAGTTGGTGATCCGGTTGAGTGTGAATGCCAGTCGTATTTTTCATCTGAGCTTTCAGGGGTCGTTGTAGGCATAACATACCCCAGTCCGCATCGGGTCTTGTTGTAGTAGTCCTGTGGTTTGCCAACCGGGACCGGCAACTTTAAAGGTAATCGTCGACCAGTACCGTACTTCAAACCTGGCGTAGTCTCCAGATAATACCCTTGTTTTTGTATGAGATATTTGGATTGGGGGCTATATAGATAGAGTGGCAGTCTTCCGGTATCCGATTCGAGATCAACTTCTTCTATGGTGAAGGGCTGTGGATCATTTTTTTGACCGAAAATGATTGGATGATCCCCTCCCTTGATTATGCAGTACGCATCTTCCGCAGGAGTGAGCTAATTTACGGTGTAAACATTTGTCAGCTGTGTATGTAGGTGAGTGCCTATACCGTGTTCCATAGCATACATTGTATAAAGCTTATTAAGCTCGGTGTAGTTCAAAGATAACCCTTTATTGATGAAGTAAGGTATCTTTTCTAGCTGGATTACATCATCTGCGGATGGAACATCGATGTGAGCAGCTACATACTTGGCCAGTTCTGGTTCTTCTTCGGCCACCCCCTGTATAAATGAAGACCGAGAGGATGACTTGGGCAACTTGATCATCAGAAGTTCTGTTGGTGGAGCACAACATGGAGTTGTTGGCAGACTAGCGACCCCCAGTTTGGTACTCGATGCTGGACGGGGAGTGGTTGGCTCGCTAGAAGTCCCAGACTTTGCATCGGGGTGACGATTCTTCTTGGAAAGACGTATCTTCATTGGTTTGTCAGATGGATTGGGCTTCTCCATTTGTGGCTGGCCGTCTCTAGACAGTCTGATTGTCAGTAGCTCCGTTGTAGGTCTTGGCGCTTGGCCGGGCCTTGGCAGTCGGATTATCATTTGCCCCTTTTGTGCCGAGAGACTGATCGCATCCTTACGCAGAGCGGCCGTAAAGGGTACGGACTTGCCAGGTTTACGAGCTTGGAGGTGGATCGTCAGAGGTTCTTCTGATCCTGTAGCCGTTTCAGTACGAGCTTGCACATCTCCTTCAACAAGGTACCTCTTCGACTTTTCGTATAGGCAGGAGTCTGAGTAGTAGGATTCGACCCCTTTGAAGGGATCGACGTCGGCAAATTCTGTCCTCACGAAGCCGTATTTGTCGACATACTTGAAACACTGGTGCAGCGTGGAAGGCACGATCATGTAATCGTGTATCCAAGGGCACCCCAAGAGGATATTGTAGGAAGTGTCCGCATCTATGACGTAACAGGTTACTTCTGACCGAAGATCGCCAATTTGGCACTTCAAGCGAATCTTTCCAATCGGGTAGCTCCTGTCCAAATTGAAACCGCTGATGGCAGTGCTTGTTGGTGTCAGGCGTTGCATAGAAATATGGAGATAATGTAACAGACCTTTCGGGATGATGCTTATAGAAGAACCAGGATCAATGTGCATCCGATCCACCTTTACGTCGCCGATGTTTCCAGTGTAATATAACGGCCGATCGTACAGATTGGTTTTGATGAGCATATCCTGTGGAGTGAAGACAATGTTGGACATCGCACCCGTGCAAGCGCTGTCTTGGTGATCTGCAGGCGGGCCCTCTCCCGTGAGGTTGATCTGAGCTAGATATGCGTCGGCGTTCTGGAGTGCGACGCTCAAAGTCGTGCGAACATCCTTGGAGAGTCTCAGGAGCTCGTATAATAATAATTTGGCCGGTGTGTTGGCCAATTACGCCAAGATGTCAAAGTTGTAAGGCCTTTCCAGCCCATGAGGTGCCTCTTTTCGGAGGGATTTGTCAAAGCGAGTTTCCTTCGGCCTAGGCTTGTCAGTCGTCGGAGGTTGGGAATGTCCCGGAGTGTCAGCAGTGGTCGGCTGATGCTCTTCAATCGAGTTATCTGGCGTAGGTTGGGATTGCACACCAGGCCGAGTGACGATAGCTGTAGCTTCTTCGACATCTACCAAGATTGTACAGCAGGATTTGACCATTCTACTCCCTTTTTTGTCAATAGAGGGTGGTGTGGACGGAGTCACTTCTGGTACCAAATCTGGATGGACCCACATGACCTACCCTCGTGACGTGGTGAGGGGTACCAGGCCAGTAGCCTAATCTCGAGGAGGTAGAAGATTAGCAATCTCTATTGTCACCCAAGGGATGGGTATCACGCCGTCTTGAGTCTCTGTCGAAGGGAAGCTACCAAACTGTACGGACACCATGTTGGCTGCCACGGTTACCTCCTCGAAATCGATGGCCAGAGCCTTCGAATCGATGAGATGTTGGATGTATCGCTTCAGTTGGTAGCAGTCGTGTGTAGCGTGGTGGACATAGTGGTGGTAATGGCAGTACTTTGGGCTTTCTATTTTCGTCGGCCGAGGTTCCCGTCTTGGTGGAGGGAGCTGAATTCTATCTCCTTGTATGAGCATATCCATGATGGGCTTGACATGGCCGTCTTCGAAGGAGTAGGCCATTTATGGCCATTGCTTGTCTGCCGGTTTTGACTCAGGTTTCTAGGCTGTGTCGGCCATCATAGCCTGCTTGCCCTTGTTGTCCCGATTGTTGGAGGAGCTACCCCCATTGTTGTTGTTGGTATTAGGGCGCTTGTCCTTGTCCTCTCCCTCTGAGATGTGTAATCCCAGTTGGCGAGCCTTCTTCAACATGTCCTCGGTGCTAGTGGCACTGATGATAAACGTCTTTCAGTCCTTAAATTAACTTTCACCCATCCAGAGGCTGATTGTTGGAAGTAGTCTCTTTTGGCAAATTTCAATTAAAGAGGAATCCGGATTACCGGACGGCAACTTCATGGCGGTTTGGCGGAACCGCTCAATATAGTTCCTTGTCAGCTCTTTCTCCCCTTAAACGACGTCCATAAGGGTGGACATTGTGATGTCCTGTCCTACTTCGTAGAATCTCTCCAAGAACAAGCGCTTGAAGCTGGCGAAGGAGTGAATGCAGTTATCTGGCAGGTTACGGTACCAGTCGAAGGCGACCCCTTCCAATGCTACGATGAATAATCGTGTAAGGATGGCGTTGTCATGGGACAGATGGTCGGTGGTGACCTCGAAGTAAGTGATATACCGACTTGCGGAGGTTTTTCCATCATATGGATTGATGTGGAATGGTTTATACTTTGGTGGGAAGGGAACATCTCTCCACGCAGCGGGAACATGGCTCAGAGCTCCTGGACCTCTCTTCTTGCCTCCCTGGCCTCGTCTGCAGCGATAGGAGCCGATATTTCAGGAAGATTATTGTCCGAGTTCGGTGCCCCTGAGTTCGAGTCTGCATTGACCGCGGGACCCAAGTTTGTTTGGCCAGGCGTCCCTCCTTGCAGAGTAGGGAGGGCTGCTTTAATCTCGTCTACGAATTTGACCAAAGTGCGCAGTATGGCCTCCAGAGTGTCGATGCGTTGGCGATCTCTGGGACCATCCTGTTTGTCGTTTGTCATGAATGCCGTCCTGACATGAGTAGAAGTGGAAGGGACGGTGGATGACGTACACTCCGAATCATACCCCTGTACCGAGAAGCATCGAGGTATGTGGGAATGTTCTCCTTTGATTCAGACTCAGAAGGAACAGTACCCCCAGCTTCCGAGTTCGCCTTGTCTTGGGAATTATGGACGTCCTCGGGGACGTCGGGATTTGCTGTATCTAATGGGAGGGTTGTTTCCCCCAGCTCGTCTTCTTGGAACATCGGATTATCGTGGAGGTTCGGAGGAGTGCTACCCCGAGTTCCAGCAACCTCCAGTGATGTGGACGATGAATCTCCCACTGTAGTAGATTTTGTCTTTGAACGGGTGCCTTGGAAAACTCCGGTGGTGGGCAACCATTTAGACGACAGTCTCTTAGTCATAGTGGTTTGAAATCTTCGGGCTGGAAACGTTTATCTTCTTTCCTCTCCCATTGGCGGGGATTTTCTGAGCAGAGTTGCAGGAGACGACGGAAAGTGCCTCATCTTCTGAACATGGTTGTTGTTGTCTTTGGAAGACGGACTGTCGGTCTTCTCGTACCGTTGCGCTATTACAATAGCAGTTGACGATGACTTGGGTGCTGTGACGTCCGTAGGAGGACTCTTTGCACCCCGAGGCCCCCTCTCTTTCCTTGCGCTTGTGGAGGATAGCCTCACGCAAGTCAGATGGATCCGAAATGACCATGTTTGCTTCCTGAATTTTGGAAGACTTTTGGGAACCACTCTGTTCGTTTACCGCCGGGGGCTGAACTCGAGTGGTTCTGTACAACTTCCCTTCAGAGGCCCGTATAACAATATGTGGAACGCTCGGATGGTCAGAGGTCGGGACAGCGGACTGAGCTCGCCAAGCTCGCGCTGCCCTAGACTTCTTCACTCTGGTGCATGAGGGAACATAATAGGAAGAGTCTAAGTGGTGCTAGAGAGAGTCAGACATGTTTTCTCAGGAGCACGAGAGATCAGGACCATAGGAGAGGCGATCGAAGACCGAGCCGCGTGGAGCAGGCGGCATGCGGCTGGAATCAACATTCTTCATGCGGCTGGCAGTCGTAGCCGCATGGGCTTTCTTCATGCGGCTGGAAGTCTCAGCCGCATAGGTCTTCTCCATGCGGCTGGAAATCCTGGCCGCATAAATGTTATGCATTTGGCTGGCAGTTTCGGCCGCATGGACATCATGCATGCGGCTGCCAATCTCGGCCGCATGAGTCTTCGTCTTGCGGCTAGTGCCTTTGTTCGGATTCTTTCAGGAGTACATAGAATCACTCTTTGCCCCTGCAAGTCCAGCATCGTAGTGCTTTCCTTTGCGGACTTGGGGACAGTAGAGTCCTCTATGGCTTAAAGTGGGGCCGCATGAGTGTTGCCTTCGCCGTATTGGGCAGCAGAGAGTACTCCGTCCATAGCTTGGGGAGGAGAAAATGACTTTGGCCTCCACTCCTTGCGAGCTTTTTTCGTGCGGGTTCGCTTCTGGACCGGGCCAGCGCTTCTGTCGGAGAGCATTTCTTCAAACGCCTGTTGGTTGAAGCGGACGACCATCTTCTGTTGTGTAGAGCCAAGTTTGGCTGCATCCGATTGCGTCACCAACTCCTCAGCCGTGGAGAAGTTTGTCCCCAGCAGAGTCGCCATCGTGTTTGCCATGAATTATAAAAGAACAGAACAATTATATCGGAGGACTGGACTTTTACTTCACAATACAAACTCGCTTGTAGAAAGAAATCCTAGGGACGAAAACCTAGGTACAACAATCTAAGTACAATTGTTTATTTTAGATTCTAGGGGGTGACAGTAAAGGCTCCGGAAAGCGACGGCAGCTCTGCCTTACTCCTTGGACGATCGGATGCAGCCTTGGCTCTGGTGAAGAAACGCTCTTGGATGCCGGGGAAGAGTCCTCGCGCCTTCTGTT
>JANAVB010006000.1:993077-995577 GCA_029216955.1 Iris pallida | reverse complement strand
TATTTTCTCCCCTCTAAATCTCATCATTCTATAGTAAAATTCTTATTGTTTAATCATTTTCCATTGGCCATGGATAATTATTTTATCAATGTTTATTTTCAATCCATTGAGTTTGAGTCTAACATGATTCATTATCCATATATCTACTCCGATTTAGTTTTGTTGAAATTCAAGATAGCTATATATGTTTTCCCCTTGAACTTGAATATAGAGAAATAGAAATGGAAGTTTATATTTCTCTTGTCTTCGACCATTTTCTTCCTAATCAATCGTTTGATTTTCAAAAAATGATACTTTTACTTCAAGGACAAATACATACACTTTCTTATCATGTTCGATTTATTAAAATTTCTACCTTCCTCCATTATGGTTAATTTGCTTAAGAATTTTAGAAGCTCCTTTGAAATTTTATGGATATAGTTGAATGAATAATCGGTGACTTACAATGGTAAGACATCAACGCATTATTGCCACTTATTTGACTTATGGATACTGTGGGTTCAATACAGTTAACAGCGCACTGGCGAGACATGATCCCTAAGTTGAAGTAATCACGAGCAAATATAAGTTATCGAATGTTATTAAAACTATGTCCTAGTTGCCCTATTTTGACCGTTGAGTTATATGTTAGTATTGTTAGGGCCATAGAATATTCGATACAATATCATGTTTGAGTCGCAAAACCAAGGTTTACTGCAGCCAGATGTACACTGGCGAGGCATGTATTCTCGGTGAAACGACTTCAGATATGCATACGATTTTAAATACCATAGATGCTATATCTTTTATTGGCATGCGACTATTAATCTCCCCTAATGGTTGGTGTTGTATTTCTTATTACCATCGTCTTCTCAGTAAACTGGTAGTCCTTTCTTCTTTCTTATCCGAAATTCATCATTTAGTTCCTCCCATTAATCATTTAGTATATTTTGATTTCATTTCACTAGAATCATTGTTGTACCTAGATCTTGGTTCTATAATGTGCCTAAATAGTTTTGCTTTGTGCCAAAATAATCTCAAATTTTGATCGTTCCTAAACGACCCTGATCGTGACTAAGCTTTTTGACTATAATCATAATTGTGCCTATACTTCAACTCAATTATTACTAATGTCTATATTTCTATTCCACTATAACCATGAAAATTTTGATCTTGTTTATGCTCATGCCATCTTCTTATTTTGATCATGCTTGGATGACTTACACAATTAATCTTGACCGTGACTGTATCTTAAATTATATCTAAGTGACTATATCCCCGTTAGATTTTATCTAGATTTTAATCATTCTTTAATAATTTTGGTCGTGACTTGACCATGTTGACTATAATTTGGTCGTGCCAAATCATTTCAATTTTGATCGTTCTTAAAATATTTTTGGTCGCCGACTAGACCATTTTGACCAAAGGTTGAGCGTGCCAAATCATAATTTTCTTTTGTTTATTATTTTTGATTATTTTGATCCTATCTGCGATTACGTGTGATTAATTTGATCATGAATCATATCATTCTCATGATCGTATCATTTTTCGTTTTATTTGTATCGGTTGAAATTTTGTTTCTTGATTATATTTTGTAGTTGTGCATAATCGTGGCCTTTGAAATTTTTAGGATACAATATTTCTAAGGTGGATAGAATTGTAAGCCCACTTTTCGAGTTTTTAATTTTTTAAATTATTTATTTAGTTGTAGTCTTAAATATTTTTCTAATTGGATAATAAAATTTATTTTCTTAAATTATATTGTAGATACTTTGAAAGGAAGAATTTACCAAATATTTGTTTAGAATTATAGAAATATTATTAAAATAGTTGGATAATATAAAATACCAATTTATATTATTATTATAAGGCTAGATTTAAATTCATGTATGTGTTTTAACATTATGTAACCAGTTTGAATATTATTTTGAACCATCTTTGAATAGCTATGTTGATCAAGAATAGATTTGACCGATCATAGATTGATTGATTTTCTTATATTTATGAAAATAATTATTTTGGATTTTTAATCCTTATCAATCTAGAAAATTCTATCTAAATAAAGGGCGGGGGGCTTTTTTATTTTTCTCCACAAATTCCTAGTCCCCAAAATCCCGAATCAACCAAATCCCAAACACTAATTTCCAAAATCCCTAAACAATTTCCTTAGTCCAAAACCCTAATCCCTAAATTCTGAAATCCTAATCCTAGCCATATTTTTTCTTTCAAAATATCTGATCAGTATTTTCTTATCCTAAAATTTTCTATCTTCTTACCGATCAACCAAATCCATCTATCCTAGTAGTCATTAAATTCGAGGACAAATTTATTTCTAAGGTGGGTAGATTTGTAACCCCTCTTTCCAAAATTTTGAAAAAAATATTTTATTATTTATTTGACTTAAATAGGAATTTAGGGAATTATAAATATTTTTAAATTAATATTATTATAGAAGGCTTTAAGTCATGGTTAAGTTTTGGAGTACAAGATGACTAGAAATTATGGCACGGATAGTACAGTG
>JANAVB010006000.1:911177-993064 GCA_029216955.1 Iris pallida | reverse complement strand
GCGAAAAATCGTCTAAGCGACCGGTACTTAAGTGTTCCTAGTGAACCTCCGCTTGCTGGGATTCGGCCCCTACAGCTAACCCAATCTTATCAAAACTTGAAAAACCAAAATTTTAAAGGTAAATTACAAAAATCATTTAAACCGTTAATTTTTTAGCTTAAACCATCCTTATTGAGTAAACCCTATAGAAATCCATGGCAAACCCAAGCCTAATCACCAAGGAGACCTCATTCAAAGGGAATTGCTCTAACAAACCAGATGCTAACATGACTCTGAATGGGTCTTCTAGCTTCTTCAGGTCTGTAAGCTATCAACCTATAGTAAACATTTCTTACCATTCAGATGATTGGTGGTTGAATTCTGGAGCAAATGTTACATTTCTTTTGATCGCTCTAGTTTTTCAAACTATCAGGAATCGAATGGAGGAGGTGTGACCCTAGGAGATGGCTCAACAGCACAAATTATAGGAAGAGGAAGAATAGATCTGAAGATGACATCAGAAAAAATTCTACTGCTTCATGATGTGCTTTATGTGCCGTCTGTCAGAAGGAATCTTGTTAGTGGATACCTCCTTGTAGCCTCAGGATACAAAATTGTAATAGAGGCCAATAAAGTAGTTTTCTCTAAGAATGATTTGTTTGTGGGGAAATGATTTGTGAAAGATGGACTCTTTATTTTAAGTACCATGAATAAAATTTTAAATCCTTCTTTTGTTGCAAATGTTGAATCATCAAATGTTTGGCATGGTAGATTAGGTCATGTGAACTTAGGATCTATCAAAAGGATGATGAACTTAAATCTCATCCCTAAGACTCCTATAGATGATGAACACAAATGTGAGATTTGTGTTCAAGCCAAACACACTAGATTACCTTTCAAATCTGTCTATAGAGATTCTGAACTCCTAGAACTTATCCATAGTGATGTTTGTGATTCCAATAGGGTCTTGACCCGAGGCGGTAGGAAATACTTTGTCACTTTTATAGATGACCATTCAAAGTATTGTTACACATACCTCCTTAAGACCAAAGATGAAGTTCTAGACAGATTCAAGGTCCATAAATCTGAAGCTGAGAACCAGTTGGATAGGAAGATTAAGATCCTTAGATCAGATCGTAACGGAGAGTATACTTCAAATGAAATGACTAACTTCTGTGAAGAGCACGGAATTATTGTAACTCCACTTCCCGGTTTTGAGAAAATAAATTTGATTTCTAATAATTACAATTGTTGTTATTAAGTTTCAAATAATAAGTTAGTTTTAAATAATAAATTTTGGTGATCTATTTTGGAGGAAATTAATTTTTGAGCAGAATTTTCAAATTTAAAAGTTTGTTGTAACAAACTTAGTGGTCCCCACTCTTTTTAAAAAATGTCTAACTGTTTTTATCAAAATCCTGAAATAATGAAAAGGCAAAGGGGCTTCTTGTATAAAATTCATGGCGGAGGGGTCATTTTGTAATTAGTCTTGGGCGGGGGGGGGGGGGGGGGGGGGGGGGTGTAAAGTGCAAAATTGCACTTTATTGATTTAAGGGATGAGAGAGAACAGTAGTTCTCATTCCCTTCCATTCTCTTCTGAATTAATTTTCTTCCTTCGAAGTTCTTCCCCTTCTTGAGGACGGTGACGACCTCGACGACGACGACGGCGACGACCCCGATGACGACTCCGGCGATCAATCCCCCGAGCGGCGAGTGGATGGGCCACGGCAGCGTTTGAGCTTCCATTTCCGCAGCGGCCTACTCGAGAAGCTCCGACCAGCTCCTCTCATCGAAGCGTGAAGATCGATCGACGCCGACGACGCTGTGTTCATCACCACGCGTGGGTAGTTCGACTTGTTCTCGAGCGTCCTTCTGATATCAGTAAGTAATTTTGAATTTGCAAGAACTACTTCTTGATGAAGTCGGATCCCCTGATCCAATTCTTTATTTTCTTTTCGATCAAGGATTGTGTAGAATTCTGTTGCTTGATCAATTGGAGCATGGGATCAGGACTCATCCCCGGGTTGTTTTGATCTCGAATTTCAGTAAGTCCAGCACTGAACGCTTTTATTTGATGAAGTACTGATAAATTTTACTTAGTGATCGATCTCTGGTTTTGTTTATATTTTATCAGAGTTTGAGATTATTCGTGTCCATTGATCGTGTGGATTTTGGATCCAATTAGAATTGGTAATGTAACGCCCCAGTCCCAAAATACGTAGGACTAGAACGTAATCATGCCAGTTGTATACATACGAAGTATATGGACCCTCGTATATTTACATAAGCTGTAAAATATAGTATCCAATGTACTAAATCTCATCCACAAAGATAAATAATGATATAAAAGCAACTTTGAATTTGTCATGTATACAATCGTTGGACGGAGACAAATCCACTACCAACTATAAAAAGAAATACATAATAAAAGAAGGAGTTTGGCGAGCGAAGCGAAGACGATCAAAGCGCAATCATCCTCGAAGAAATAGTGACAATCATGGCCACGGCTAGAACACCTGCGAAAGATAAGAACACATACCTGGCGAGATAACCAGGTCCTCAGAGGACGTAACAAGATACAATAAACATACCATATAAATACTGAATATATAAAATATGCCACAAACAAAAGTAAGTGACAAGACTACAATAAGGTAATCTAACCATACTAAAGTGAACATGCAGTTGAGAAACAATCCTTCGACGCATGAGCCCTGGCTATAAATAGGATCGGCATAGTCCCCATAAAGGGCACCAGGGGCCTACGTCCGTAACGTCCGAAGATCGTCAGAGGGCATCATGTGCAAGGGGCTACGTCCATAACGCTCTGGAAAATGTCAGAGGGCGCCTGGAGCCTGCGTCTCCGACGGAGCGCACAGGTAATAAGGGAAGTACATAGAAGCCCATATGTCAGGTAATGTTCTCCCCACCGAATGTACATATTAAGTCGCATCCACGACCATGTACCTCTACTAACTGCTAAGTCTCCTAACACGTCTCTATTAGCAGTTAGCCCTAACGCATGCGCCTGGGGGATCAGCCCACACGTAAGAACCTCTACATGCTACTCATCTCACACATTCTCGTGGTACAACTGTGTCAATGTATATGCGATACACTACAGACGGTAGTCCCTTAACTCTAGGTTCATGTGTAATAGTAACAAAGTAACTAATAATCACTGAGCATGTAGTAAATCAAGAACTGTAATAATTGGAATTAATGAACAGTAATATGTAATAAAATACAGACTGGATATAAACAGTATAATGGCAAGGTATCTTGCCTGGTGTGTTGCCTGGTATGGTGCGATGATCCAACAAGTCTGGTTTGTCCAATAGCCGAGGTCGATGTGTAAGAGTCCGAATCACGAGGAAGTAGGACACACGATCAGTCATGATCAATGGTGATAATTGAAGAAGATATTTGTGGAAAGTATTATGTATATTATTTTTAGAAGGTACTTTCAATACTTGAAACTAGATTTTTATTAGAAAAACTAATTTAGGTAGATACTTGGAAATCTAAAAAATCATTTTTATGAAAAATTCTAGATTTGTCAAAAATAGGATTTAGGTCAAAATATATTTTTCTATTAATAAAAATGCTTTTAGAAAAAATCTGTTTGAACAAAAAAATGCAGGATGTTTGACAAAATCTAAATTTTGTTAGTCAAAATATTGCAAGTTGAGAAACATTTTAGGGCTACTATGTTGTCAAACATAATCTTGGAAGATATTTTCTATAAAAATAGAATAATAACAAATAATACTAAATAAATATTGAAAAATCTAATTTCTGACAGGAGTGAACAAATACTAAAGATTATTATAACAACTAAATAATAATAATAATAATAATAATAATAATAATAATAATAACCATAATTCCTAATAAAACAATACAGCTAATCCTCTTTTAATATTAATACTAATAATAATTATAATAATAATAATAATAGTAATAATTGCAATGATAATAATAACAATAATGGCATACTAACAGTAATTTAATATAATAATAATAATAATAACAATAGATAATAATAATAATATTAAAAATAACAAACACAATAATATAAACTCATCTTTCCCAAATGATGACAGTGAGAGGGAGAGATAAGATGGATTCGGGAGAAAGGGGAGTGCAGCTCACCATCGGGGTCTCGACGGTGGTCACCGGCAGCGAAGTGCGGCAGAGGCCGATGGGGCGGCTGTTCGGCGTTCAGCGGTTCGGGCGCGTCAGGTGGCCGGAGGCGCGGGGATGGAGGGTTTTCAGAGGGCGGCTCCGGCGGAAGGCGGTGAAGTGGGCGCCAGGTGGCCGGCGGCGCGATGGCGAGCGCGGAAAGGGGGTGGTCGCGCGCCGGGGTTTGGGCGGCGCTCTCCTGGCGGCGGGAGCGGCGAAGTGGGCGCGCCTGCGGTGAGACGGAGGAGCCGGGCTTGCGGTGGCGGCTCGACGGCGAGGATCGACGGCGGAGTGGGATGTCGGAGACTCCAGACAATGGGACGGTGCTGGTGGCGGGGTTCAGGCGTCGGGGCGGCGGCGGATCGGTATGGGTCTCTTTCCCTTTCTATCTCTCTATGATTTTGGTGGTTCCGACTGATGGCGGTGGTCGCCGTGGGTGGTGGGGATAGGGTTTTCCGGCCGGTGGCCGTGGCGGAGGGACTGGTGGTTGTGGTCGAGGACAGGTGCAGTGTTGAGGTTGGAGAATATGATGGATGACGGGAAGACGAAGGTGGTTGTGGTGGTGATTGCTCTGTTGGTGGTGACGACAATGCTGATGAAGATGGTGGGGATATCGGAATCAGGATGGCGATGTTGGTGGCGTTGGCAATGGTGAAGTCAGGGGTCGGGGTGGAGTCAGAACGGTGGTAGCGGAAAGATGTGGTGGTAGTGAAGATGATGGGAGGGTGCTGGGCGGTGTAGAAGCATGGAATTTCACAACCAGAAAGCCCATGCGCCAGACACTACATGCGCCAGAACTCAGATGAAGAACTTCACAGCAAAGTCAATAACTATAGACATTTGAAGAAGGACTTTTTATTTATATATAAAAGTCTATTACATGTCTAGAAAAGGCTGTACAAAGGAGAATTCCTACAAAGGAAAGAGCCTAAGTCTACAGCCAGCGGCCATCATGCGCCTTCAGATAAGCGCAGCAACCACCATGCACCACCAGATAGGCGCAGCATCACTATGCGTCACCAATAAGGCGCAGCAGATATCATGCGCCTCCATTCAGGCGTATCCCATCATCTCTTCAGCACCTCAGTTATGTGCATCCCTTCATCCAAATTCTTCCAGCCAGGCTCACCTGGCCGAGCAGAGCCCAGTTATGTGCCGCTCTTCCAACCAGGCTCGCCCGATAAATGCTTCGACACAAAGCATTTAACCCTCTGGCTGGAACCAAGGAAGAGAAGAGCACCACAAATGCTGTGGCCAGGGGAGGCTTCGAAAGATCCTCCAAAGTCGAAGGAAGACCGTGATCGAAACCATGGCTAAAGGAGCAGCTTTCGACACGATCAAAGTGGGGAAACCCCACTTTGCAGGAAGAGAGAGCCTTGCACCGCCATTCCGATCTACGGCTCTTCCGGAATAACGGAGACGAGGCTCGAGCATCCTTATCTTTGGATGCAACAGGCACCTTCCGCCTGCCTCAGAAGCCCTTGACTCCGTCTTTTGGATGTAACAGTCACCTTCAAGTGCATCAAAGATAACACAGCGTCTCATCTTCACCCTCGGGAGCACTTCGTCAGCAGAATGCACCCGTATGTTCAAATTCATATTGGAAGTACGTGAGGGAATGAGAAGCAAATCTTCTCTCCATGCCACTATTTATAGGCCGGGCAGATCAAACCCACGTGCCAAGTGGATGGCCCACCGAATTCCGTGCAATGAATTTACATTAAATGGATGAACCGGACGCCTCGAATTCAGCCAAACGGCTATTTATAGCACTCGAAGAGCGAGACAGTCGCATCATTAAAAGACATGTCCGATGCGCCAGCCAGACAGCGCATCACACGGACGCGCCTTTCGGCGTCAGGCGCATCACACAGACGCGCCCTACAGTACTCGGCGCATTACAGAGGGTGCGCCCTCACACATCTCCATACCGAGTGGAACGCCAACCGACGCGCCCACTCAGCTGTCCATCGAACATCACCAACATTAAATGCTGAACTGACAGAGTTGGCAGCACGCCTCCCAAAGTCTGAACAGTTGACAGCTTTTCAGAGAACGAAGCGTCGGCAACGTCAGCATCATCATGACCTTGTTCCGACGGCTACTGCCACGTGGCCACTCCACCATCAGCATGCGCCTCTACGGCCATGCGTCCAAATCAGCATGCGCCTCAAAAGCCATGCGCCTCAGACTGCTCTCTGATCCCGAAAGACAGAAGGAAAGTCGCCTGCATGCGCCTCAAAAGCCATGCGCCCCAAATGGTTTGTAACTCCTAAAGGTTATGAGCCGCAGCCTCCTCCTGTGCCCAATCCAAGGCGCAGCCCACCAGATCACTCCTCTCCACCAAATCCGAGATCTTCGAACCATGAGCCGACGACACGTGTCTTTTGACTCAATTCGTCCAAGATTTCAGCAACGGAAAGATCTTCTCTCTGCTACGTGCCGGCTCACAACAGCAGTATGAAGAGTTCTCCCCTTCGATCAGGGCGCAGCATCCATGCGCCTGCATCAGCAACCTCCACGTGGCGTTCCCACACCGGCGCATCCTACATGCGCGCATGAGCAGCCAGCCTGCAAAACTATAAATAGAAGGGTCATCTCCTTCACACACACACACACACAGAGACTCAGAACAGAAGACTCACAACACAGAGAGAATCACCGAGAGGCAGTTCTAGACACTCAACGTCTTCCTCCTCTCAGCAAGCTCCAGCACCCAGAGCAATCCACACCTTCAGAGAACCGATAACCGTCGTCAGCCGGTCAACGGAGTCAACGCATTACCACTCGCTCCATTGGCACTAAGGACCCAGCTTAAACAAAAGTGTACTCCTAGGACTACATCTAAGTCCTATATTGTATCACTGTTCTGTTTGTATTAAGATTTCAATCAAAACAATTTTAATGGCAAACAAGCTGGCGACTTTGCTGGGGACCTCTTTCTCCTCTACCGAGAAAGTCGTGTCACAGGCCGACGACGTGAAGGTGGGCTCCTCCCACAAGACGCTGGTAGTGCGCCTCAATCAACAGGCGTACGAGGAGTTCATTTCTGAAGGAAGTGCGAGTCCTTCGAAGCGGCTGTCGAAGCCGAAGAAGACCCGTGCAGTCTGGGTGCGCAAAGTCGACGCCTCGGGCACCACCGTTGAAGGGGATGCGCCCGTCCAGCCTTCCCTTCCTGTTGACGTCCTCAGCAGTCAAGGTGCGCCCGCTGATGCAGCGCATCTCTCGGGGAAGCGTGCGGCTGACCACGTTCCCCAGCCATCTTCCTCTCAGGCGAGGAAGATACGTCGACGGAGCAGGGGCGCAGCCAATGCCCCGCGTATTACTTCTGATGCGCCACAAAGAGCCTCTGTCTTTGACAGACTCACTCGCTGTAACGGCGAGGAGAATTTGGATGCTGAGTACTATACGCCCCAGCGGGCTGGTACGAAGAAATCCAAGGCGGCACGGGCCATGCGCCACAAACGTGCTATGCCAGCAGCCGGCCAGAGGCACGCGCTTACAATCACACGCGCTGCCGATGGCAAGCTGTACAAGGTTGACTCAAGTGCTCCTGCACCGACAACGAGTCGACCTTCAAAGTCCTCATCTCACTTGGGCG
Source organism: Iris pallida (assembly GCA_029216955.1). NCBI lineage: Eukaryota > Viridiplantae > Streptophyta > Magnoliopsida > Asparagales > Iridaceae > Iris > Iris pallida. Next base: position 985,299 of record JANAVB010006000.1, on the reverse strand, counting down.
CATTCACTGCGTGCACAACCAAGCCGAGAGAGGCAAACTCAGTGGTCTTGAACTCCCGCGCCTCCTCTGGTTGTGCGTTTGAGGTCCGTTCAAGTCACTTCAAATGCTGTGGTTCCTCCACTACTGATCGTGATGCCTGCTTGGTATTAGATCAGGGGGCGCAGCACTCACCCGACCACCCCGCCGCTTGGCCCTGCCATGCGCCTGAGAGGGGTGTGAGGGTAGCACTCTCCTCCAACGACTTGCGCAACGTGATCACTCACAAGCGCCGGTCAGGAGAGCTGACCAACAAGCACGATGCGCCTCTCACGGGGCACACTTGTGCAGTGGTCACCATCAACTGCTGTTGCAAGACGGCAGAACTGCCAAAGCAGTCGGTCTTCCAACGGCTACAATCATCGACACCCCTCCGACATCGCCTTGGGACAAAGGTGTCAGCCGAAGAGGAACTAAAGATTGCGTCATGCAACGTGATCTCCAATTCCTCATCTGCCCGGAAGACGACTGCCAATTCCTCGTCTTCATCTAAAAGCCAGTCGAGGAAAACCAAGGCAGCTGTCACAACCTCTAGGGTGTTCGAAGGCACTCGGTCAAGGAAGAAGTCCTTGGAGGAAGCTGGAGGTAGCCAGACCCTTGTTCAGCCTCCTTCCGAAGACGAAGATGTCCAAAGCACAGCTGCGGCGGATCTTCATCAAGGCGAAGATGGCCTCCCTGAAGCCCCTCAAAATGACGATGTCCTCCAGGACACCGCCGGGGGTAGTGCTGAAAACGAAGAGGCCCTTCAAGACAGAGCTGAGGGCAGTCAGGCCCTTACAGATGCGCCTGTCGAAGACGAACTCCAGAATGTGGCTGGGGGTGGCCAAACACCAGAAGAAGTAACTCCCCCACATGAAAGTGAGGCTGAGAGCGAAGCCTCAACTAATCCATCCACTTCCGGCCGTGTCATGACAGTATACATGACCGGAGGTGATCTTGAGGCTGATACGCCGCCACAGGACATTGTCCAGCGCATAGACTCGTTAGAGGGAGGACTCAAAACTCTCTCTGCCTCAATGCAAGCACTGACTCAAGCAGTGTTTGAGATGCGGTCGGCCTTGATCAGGACACCTTCAAATGGTCCCGACCCAGGAGCTAATGGAGAGTCGAGTGTGCCCCTCCAGCGGACACCCTCAGACACAGAAGCACCCCGGACATCGGAGCCCTCAAACGCTCCACTCCAGGTGGTACCTCCTTCCCCGGCTCCTAGCTCCACGGAGGACGTGGTCGAAATGATCAAAGATCTGCGGGAGCGCTTCGAGTCCAAGAACAGGCAGGAGGAACGCCAGAAGATGGGCATTCCCCAGCCTTATCCACTTGAGTGGAACAAGGTGGTTTATCCCCCAAAATATAAACCACAGACACTCACGCCGTATGACGGGAAGGACTCTCCACGACGGTACTTGACGTACTTCCAGTCGCAGACAGGGCATCTTCCGAAGGAGGACGCGCTCCTCACCAGCATCTTTGTTGGGGCCCTGAAAGGGGTGGCGTATGACTGGTACTGTAGCCTCCCCGACAATTCCATATCGTCCTTCGACGACCTGACACGCCTCTTCCTCGACCGCTTCTACGACGGTGGGAAGGACATGACGATGGCGTCTCTCATTGAGATACGCCAGAAGGACAAGGAAACGGTTCGGGCATTCATCGAACGCTTCCGTCAGGCCTGCTTCAGGTTACCTCCAGGCATGCCAGAACATGCGCTTCTCTCCGCTTGCAGTATGAACATGCTACCTGCAGTAAAGCTCTGGCTTAACTCTACTCCCCCTCCCGATTGGAGCTCCCTAATCATTGAAGCTGAAGCTGCAGAGAAGAAGGCGGCCAATGCACGTCTTCTGGGTGTTAGCTTCCCCGCCTTTGACGATAAGAGGAAAAAGTCCGTAACCAACAATTCCGGACGAGAAACAAAGGGGAAACAGGCATTGACAGTTAATGCCTCGAAGGGCGCATCGGCGCCTACTCAAAAGCCTCCATTGGCACCGAGACCCAAGGAGGTTTATTCATTCAATGATGACGATACCCTGCAACTCTTTGAAATACTGAAGCAGGGTGACAAGATCAAGCTTCCGGACCCGAAGCGGCCCGATGAAGTCGGGAAGGTGGACAACCCAAGGTACTGTCACTACCATCGGTTTGTCGGACATCCGACTAAGAACTGCTATGTCCTCAAAAATTACATCCAGCGCATGATCAATGCGGATGTAATTTTCGTCGATTACGAAGAGAAGACGGTGTCAGCTAATGTGGTGTCACTACGGTTCGGCACCTTGCCGCCGACTACCACATAAGATGGCGTCGTCCCCATCCCTAAGGCGACAATGGAGGTGGTGAATTTGCCACCCACCCGTGACAATGTGAGTGGACTTGTCCCACTCACCACATCTCGAGGAGAGGTCCTCTGGGTTCACCCCGACCTCGTCTCCGAGGTAACTCAACCGGAGGTACGCCCTACCTCCAAAGCAAAAGGCAGGAAGAACAAGTCTTGCCGCACGGTCTCTTCTTCAGCAGAAGAGGCACTTCCTGTGCAGACGCGTGCACAACAGAACTCCCAGCCCGGTGAAGCTGCCGCCGAAGGGGTGCCTCCTGGCACCATCCCTGAGGAGGGTCCATCCAAGCCCTCAGCAGCCAATAAACAAAAGCAAGTGGAGGCCCGTTTCGACAGACCTCTGCGGAAAAAAAATGCTTCGGGGCTAGCCAAGCCCCACAATTTTGACATTCTGGCACAACTGGCCAGTACTCCTGCACGCCTGTCTTTGTTCGAGCTCCTGCGTCTCTCTAAGGACTCCCGAGAAGCTCTCTGCGAAGCTCTAAAGGATGCCGAATCCTTTCTCAGTCAGGTCAAGCAGCCTGAAGACCTCCCAACTACTTGTGCACACTGTCATTGTGCGGATGAAGTTATCCCAAACATAACCTTACCCAACAAGACATGCTGCTCAAGCATCACCGACATAACCGACCGTTGTATTACACAGGGTACATCGGCTCGGTAAAGGTGAGCAGGATTCAGATCGATCCGGGGTCTTTCCTAAGCATCATTCCAAAGGCGCTGCTATCAAAGCTGGGGATCCCAATGTACCGGCTGGCGCCCTCCAATACGACCATCAGTGGCTTCAACGCTAGCAAGAGCGAGCCACTGGGCAAGATCCGGCTGAAGTGTCACATCGGCAGCCTCAAAACTGAGGTAACTTGTTATGTGGTGGATGCCGAGGTCAACTACAACATCTTACTCGGACGACCATGGTTACATGAGTACATGGTGGTGCCCTCCACGCTCCACCAATGCATGAAATATGTATCCACCAACGGCGTCATCCGGACGGAGTTTGCAGATATCGATCCCTTCAAAGGGATTGAGGCCTACTTCACCGACTTCGACTTGTACAAGCCACTTGACGAGGAGGAAGCCAACGACGCCGATGATGAAGCAGAGACGACAACAGAGCCGGACTTGGAACCCGAAGCGACTCCTGACGCCCCCTTGAAAATCCGTCTGAAAGGGAGACCACCCCAGAAGGCGCCTCCAATGAGCATCAAGCTATCAGGAAAAGCGCCAGCTCGCGAAGCCCCCCTGAAGATACGCCTCAAGGGGAAGCCACCACAAACAGCGGCTCCCCTAGCGGTAAAATTACAAGGGAAGGCGCCACTCATCGAAAGCGCAACCGAGGCACCCCTCAAGGTGCGTCTTAAAGGCAAGCCGCCGCAGTCATCCAAGATGCCGGAGAGGGCTCACATAACCCTCTCAGACCCCAAAGTCGGAGCGGTGGAGGACTCTCCTGATCCGGCCCCAGTGCTTACAGATGAGGAGCTTGGCGAATATATCTCTGCCGATGTAGACGCACCCTCCTTCGACAATGTAATCCCACGGGATAAAATCTCGTACTTTATCAATAATAGAGTGTCTTTCAATTATTCTTGTCTTCCACACTGGAATGCCATGTATACATTAGACAACGCTCTACGGTCATTGCAAACACAAGTAACGACCGTTACCATAATCAAATAGTCCCGTCTCAAGGAGTCTTCATAGTCCCTCCACGAAGCCGAGACGAAGGCACCATCATCTCGGGCAAAATCGAGCGTCGTCGGAACCTCCCGTCGATCGAGCCCGAACCTGATACCGGCAGGGTACAAGTATATCGATACACAGATGCGGCTAAGCACATCATCCAAAAGATGGGCTACGACCTGAAAAGCAACAAAGGCCTAAACTACGGACAAGGGTCGGCATCTCCCTGTCCGGCTTTCGATGCCCAATGGAAAGCCACAGGATTACTATAATCGGACTCGACAGGGGTTAGGCTATGTCACGCCGCCATCAACTCCAGAAAGTTCGGACGCAGAAGACATAGAACATTCCCACTCATCAGAAGCATCGACGTGGGATTCCGATACCAGTATTGGATCAGTCTTCAGAAAAGTGCTGTCAGCTAACATGACATCGGCGCAGCCTCAGAAAGATGAAGGCGAAGACCAACAGCCGGAACCCTTCGAAGAGGAACCCTGGGCTCAACGCCTAGGAGAGCAATGGGAGTCTCGTTTTGAGTTACGAGAACCTCCCACCGAAGACGAAGTCGAGCAAATCGACCTCGGGGATGGGTCTTCTTCTAAACCCATCTTTATCAGCAAAAGCTTGGAAGGAGAAGACCGAGAATCTTTAGTCCAACTCGCTAAGGAGTATATCGACGTCTTCGCCTGGAGCTACGAAGACATGCCGGGTCTCGATCCACAGATCGCGATGTATAGGTTGAACATCTTACCAGATGCCAAACCTATCAAACAACAACAGCGACGCTTCCGCCCGGACATCATGAACTGCCATCGATCAGGAGGTAGACAAACTCTTGACCAGTGGCTTCATCCGTGAGGAACAACACCCAGACTGGGTAGCCAACGTCGTCCCTGTCACCAAGAAGAACGGGAAGATACGAGTCTGTATCGACTTCAGGGATCTCAACTCCGCTTGCCCGAAGGATGAATTCCCGCTCCCAATCACCGATGTAATGATCGACAACACATGTGGCTTTGAACGCATGTCCTTCATGGACGGGTATTCAGGCTACAATCAAATCAAGATGTTCCCCGATGACGCAAAACACACGTCATTCAGGACTCCAAAGGGTGTTTTCTGCTACACCGTAATGCCCTTCGGCTTGAAGAACGCCGGTGCAACGTATCAGCGAGCTATGAGCACCATCTTCCGTCAACATCTTCGCAAGACAGTTGAGTGCTATGTTGACGACATCGCAGTCAAGAGCCGCCTCAAAAGAGATCACCTACAGGACCTGAAGACGGTCTTCGATCTCATGCGGGCGCATCAACTCAAAATGAACCCCGCTAAATCCTTTCTGGGGGTTTCTAGCGGCAAATTCTTGGGCTTCGTCATCACAGCGAAAGGCATTCATGTTGATCCTGAGAAGACCAAAGCCATCCTTAACATGGACCCTTCGAAGAACCTTCGAGAACTTCGGGGCCTACAGGGACGTTTGGCATACATCCGGAGGTTCATAGCAAACCTCTCCGGTAAATGTCAACCCTTTACTCAGCTCATGAAGAAGGGAGTCTCTTATGTCTGGTCAGAGGAGTGCCAAAAGGCTTTCGACGACATCAAGGCTTACTTAACAAGCCCGCCAGTCCTAGTGGCACCTGTCGCCGGCAAACCATTCCTCCTCTACGTCCGTGCCATGGATCATTCCCTCGGCGCTTTGCTAGCTCAAAACAGCGATGCAGGCTACGAGCAAGCAATCTACTACCTCAGTCGAACACTCATCGGGGCCGAACACCGGTACAACCCCGTTGAAAAGGAGTGCTTGGCTTTGGTGTTTGCCATTCAGAAGACTCGTCATTACGTCTCGGGCCAGACAATTCACGTCATCTCCCGAGTCAATCCGCTCAGAGTTCTCATGACAAAGCCAGGGTCATTAAACTCCCGGCTGGCTACATGGGCGATCCTACTAACACCATACAACATGGTGTTTGTCCCGCAGAAGGCAGTCAAGGGTCAGGCTCTGGCTGACTTTTTAGCTGCACACCCCATCCCAGAATCTTCAAAACTCTATGAAGACATCCCGGATGAAGTTCAAGAATCAAATGTCACTGAAGGAAGCCCCATTTGGCGGATGTTCTTCGATGGCGCTTCAAGAACGGGCCCCAATGGCCAAATCATCGCAGGAGTGGGGGTAGTCTTAGTCTCCCCCGATCAGCTGGTCATCCAGCGCGCATACTCCCTTTCGAAGCCGTGCTCCAACAATATTGCTGAGTACAATGCACTCGTCATGGGACTCCAGCTAGCACAACAGCTGGGGGTGGATCATCTGGAAGCCTACGGCGACTCGAAACTCGTCGTAAACCAGATTCGGGGGCAATACGAGGTTCGCCATGAAGATTTGATCCCTTACCATGAAGTTGCATTGAACATCATTTCAACCTTCACTGGGTTCTTCATCGAACATGTGCCCCGCCTACAAAACTTGGAGGCTGACGCTCTAGCTGGCCTCGCAGCCTCATTGGCCGCTTCCCTTGGGACTCAACACTATGTCACGGTAACTGGCCGAGACTTGATTTGTCCCAGAAATAACCTATGTTTGCAAATGGCTCACGCCATGCCGACAAACACTGGGGTTAATGTCCGAGACTGGAGGTTCCCGTTCATCGACTTCGCTGTCTACGGAATCCTTCCAGAGGACCCGAAGGAAGCCGTCTCAGTCAGGAGACGCTCTCTTCGATTCTACTACGATACAGCCACTAGAATGCTGTACCGACGCTCCTTCGACGGGCTTCTCCTTCGATGCCTGTCTAACGAAGAAGCGGCCGAAGCTCTTCGAGAAGCTCATGACGGAACTTGCGGAGCTCACCAACCAGGGCCTAAGTTGCAAGATCGACTGCGACGTATGGGCTACTACTGGCCAACCATGGTTGCCGACGCAGTGGAATATGCTAAGAAGTGCCATGCATGCCAACTTCATGCAGACTTCATACATACACCATCTGAACCTCTACATCCTACAGTCGCCTCCTGGCCATTCGAAGCCTGGGGCATGGACATTGTAGGGCCAATCACCCCTCCTTCATCGAGAGGACACCGCTTCATCCTGGCCATCACCGATTACTTCTCCAAATGGGCGGAAGCAGTCCCACTAGCAGAAGTAAAAAGCTCCAGGGTGGTCAGCTTTATCAGACACCATGTCATTTACCGTTTCGGGGTACCCCGGCGAATCATCCATGACAATGGTCCTCAGTTTATCAGCCACATTTTCAGCAGGTTCTGTGACAAGAATCGCATTCAAAACGTGGCCTCAACCGCCTACAATCCGACAGCAAACGGATTGGCCGAGGCATTCAATAAAACTATCGTCAGACTACTCAAAAAGGTCGTGTCATCCAACAAACGCGACTGGGACGAAAAGCTTGGCGAATGCCTTTGGGCCTACCGCACAACGGTACGGACCCCAACAGGCAACACTCCATTCTCCCTGGTCTACGGGAGCGAAGCAGTACTGCCTCTCGAGATACAGATACCTTTGCTCCGCGTGGCCATCACAAACGATCTCACAGAAGAAGACAATCAACGTCGTCGTCTGCGGGAATTGGAGGCACTTGACGAAAAGCGTCTCCTAGCTCAACAACGCATCGAACTTTACCAAGCCCGTATATCACAGGCTTTCAACAAGAAGGTCAAGCAAAGAACTTTCCAAGTTGGCAACCTGGTTTTAGCAGTCAGAAGGCCAATGGTGTTAACTCACAAGACACCAGGGAAGTTCGAGCCCAAATGGGAAGGACCTTTCATCATCGAGACGGTATACTCAAACGGTGCTTACCGGCTCGCCAAACCCAATGGGGACTTGTTCATGATGCCCATCAACGGCAAGTTCCTAAAGAAGTACTACTCTTGACATCCTCCAAGACATGTATTTCCCCAAATAGCCTCTTTTCACAAAATCAATCGCTTCCGGAACCCAGCTGTTCCATGGCATCCTTCCGTAGAAAGATAACCACGTCCACATTACCTCTGAGTTGTCTCTCTACATCCTACAAAGCGGAACCTTACACTTCGTGAGCTTACGCTATCCTTCATGTTTACCACGTCCACATTACCTCTGAGTAAACATCCCGTACAAGCAACTCCTACGTTGTCGTACATTTGATCGCAGAACTTCCACGTCCATATTACCTCTGAGTTGTTCAGCGTATCCCACAGGATCATTCCTACCACGTCCATAAACACCTCTGAGTAGGAAGATTCTATCATTTGAACCTAATGATTGCCATGTCCACATTACCTCTGAGCAAACATGTTGGTTCCTTTATACTTATTATCTGTACCTAAAAACCAAGGTGCGCAAAAGATAATAGGTCCACATAAATCATCAAGTTCATGAAATTAAAAATGAACACATCAAAGAGATGTGTATTTCTTTATTTTAAAAAAAAAGGAGTACAGAAATACGCTATTTCCCTAGCAAGAGTTGCAAAAACACACAAAAAAGAAGAGAAGCTACAATCCCCGATCCTCCCCAGGGTGGGATGAGAGTTCTCTGACTCGACGTCTCAGGTCGGCAGTGCGAGTTTCCACAGTCGCCTGGACTCGCAGCTCGGCTTCTTGACGCATTAACCCGACAGCCTCAGCAGAAGTTTTACTCTCATACTTCTCATCAAGCTGTCGTCGCTGTTGAGCCAAAGCAAGGGTCCGCTGAGTAAGAGTCGTTTCCTCCCGTTTGAATGCCACGTGTTCAGCCAGGACGCGCTCAGCCTCTAGTTGAAGTTGGGCCCGCTGGTCTTCAAGGCGGCGCATCTGAGCATCAACTTCTGCGATGTTAGCATCCACCGCAGCTCGATTTTCCGTCGTCTTCTTCATAGATTGAGACAGCTGCTCCGCCACAGCCTCAGTCCCAGCCACTTCACGCTCCCAACTGCTCACCTCGGCTCGATAGGAAGCCTCGATCTCAGCCATCGACTTTCCTATCTCTGCATCTACCAAGACCGAGAGGTCATTTCGTTGGATGCGCTGCAGTTCTGCGAGCCGCTCGTCCAGCTCCATCACCGAAACCTCCAGAATTTCGGCCATATGGTCATGGCCCTGGTGAATGCGGATCAGCTCAATACAAGGCATTGCCAAAGCTTTTGCCGCCGCAAAGCTCCCCTTGGCATCTACCACTGCAGATACACCTTTCTCCAGCATTTTGTACACTCCCTCGACGAGGAATTTCACATACCCGTCGGCTTCCACCAGCACCTGCGGCGTCATAGCAGGAGTTGAGGGAGCTACTACAGTTTGCGGACCGGAGGAAGATCCGCCGACCTCGATCTGAGAGGTTTGAATCTCGGCAGCAATAGGCTCTTCATCAACAGGGCCCAGACTGCTGGCCCGAGGAGTCAAATGAACAGAAGGAGCAGGCATATGCGTCGTGATAGTACCCCAAGTGGAAGGAGCAACAGAGGGTTCCACACCCTTACCCTTCTCAAGACTGGAGAAATCACCGACGTCAACGGCTACCTCTTCCCCCGACATTCTATCAGCATCAGCCACCTCCCCCGGCAAAACGGGGAGGTCAACATTTATCTCTTGGCCAGCCCCAGGAGACAAGACTGGCAGAAGAGTCTCATTCTTCTCAAGTCCCTCTACAGGGACAGAATCTGTCGCTACCGCCTGATCGGTAGCCATCTCTATGTCCATGGTTGAAGCCAAGGAAGGATTCGGCAATGATTCAGCCGACCTCCCTTCATCATGACCAGGAGGGGAATCAACCCTCTCCTCTATCCCCACTACTTCTGCTGCCCCCGCAACAGACTCCTGCAGCTCCGGAGCGGTGTCATCGGAAGATGATGAACTCCATTCCTCTTCATCACCAGGAAGCTGCGCACTTGCTAAAACATATGAAGCCTCCGCTGTGGCCTTCGCCACCTCGGAAGCTGCTGCACCCTCAGATTTCCTCCTGACCAGAACCTCCACAGTATCCTCCGGATCTTCCTCCATGAGAGACATCATTGTCGGCGGGATACGCACTTCAGACGAGCTCACCATCTCTTCTCGCCTACTCCCACCCGACTTTGGGGTACAAGGTTTTCTTTTTAGCGGCTCCTACAAAAGAAGGTGAGGCCTCGTAAGTGGCGGAACCAAAATCAGATTTAGTAGGATAACCTTACCTCTTCGGACGCCGAATCCGATGATACCGTCGGTAACGGTGCCTTCTTCTGCTTCTTCGATACAAAAGATTCAGCTCCTGTATCTGCACATCGTTTCGATCGATCGCCAGAGGGTTCTGCTTGTGATGCGGAGGCGGCACTCCGTTGACTCACCCCTGACGGACGATTCGGTCGGGCCTTCACTGGCGTATCCCCAGTCGCTGCTAACTGGGTGCCGCCGATAAGGCTGGTCTCCCTGTCATATCCGGAAGGCGGGGCAGCCATAACGCAGTAAAATTTGGCGGCCGAGTAAAGAATGGGCGTCCACGGATCGGGGACGGGCAACGTAAAACGAGCTCCGGTACATCCGGCATTATAGTAATGCCAAGCTCGTGCACCATCCAACAAACTTCCAACATACCCTAGGGTATTACTGGGGTTATCCAACATTATCTGAGCATAACCAAATTGCCGCGCAAAGCGGCTCGGCAAGTAGGATTCCAGGTAGCACTGATTCCTGTTCCGGTACACCAGATGGGACGGCCGGATACTTTGCAACCAGCGGAATCCCCATTGAGGCAGAGTGGTGGTACCTTCGCCCAGGTCCCTTAAATCCTTGTTGGCCTCAAAACCCAAATAGATGGGACCAACTTTGGTGATCTCCCAACCCTGAAGACGGGATAAAACCTTTCTACAAACCGGGACACCAGTATGCGACCAGCTCCTCCGATGGAAACGACGAAGGAATGCATCTCCAGCCCTATAATCTCCTTCCGAGCCTGGGCTCATCACACTGGGATGATGCAAAATCAGCCATCCCATCAAATAGTGAAACGGCAGTTCGGCGCACGGGAAGTTATTGTTTCGGCCTCTGTCATGAATCACATTTCCAGCAAACTCTCTCAAACCTCGCTGCAGGTTACATACCATTGCGGGGAGAAGAGCCAAACGCCGACCAAAAACCAGCTTCACGGCTGGCAGGATTAAGTTTCGGGTTACCCTCTCTACGGCACCGGATCCGCCCGCAAATACGCAATCCCGGAGCCATATCATCAGGTAGGATGCCAACACCGCCTTGGGTGACATCCGATAAGCAAGATGCCAGAAGCAGCTGTAGGAGCGTGCATCTGACTGCTGGTCCTCACTTCCTCGGGGATTTTTCTCCCCTAACCTGCTCATTTCGGACAACACTTCGCTACGAGAGAGCGCCGGTGGAGTGGAAAATTGTGAGGGATCCTCCTTGTCTTGTCTAAAGACATGATCTCTCCAAGCGGTCACATGAGGCTGCGTCCCGTTCCTATCCCGTCTCTGCATATAGTAATGATGACTCGCCACTTCCTTGAAGACGGCCGTCATCTCCTCAGCCCTGTCCCCCAGGACTTGAAATTCCTCATTGGTTGGAAAGTACTCTTCATAGGGTTCTGACCCCCAAGGGAGTTTTGACACCTCGTACATCTCATGAAGTGCGAACCCTAATTCCCCCACCGGGGTAAAGAAGGTCCCGGTATGGATATCAAACATCTCCAGGAGTGCGAGGAACATGTGCCTATTAAGGTCAACACCTGCCTGGGTAGCACGGATCGTGGCAGTCAACCCGATCTCTCGGAGCTCGGTTTGAAACCACGACAAGATCCAGAGCGTCAGTTTATCCCATTTGGAGACGTAATGGCACCAACCCTCCACCCGAAACTCTCCTGTCGGGTAGGAACGTTCCATCAAAAACATACGATGTGTAAAAGTCGAAGCACTATAAGCAAACATATCAATGGGTACATCACTGAAGAGGCTCCCAGGACGTAAAGTCCGCCAAGTGTAAGAAGATCCAGACCTTACAACGGTCAAAGCATCCCTTTGGTCGGAAGTAGAATCAATTTGGATGACACCAGTCATCGCTCCCCCCTGAGAAGGGGTAAGCTCCCAAGACATTCTCCTCTGGGAAACGAGGCGACAGAAAGACGTCAAAGGCCACTGACGTTCAAGTTGCTTAACAGTCATATGCACTCCATTCGCAGTAAAGAACCAGTCCTCCTTGACCTTCAGTACTGACGAGTCAGTAGAAGTGAGACGGTCTCCAAACAGGAACTCAGGCTTCAGAAAGGTCACTTTATCAGATGTGGAGGGTTTAATGACTCCACGCTCCATCATCCGTTTGAGGAACCAATACGGCTGTTCACGGATTAGGGTCATTCTCTCAGGAGGCTGATCCAGCATAAGAACATCTTGAGCAGGGTTCATCACCCCCTCGTTATGCTCTACTCCCATTTGGTTGAAGGCAGCCTCCGAGAAAACTTCACTCAAAAGCGGGATTGCCATCGACACTAGCAAAAGATCAGAAAAAGTCAGAAGGGAACACACAAATGTGTCTAAAGGAGAAAACTGCGGCGCATCATCAGGGTTTGAACCCATGCGCGTCAGCAGTATAGCCTTGGCGCATCTTCAGGGTTTTGAACCCATGCGCGTCAGCAGTATAGCCTTGGCGCATCTTCAGGGTTTTGAACCCATGCGCGTCAGCGGAATAGCCTCGGCGCATCCAAGGTTTAAACCCATGCGTATTGGCGGACAAAGACCACGGCACATCATTAAAGACTCAAGGCCTATGTGCGTTGGCGGGACAATGAGACTTACCAACCACCTCCGGCCGAACTTCGACAGGCCGACGGGGAACGACCGCCGCCGCAACATCCGCGGACTCTTTCGCTTTCTCCTTCCCCTTGCCGGCAGCGCCGCGAGGAGTCTTGGGAGCCATTCTCTCGAAGAAGGAGAAGTTAGGAAACTCTAAAGAAGCAGAGGCACAGAGAAGAAGAACTCTTTCTCTCTCCGACTCTTACCTATTTATAGGGCATGGTCGCACGCGTGAACAGATGACGTGTGATCTCAGCCGTCGCCTCGGGTTCTGTGCAAGGATAGCAGCAAATAAAACCAAAAGATCATCATTAATCTTTTCGGTTACCGAGGCACCATCATCATTAACTGAGAAGAGCATGCGCCCGAACAGGCATGCGCTCAGAAATCATGCGCCCTGACCTCCATGCTTCTTATTCAAAGTATTCCAAAACTTACTCAAAAGTTTTGAAAACTTTGAAGGGGGTCTTGTAGAAGCATGGAATTTCACAACCAGAAAGCCCATGCGCCAGACACTACATACGCCAGAACTCAGATAAAGAACTTCACAGCAAAGTCAATAACTATAGACATTTGAAGAAGGACTTTTTATTTATATATAAAAGTCTATTACATGTCTAGAAAAGGCTGTACAAAGGAGAATTCCTACGAAGGAAAGAGCCTAAGTCTACAGCATGCGCCTTCAGATAAGCGCAGCAACCACCATGCACCACCAGATAGGCGCAGCATCACTATGCGCCACCAATAAGGTGCAACAGATATCATGCGCCTCCATCCAGGCGCATCCCATCATCTCTTCAGCACCTCAGTTATGTGCATCCCTTCAGCCAAATTCTTCCAGCCAGGCTCACCTGGCCGAGCAGAGCCCAGTTATGTGCCGCTCTTCCAACCAGGCTCGCCCGATAAACGCTTCGACACAAAGCATTTAACCCTCTGGCTGGAACCAAGGAAGAGAAGAGCACCGCAAATGCTGTGGCCATGGGAGGCTTCGAAAGATCCTCCAAAGCCGAAGGAAGACCGTGATCGAAACCATGGCTAAAGGAGCAGCTTTCGACACGATCAAAGTGGGGAAACCCCACTTTGCAGGAAGAGAGAGCCTTGCACCGCCATTCTGATCTACGGCTCTTCCGGAATAACGGAGACGAGGCTCGAGCATCCTTATCTTTGGATGCAACAGGCACCTTCCGCCTGCCTCAGAAGCCCTCGACTCCGTCTTTTGGATGTAACAGTCACCTTCAAGTGCATCAAAGATAACACAGCGTCTCATCTTCACCCTCGGGAGCACTTCGTCAGCAGAATGCACCCGTATGTTCAAATTCATATTGGAAGTACGTGAGGGAATGAGAAGCAAATCTTCTCTCCATGCCACTATTTATAGGCCGGGCAGATCAAACCCACGCGCCAAGTGGATGGCCCTCCGAATTCCGTGCAATGAATTTACATTAAATGGATGAACCGGACGCCTCGAATTCAGCCAAACGGCTATTTATAGCACTCGAAGAGCGAGACAGCCGCATCATTAAAAGACATGTCCGATGCGCCAGCCAGACGGCGCATCACACGGACGCGCCCTTCGGCGTCAGGCGCATCACACAGATGCGCCCTACAGTACTCGGCGCATTACAGAGGGTGCGCCCTCACACATCTTCATACCGAGTGGAACGCCAACCGACGTGCCCACTCAGCCGTCCATCGAACATCACCAACATTAAATGCTGAACTGACAGAGTTGGCAGCACGCCTCCCAAAGTCTGAACAGTTGACAGCTTTTCAGAAAACGAAGCGTCGGCAACGTCAGCATCATCATGACCTTGTTCCGACGGCTACTGCCACGTGGCCACTCCACCATCAGCATGCGCCTCTACGGCCATGCGTCCAAATCAGCATGCACCTCAAAAGCCATGCACCTCAGACTGCTCTCTGATCCCGAAAGACAGAAGGAAAGTCGCCTGTATGCGCCTCAAAAGCCATGCGCCCCAAATGGTTTGTAACTCCTAAAGGTTATGAGCCGCAGCCTTCTCCTGCGCCCAATCTAAGGCGCAGCCCACCAGATCACTCCTCTCCACCAAATCCGAGATCTTCGAACCATGAGTCGACGACACGTGTCTTTTGACTCAATTCGTCCAAGATTTCAGCAATGGAAAGATCTTCTCTCTGCTACGTGCCGGCTCACAACAGCAGTATGAAGAGTTCTCCCCCTCGATCAGGGCGCAGCATCCATGCGCCTCCATCAGCAACCTCCACGTGGCGTTTCCACACCGGCGCATCCTACATGCGCGCATGAGCAGCCAGCCTGCAAAACTATAAATAGAAGGGTCATCTCCTTCACACACACACACACAGAGACTCAGAACAGAAGACTCACAACACAGAGAGAATCACCGAGAGGCAGTTCTAGACACTCAACGTCTTCCTCCTCTCAGCAAGCTCCAGCACCCAGAGCAATCCACACCTTCAGAGAACCGATAACCGTCGTCAGCCGGTCAACGGAGTCAACGCATTACCACTCGCTCCATTGGCACTAAGGACCCAGCTTAAACAAAAGTGTACTCCTAGGACTACATCTAAGTCCTATATTGTATCACTGTTCTGTTTGTATTAAGATTTCAATCAAAACAATTTTAATGGCAAACAGATAGCAGCAGCCTTTCCGCGAGGTACCTATCTTCTCGCCAACTTTTCTATTCCAAAACTCGACTATATCTCGATCCGTGAATTCCTATGTACAACCTAGATGACCCTCTAAAAACTCTATCAATTAGTTCTAAATCAGGCATGCTAAATTTATGGAAAATTCCCTACAAAAATATCAAAAACACACCAATGCCAATATGGCACAAAACAATTTGTGATTGTCGAGGTCACCACATTGGAAGGCAAACAATTACCTTACCAATGATTATTTTAAAAAACCATTTGAATAGAGTCCTAGACAACCTATAAGGCTTCGCAATGCCTTTTGCAGGAGTCGATTTTATTGACTATGTGCCAAGAAATTGGTCCACTAAAAATACCAAAAATTGTTTTTAAAAACTGTAGAAACTTAGAAAAATCTCCCGATACGGTGTGTGCCCTGACAAATTGGGCAACATGGTCACAATCCATAAGCATCGAAAGAAACGTATGGATGTTTTCGATGTGTGAGATTTGACGAAACTCAATTTCTTTGTGTGTGCGTGACGAAATCGAGGCGTATCCATCAATATACCCCATATTGGCCCCTTTGCAAACTAGCCTATAACTTCATCCACATTCGTCATCTTGAGACGAAACTTGTGCCAACAGGACCGTGTCATTTTTCTGGTCCCTGAGCCAAGTTTGGTCCGATTATGAGAAGGTCGACCGGAACGCTATTTGGGAGGGCTCGCGACCCGATTTAACGGACAAATTTGTACACGGCCCACCGGAATCCAACCTTGGACATACAGTAATGGGAGTGCTAAACTAACGTGTATGAACATTAAGGCATAGCAAGTGGCTACCTAACATAATACCTGTACAAAATGCTAAATGTATTACTAATGGGAACATAACAAGGTATCAAAGATTATACATATCTAGGGTGTCTGTTATAGAATAAGATATGCAGGAATTGAATTTACTTCCTAAGGGTCTGAACTCAAAACTACTTGGGCAGAACAGAACATAAGAGGGGATTGGACCTTTGGTCTGGACATAAAGCCACTAGGCAGAACAGGAAGGATGCAAGGCCAACTAGACTAAACAAGAGAAATGCCAACTTCCTCTTGGGTTCACATCCTAAATATCTGAACATGGGCCTAAGAAATTAACTCAGGCAAGATATGTAAGAGGGGTGAGCTTGATGTGAAATGATACTTAAGAGGCTGAAGCACAGCTGCCATGTCAAAGTATCTCACTAAGAACAGTGGCAGAACAAGGAGATGCAAGATCCCATATGTCTTACACATATGAATGAATTAATCAGAAGTTTAAGTAACACTGAAAATCTCTAACTGATACATATAACTGAGTTTATTGAAATAAAACAAAAGATAGATCAATTACAAGTCTGAACCTAAGTTCAGATCTGGACTAATGGTTGCAGGTAAGAGGACATACTGGGATGGGAATAGGGCAGTAATGAATACAAAATCCCCCATAAATTGGACCCTGCCATGGAGATGTTCAACTGAACCCAGAAATGTGAGTATAGCAGAACACTAAGTGGTGTTAGATTAAACATTCATGGCCTAGGCAAATGAAAGATATGATAGGACATGAGGTGCATATATTGCAGTAAATGAAAAGCAACATGGGTAATGCATTACAGTAAGGGAAACAGGTATGCATGGCAATTGCATTTGGTCTCTTGTATGCAGGGTATGTGCCAAAGTGCAGGACACAGAACATAACATGATAAATGTGAATGCAGTAGGTTAAATATAAAGTGCAGACACCTATGTTGGATGGACAGATGAGTGTGTGTAGTGATTTAATATGTGAAGATACAGGACAAATGAATTATGCAATGGTTATACTGATGCTGTACACTATCTAATATGTAGGACATTCTAAGTAGGTGCAGTACATGTGTTAAATTGAATACAGTGGTAAATATGAAGAAGGGTCTTCCTAAAGGTAGGTAATGCATGATTTGTAATGTTGCAGTGGTTAGCTAGGATGTTGGACATGTTGTTATGATCCATTGGCATGAGTGGGTTGTTGGACATATGTAGATGGAAGCATGGAATGTATATGCAGTTTCCTGTTATGAATGATACTGACTAATATGTACAATGAGTGCAAAAGATATGCAAATTACAGGCAATTAAAATGGTGTACAGGCAGTATTATGCAGTAAATACAACTAAGTGTGCAGGACAGTAAAAGAATGATGCAGTGGTTGTATGCAGGTATAGAATATGGCTTTATACCTAAGTATCAAGAATAGGTTTGCAGTGTATGGTATATACAATTCTCTATGAAGGGTTAATGTAGTACATTACCTAGGTAGCAGGACAATGATGTGTGCAGTTGGCTAATGAAGGTGCAGGACACCTAAGGGCGATGTGGCTAAGGCTCATGTGAGGATGCAGTACAGCAATGTATACAGGATATACATGTGTGCCATGAATGAAGGTATAGTTAATGATTAGAAATGAAAGGACAATACCAACATGCAGGGCATGTGCTAAATTGTGCAGTGGATGTATGGAAATGCAGGGATTACAACACAGGATGTAGGGTATTATCTAATGTATAGGTGTTAGTAAGTGTAGCAGTGAACCAAGGGATGGGCTCGACTGAGCCAGTAAGGGATAAGAGCAATAGGGATTAATAGAGGATTAGACTGTGATCTAAAGGTGATTAGGATGTGAAGACAACCATATGAAAACCAATTCATTGACTGCACAGACATGGGGAACTAACAATGAACACAACTGAACCCGAGCCGCCCTAAGGCCAATCTAGCCTATCAAACCCTCTCCAAATCACAAAGAACAGCCCCCACATCTATAACATCATATAACCAATAATATTAACCAATTACAATTTGATTTTAAGCAATAAAAGTCATAAGAGACATTTCACCAAACACTTGACGTGCGTATCCGACACTCTTTCGATACGCATCTCAGATGAATCCAAAATCAACCCAAATTCTTTCTAATGTTATGGGGACCCTAAATGAATGCATCTATGCATGGAAGGGAATATGAAATTAGAATGTGTTTAAAAGCTCTTACCACTTTAGAGATGGATTCTCAAGGAACAACCTCTAGATCTAGGTTTCTTTCACTTCCAACGATCAAATTGCTCCAATAGGATCCCTCATAGCAAATAGAGACTCCCTCTCTTCAAAAGGAAGAGATTGCAACTTGTTTGGAGGAATTTGGACTCAATTTGAGGAATGGAGGCAATTTGGGGAAGAACACCAAATTAAGGTTAGGTTTCTAAATAAAAGGGGAAGGATAGGGGCTAATGATGCTTTAAATAACATGGGTGAGCTAGAGTTGGCCGGCCACATGGTGGGCTAGGGTTTGGTTAAGGTATATTTGGCTAAAATTCTCTCATATTATCATTTAAAGGCCCTTTTAGAGAAAGGCCCCTTTTAGAGAATTGGTTCTGCAGTCTGTTAGTATGTCCACCCTTGTAGGGGGATGACTTCTCCTCATCAACACATGACATAATTAAACACGTAGAATCAACAGGTTTTACGAGAGTGGCATGTATGTTAGTATGTCCACCCTCATTGAGACCAAGCAAAGGAGGACCGAGTCTGTCATTACTTTCATCGAATGCTTCAGGCGGCTAGCCTTGAAGATGCCTTTCGGTATGCCAGATTCAGAACTTATGGATACTTATCGACATAACTTCCTTCCTACAGTGAAGTTCTGTCTGGGTATACATAAGTATGATACATGGCCCGCTTTCATTGGGGCCGGTGATGCTGCTGAAAACAACGTCCCTAATCTGGAATTACTGGGGTTGAAAATACCCAAATCTGAAGACAAAGGCAAGCACCCTCAAATATCTCTGTCCATGGGGGTAAAGGAAAAGAAGTCTTGAAGGTCGACACTTCCAAAGGAGCTTGCAATTCTTAGGGCGCCTCTGACAAACCTAAGGAGACTTTCTCCTTTGACGAAGACGATGTTATTACCATTTTTTATACATTGACAAAGGGTAATAAACTGACACTGCCTCCACCAAGATGTACTACGGAGGCAAACCAACTCAACGATCCTAAGTACTATCTTTATCATCAGTACATGCATCACTCTACCAAGGATTGCATCATCCTGAAGAAGAAGATACAACAGCTTATCGACAGCCAAGTGATCAACCTCGAAGCTGAAGACAAGGTCGTATCTTCTAACATGATCTCTCTTCAATTTGGTAACTTTCCTCCCACAGAAGTCCCAGATGGCATAGTCCCGATCCCTAAGGCAATAATGGAAGTCGTCAACCTGCCGCCAGCTCGCAACTCAACCTTGGTGCCACTCACGACTGAACGTGGTAAGATCATGTAGGTCTATCCGGACCTTGTGCAAGAAATGATGCAGGGGGTGGCATCTCCCAAAGTAAAAAGGGGCAAAAAATACAAGTCATGTCATATGGTGTCTTCTCCCATATATGAAGTTCTATCTGGCAAAATACGATCTGGGAAGGCTTACCTACGAACTTATGACCCTGCACAAGAAGAAACAGTACCTTCTCAAGATTCTGCTACCCCCACAAGTTCAGAAGCCGGCCCGTCTAAGCCTTCAACTACTGACAAAGCCTAGTAGAAATAGACAGAATTTAAAAAGTCTCTGAAAGCGCCAGATCCCGAAGGCATGGATCGGCCTTACAACTTTGACATACTGGCACAGCTGGCCAATACACCTGCCAGGTTGTCTCTCTTCGATCTATTGCGACTCTCCAAAGAAATACGGAAGGCCTTAAGTGAGGCATTACTACATGCTGACTCTTATCTCGCTGAAGTCAAAGCCCCCGCTGAAGACCCTGCCTCATGTCCTCACTGCCACAGTACTATGGAAGTGGTGCCCAATATCACCTTTTCACAACAGGACATGCTACTAAAAAATAATCGTCATGGTAGACCTCTGTACTATACAGGGTATATCGGGGCGATTAAGGTGGATCGGATGCACATCGATCCAGGTTCCTCGCTCAGCATCATTCCTAGAAGTTTGCTCCAAATTCTAGGAATCCTTCTTCACAAGCTATTTGTAACCAATACAATTATCACGGCTATCAATGCTGGAAGAAACCATCCGCTGGGCAAGATCCGTCTCAAGTGCCAGATTGGTGATCTCTGAACGGAGGTTTTTTGCTATATAATCAACGCCAATGTATCCTATAACGTCTTGTTAGGACGTCCATGGATACACGAGAACATGATCATTCCTTCCACACTTCACCAGTACTTTAAGTACGTCAACAGCGATGGCGTCATGAAGACAGAGTTTGCCGATGTCGATCCTTTTAAAGGTATTGAAGCCTACTATGGAGATTCGGTACTTTACCAATCTCAGCCCTCCAAGGATGACGGCAACGAAGCTGACGATGAAGTTAAAGCGAGTTCATCCTCCAGTGATGGTCCCCTGATTATTCGAATCAAAGGACGTACTACTCCAAAAAGTACTCCAAAGCCTCTCACAATCTGGGTAAAAAAAGAAGAACCCTGATAAGGTCAAGCCATTGACCATCACTCTCCACAAAATACCTCGGATGGAACCTAGTGAAGTCCATCCTCCCAATCCTGAAGAGTTACCCTATGTGGTGAACTTGGCAAAGATCGTGGCTCCTCTCCCAGATAATGATCCTCTCAATAAGTATATCAATACTCATAGTAATGTACCTTCAGCGGATGATGTTATCCCTAAAGAAGAACTTGCGTATTTTCTTAGTAAAGGTTTATTTTTGAATTACTCCGATGTCTACCAATCTGTAAATCAGTATGGAGATACGATATACGCTCTAGAGAACGGCATAGGACCACACCTCTGCATGCCCATCACGATGCCTCATCTACGAGAAAAAGTCTGGCCAGAAGATATCTACTACTTCATTGTCCCAGCTAGAAAGAAGGATGAAGAACTAATCATCTTCGGTCGAATAATTGGTGAAAGAAAGTTCGTTCTGGACTCTACTTCACCTAATCACAACACCGAAGCTGACTATGACTCTGAAAAATGTAACTTTTTCGATATAGTTGGCAGGCCAAGAATATCATCCAGAACATGGAATATGATATTAAAAGCGACCAGGGGCTAAACTACGGTCGGGGGCGACGGTTGCCAATACATCACTTTGCTCCTCCTGGCAAACCTGAGAACTATTATCAACAAAACGGTGTTGGTTTGGGTTATGTCACTCCTCCAACAACTCCTAAAAGATCAGACGTCGAAGCAGATCGTTGTTCTCACTCTTCTGATTCCTGCCTCTGGGATTCAGACTCCAGCATTGGAGACATATTCAAAGCAACTTTGTCCGTCAACATGGTGTCAGTTGATCAAATTACAGACGATGTCCAATCGATCGAGCTTGAACAATGGGCTCAAAAGATGGATACTAGGTGGGAATTACATTTTGAACAACGTTAACCACCTACTGAAGACGAAGTCGTCCAAGTCAATTTAGGAGATGAATCATCTCTGAAACCAATCTTTATCAGCAAAAGTCTATCTGGCGATGAACAAAAATCTCTTATACGGCTTATAAGAGAATACATTGACATCTTTGCATGGAGCTATGAGGACATGCCAGGCTTGGACCCTAAAGTCGCTATGTACCGCTTAAATATTTTGTCTAAAGCTAAGCCAGTAAAGCAGTAGCAACGACGATTCCGACCAGATGTTATGGAGGCCATCGAGAATGAAGTCAAGAAGCTTATTGCCAGTGGATCCATTCGCGAAGAACAACACCCTGACTGGGTCGCTAACAACATGCCAGTCATAAAAAAGAACGGTAAAGTTCGAGTCTGTATCGATTACAGTGATTTGAACTCTGTATGTCCAAAAGATGAGTTCCCTCTACCGATCACCGACGTAATGATCGACAATACTTGTGGCTTCGAGCAGATGTCCTTCATGGATGGGTTCTCAGGCTAGAACCAGATCAAGATATTCCCTGACAATAAGAAGCACACATCTTTTTGAACACCTTTGGGGGTATACTGCTATACGGTGATGTCCTTCGGATTAAAGAATGCAGGGGTGACATAACAGTGAGCTATGAACACAATTTTTTGTGATCATTTACACAGAACAGTGGAATGCTATGTAGACGATATTGCAGTTAAAAGTCATCTCAAGGGCAACCACCTCCAAGACTTGAGAATGGTGTTCGAACTAATGCGTGTACACCAACTCAAGATGAATCCAACCAAGTCTTTTCTGGGAGTCTCCAACGGTAAGTTCCTTGGTTTCTTCATCACTTCAAAGGGTATATATCTTGACCCGAAGAAAGTGAAAGCTATCCTCGATATGCATCTCCCAAGAAACCTCAAAGAGCTACACAGACTTCAATGAAGGCTAGCCTACATCAGACGATTCATTTTGAACCTTTCTGGAAGGTGTCAACCATTTACTCAGCTCATAAAGAACGGCGTATCTTTCGTCTAGACTGAACAATGTCAACGCACATTTGACGACATCAAGAAGTATCTTACAAGTCCTCCAGTTTTGGTGGCTCCAATAATGGGGAAGCCCTTCTTACCATATGTCCGCACTATGGACCATTCCCTCGGTGCCCTATTATCTCAGAAGAATGAAGGCAGCCATAAACAGACAATCTACTACCTCAGCCGCACAATGGTAGGTGCCGAGCACAGATACACATCTGTGGAAAAGGAATGTCTTGTACTGGTATTTGATATATAAAAGACACGCCACTATGTGTCTGGACAGACTATCCACATCATATTTAAAGTCAATCCTCTCAGAATACTCATAACTAAACCGGGTTCTCTCAATTCCCGTTTAGCTACATGGATAATGCTGTTGACTCTATATAATATGTTGTTCGTACCTCAGAAGGCAGTAAAAGGCCAAGCGTTAGCTGATTTTCTAGCAGCTCATCCGGTGCCAGAATCTTCCAAACTCTACGACGAAATTCCCGATGAAGTAGTGGATTCAAGCACCGCAACTGAAGAAATCCCCATTTGGCGAATGTGCTTTGACGGTGCATCAATAATAAGACCTAAAGGAAATATCATGGCCGGAGTAGGCATCGTACTTATGTCATCCGACCATCTGGTTATACATCGTGCATATTCTCTCGTGGAACCCTGTACCAACAACATGGCTGAATATAATACCTTATTAATCAGCCTGTAACTGGCAAAACAACTGGGAGTTGACTATCTATAAGATTACGATAATTCCAAGATAATAGTTAGTCAGGTCCGAGGAGATTGTGAAGTTCGTCATGACGATCTCATCCCATATCACAAAGCGACAATCGAGTTGGCGTCTACTTTTGCTGGATTCTTCATCGAGCATGTGTCTCGACTACAGAATATAGAAGCAGACACTTTAGCCTGTCTCGCCGCTTTCCTGAACGTTCTTACCAATACTCAGCAGTCGATCACAGTGTCTGGTCAAGAACTATTCTGTGTAAAAGATGCCTTGCATATTCATCACAGTTACAACACGGAAATAAATGTTGACGTTAAAGACTGGATATTTTCTTTCATAGACTACGCCATCTATGGAATCCTTGCCGAGGACCCAAAAGAAGCAGGGTCTATCCAAAGACGATCTCTCAAATTTTACTACGACACAACTACCAAGATGCTATACCGACGCTCTTACGACGGGCTACTGTTACGATGTTTATCAGATACAGAAGCCAAACTTGCACTCCGTGAGGCTCACGACGGAGTTTATGGTGCACATCAACCAGGCCCCAAATTACAAGATCGCCTCAAAAGAATAGGTTATTATTGGCCCACGATGATAGCAGATGCTGTCGAATATGCAAAGAAGTATAGGGCTTGTCAGTTCTACGCCGACTTTATTCATCAACCTTCAGAGTTTCTACACCCGACGGCAGCAACTTGGCCTTTTGAAGCCTGGGGTATGGACGTCATAGGCCCAATCAGCCCACCATCTTCCAAAGGACATCGGTTCATCCTAGCCATAACCGATTACTTCTCTAAATGGGCGGAAGCTATACCGCCCACTGAAGTAAATGCGTCAAACATGATCAGTTTCATCAAATATCATGTTATCTATCGCTTCGACCAACCTCCCAGGATAATCCATGATAATGGTCCACAACTCGCGAGCCATGCATTCTATCAGTTCTGCGATAAGAATCGAATCCAGAATGTAGCCTCTACTGCCTATAATCCAGCGACTAATGGGTTAGCAGAAGCCTTCAATAAAATCATCATTAAACTTCTGAAGAAGTTCGTATCTTCAAACAAGCGTGATTGGAATGAGAAGCTCGGCGAATGTCTCTGGGCCTATCGTACAACGGTCCGGACTCCAACAGGAAGTACGCCATTCTCTCTGGTTTATAGGAGCGAAGCAGTTCTTCCCCTAAAAATCCAGATTCCTTCTCTTCAAGTAGCCTTAGCCAGTGAGTTAACTGCCGAAGAAAGCTACCGTCTGTGACTACAGGAGCTCGAAGCTCTGGACGAAAAATGCTTGTTAGCTCAGCAGCGTATTGAGCTATACCAAGCACGTATTTCCAGAGCCTTCAATAAAAAGGTGAAGGAAATAATCTTCCAAGTTGGTGATCTATTCTTAGCAGTGAGAAGACCAATGGTCATGACGCACAAGATAAAAAGAGAATTCCAGCCTAAATGGGAAGGTCCTTTCGTTGTAGAATCAGTGTATTCTAACGGTGCGTACCGACTAACCAAGCCTGATGGTGACTTGCTCATGATACCTATCAACGGCAAGTTCCTGAAAAAATATTATGTGTAACCTTCTCTAAACAATGTTCACACATGTTCAATCATATAAATGTACAGTGCAATGTTTATGTGATTCGAAAAATTATCTAACTATTATCCGTATTTCAAGAGTCTTGAATACACCATGGATAATTGGTCATCTTAAAAAGATTCCCCAGTAGAATTATCTCTATTTTGGATTCTGTCCAAACTTGGTTTGATGAAAACAAGTCACGTCCCTATTACCTTTGAATTATTTTTCGATAATTATTTCCCCAGTGGAATGATTAAGAAACGTTTTACCACGTCCATATAACCTTTGAGAAAAGCATTCATCAAGGATAATCACATCCATATTACCTCTAAATTATCCACTCCTACCTAATATTATATATCTTTCCACATCCATATTACCTCTGGTCAGATATAGAACATCTTGTGCTATTACGTCCATATTACCTCTATTAGCATCTCCTTTCAACTTATTATCTATATTCAAAAACCCTAAATATAAAACGAATAATAGGTCCACATCAAATTTCCCAGCGTAATACCCACCAGAAATATCCTTACTACGTCCACATTACCTCTAGCCCGGATATTTCACCAAAACTTCAATTTTGAAAGCCAAAAGATTCTTTATTCTTTATTTAAAACGTCTATCAAAAGACGGAGAAAAAGATACAAGAGCCTTGACGGCTAAAAGAGAAACAGTTACAAAAAAATCTAAGGGATACACAATCGATTGATATTATCCCTTAGAGATGCGATTTCGGCCTCAGACTTCTCGGTAGCTCAACGACGCTTCTTCTTCTTGACGAGCGGCTTCATCCTGGAAAGGGATCAGCTTCATGTGCTCTCCCTCCAACTTCACCAGCTGTTCTTTTAAGTGGTCAGAAGTTGTGGCGGTTATGGCAGCCGGAGCCAAATAGTCCTCCTGCTCAGACGTCACTGTCTTCAAGCTAGCCTCCAATTGAGCAATCTTGCTTTGGATCTGCGTAATGTGATTATATTTCTCAGTAACCTGTGCAGCCAGCTTATTATTCGAAGCAGCACATGCCTTGCTCGTAGCATTGAACTGCTCATACTGGTCAGCCAACTCATGGATTTCTTGAGCAAGGGCATCCTTCCTTGTTTGGAAAGTAGCTTTCTTCTCCGCGAGAGCCCCAACCAAAGCCTCATCTTCTGTACAGAACAACGACGTCGGGCTTCGCTGTTTAGCATCCCAGAATCTGGCCACCTGACCCTCCAAATCATTCAGAACCTTCCTGAGAGTATTAGCCCGCTCTTCATAGCCGACGATGCTCTCAAGCGCCGCCACTTGGCATTCAGCAATAGCCTTCACAGGGCCAAAGGCAGCGTTCCGATTTAGGACTCCAGGAAGCTTTACTTTCAGAACAGAATAGAAAGCTTTGACGACTTCCTGGGCCATCTCGTCGTCTTTAGTACAGGTCATCGGGGAGGATGCTTGATGAAGCTCTTCCGCTCTAAGAAGAGATGCTTGACAAGACGTCGAACCTGGCAAAAAATAATATGTGCATCAGTAACCAAAAAAAAAGAAAAAGAAGGGAGAGTACGAAAGAATTGTAATTTTGTACCTTCGGTGTGCTCAGCACCAGCCGGAGCTAAGCCATCAGTCTTGGCTTCAGGGAAAGCAAGAGCAGGTCCAGGCTGTTCAAGAAGAATAATATCGAGGACTCGAGCAGCATCAGGCCGGGTATCTTCCAGGGTCCCAGCTGGAACAAAAGTAGATTCAGCAACAGCCCCCTCAGTAGGCTGTCCAACCTCTCCTTCTGCAGCCGATGTCGGCTCACTAACGGATCCTCCCGTACCAGCAAATTTAGAGAAGCCGGGGACAACCTCTGTTTCTTCCCCAATGCCTGGGGTTATCTTTACAAGCGATTCCTTCTCCTTGTCTACAAGGAAACATACAATCGTGGTCAGCCTCACGAGAAGCACGTAAAATCGAAGTCGAAAAATCTCATCTGAAGAGAGACACAAAGATAAAGTACCCGCAGGAGGAGAGCCATTCGGTGCAGCCCCCTTTCCCTTCGTAGATCTCATGACGGCCTTAGGAGACATGGTTCGTAAAGAGAGGAGATGAAGAGTCTTTTGAAAAGAATAATAAATTTTCTCTCTCTTTTAAAGCCTATTTATAGGCATGGGCTATACCCTATGTGCCCACTACTCCTACGCGCCCACTGCATACTATGCGCCCACTACGACTTATGTGCCCACGTGAAGACCCAGTCTCTCGCACACTATGCGACTACCACTTGCTGACATGGACAACGTATGAAGGATGGACCTCTTCAAATTCTACCTCGATGAATCTGTCAGTTCAGATTTTCGAAGAAGATCTCAACAGCCATCTCTTTGACAGACTGGCCAAACTCTATGCGCCCAAAGGAAGAGCTATTCTATGCGCCTACTGCATCACGAGAAGACGGTCCATGCTTCTGTCAAAGTATTTCGAACTTGTTTAAGTATCAAAAACTTTGAAGGAGGTCTTGTAGAAGCATAAAAATTTTAGCAGACTTTACAACCATGTGCCCAAGCCAGGGAAGGCATATGCACCCAAGTCACCAATGAAGACATATGCGCCCAAGTCACCAATGAAGACATATGCGCCCAAGGCACCAGTGAATTCATATACGCCCAAGTCACCAGTAAAGCCATATGCCCATGCACCCATTCTAGGCTACTCCAGAAGGGGGCGCATAGCCATGTTTCAGGCTATGCGCCCAAGCCGGAACAGCCTTCGCCTCGGTCAAACTTACAATCAATCATGCACCGAAGCATACGTCTACGTCAGTCTCCATGAGCAGTCGTGTACCGAAGCATGCGGTCACGTTAACAACACGATCAACCCACGATCATGCATTCTGCATGCGCCTACGTCCTATGCGCCCAAAGCAGAACTATGTTCCCACATGAAAACTAGTGTGTTTCTCATGAGGGCGCATAACATCATTCCAGCACAAGAACAACTATAAAAAGGGGTCTCATACCTCTTCAAAATACAACGGAGAGCATTTTCAAGAGCTAAATTGCTGCACTTCTTGCCAATGAGCCGAGAGTTAGAAATTTCCTTAGGTTTTCTCCTACTTTTGTAATCAGAGTGTCAATGGAGTAAAGGAGCAACTGTCGCTCGATCTCCATCGTCCCATTCCCTAGAATTTATTTTTGTACTCGGGGATCCTCAGCACAGGATCTCTCAGGCGTACTCGATTTGTGGTACCTTGTGCCAATAAAAAAGATAGTATTTCTTCTTCTTTTTTGTGTGTGTCCACACCTCTAAGATACTGGGATTAACTACACCACTCTCGACTCGGAAGACCCACGACAGGGCTACGATAAGGACTCACTATAGTTAGGGAGTACCAAGACATGGCTACTAGCTATAGAACCGGGAGTACCACGGTAGGGCTACGGTCATTCGATTCACTTTGTCGTCGTTCTTAGTATTATTTTATATGACATGTCATGGTTATAAAGTCTTTCCATGAGATCCTAATTCTTGTCTTAGCAGTTGTTATCCCTATTTTCTCGTATGTTATTTATTGTACAGTAGGCATGTATATTATGTGTCTTGCTAGTCCCCTGAGGACCTGGTGACCTCTCCAGGTATTAGTTGAAGTTATCGAGGTAGAATGCATTGGAGGATTGATGATTGTTTCTCTGGTATTCCAGGTATATATAGTTAAGTTCATATATTTTTATTATTCTCTCGTGCTGCATATTCTATTCTTGATATATTCTGCTTATTAGCCTACTTTATTAGACTCGTTTTTCCTTACGAGTCTATTCAGACATGTATGCTAGTGGGCTGTAGACCACGAACCATATTGTTAATTCTTGATGTTTATTATATTATGTGGATTGAGATGTAGTAGATTCTAGAACAACCAGACAACTTATACGTAATCGAGCTGGACTGGAGTCCTTTTGATACGTAGCTGGCATGTATACATATCCTAGTCCTACATATTTTGGGACTGGGGTGTTACACAAGGTCTAAGAAATTAATTCAGGCAGGATATGCAAGAAGGGTGAGCTTGATGTGAAATGATACTTAAGAGGCTTAAGCACAGCTACCATGTCAAAGTATCTCACTAAGAATAGCGGCAGAACAAGGAGATGCAAGATCCCATATGTCTTGCACATATGGATGAATTAATCAGAAGTTTAAGTAACACTGAACATCTCTAACTGATACATATAACTGAGTTTATTGAACTAAAACAAAAGGCAGATCAATTACAAGTCTGAACCTAAGTTCAGATCTGGACTAATGGTTGCATATAAGAGGGCATACTGGGATGGGAATAGGGCAGTAATGAATGCAAAATCCTCCATAAATTGGACCCTGCCATGGAGATGTTCAACCGAACCCAGAAATATAAGTGTAGCAGAACACTAAGTGGTGTTAGACTGAACATTCATAGCCTAGACAAATGAAAGATATGGCAGCACATGAGGTGCTGATATTGCAGTGAATGAAAAGCAAGATGGGCAATGCATTACAGTAGGGGAAATAGGTATGCATGGCAGTTGCATTTGGTCTCTTGTATGCATGGCCTATGCCAAAGTGCAGGACATAGAACATAACATGATAGACGCAAATGCAGCGGGTTAAATGTAAAGTGCAGACACCTAAGTGGGATGGACAGATGAGTGTGTGCAATAATTTAATCTGTAAAGATGTAGGACAAATGAATTATGCAGTAGTTATACTGATGTTGTACACTATCTAATATGCTGGACATTGTAAGTAGGTTAGTACATGTGTCAAATTGAATGCAGTGGTGAATATGAAGAAGGGTCTTCCTAAAGGTAGGCAATGCAGGATTTGAAATATTGCAACGGTTAACTAGGATGTAGGACATGTTGTCATGATGCATTGGCATCAATGGGTTGTTGGACATATGCAAATTCAGGCATCGAATGTATATGCAGTTTCTTGGTATGAATAATACTGACCATTAGGTGTAGTGAGTGCAAAGGATATGCAAATTACAGGCAATACAAGTGGTGTACGGGCAGTGTTATGCAGTAATTGCAAGTAAGTGTGATTGCCAGTAAAATAATGATGCAGTGGTTGTAAATAGGTATGGAATGTGGCTTTATATCTATGTATCAGGAATGGGTTTGCAGTTTATGGTATATGCAGTACACTATAAAGGTTGAATGCAGTACATTACCTAGGTAGCAGGACAATGATGCGTGCAGTTGGCTAATGAAGGTGCAGGACACCTAAGGGAGATGTGGGCTAAGGATCATGTGAGGATGTAGTACAGCAATATATGCAGGATATGCATGTGTGCAGTGAATAAAGGTATAGGGAATGATTTGGAATGCAAGGACGATACCAATATGCAGGGCATGTGCTAAAGTGTGCAGTAGATGCATAGAAATGTAGGGATTGCAACACAAGATGTAGGTATTACCTAATGTATAGGTGTTAGTGAGTGTGGCAGTGAACCAAGGGATTGGCTCGACTAAGCCAGTGAGGGATAAGAGGAATGGGGATTGACATAGGATTAGACTATGATCTAAAGGTGATTAGGATGTAAAGACAACCAGATGCAAACCAATTCATTGACTGCACAGACATGGGGAACCAACAGTGAACACAACTGAACTCGAGCCTCCCTAAGGCCAATATAACCTATCAAACCCGCTCCAAATCACATAGAATAGCCCCCACATCTATAACATCATATAATCAACAATATTAACCAATTACATTTTGATTTTAAGTTATAAAAGGCATAAGAGATATTTCACCAAACACTTGACGTGCGTATCCAACACTCTTGCGATACGCACCTCAAATGAATCCGAAATCAACCCAAATTCTTCCTAATATCATGGGGACCCTAAATGAATGCATCTATGGAAAGGAATATAAAATTAGAATGTGTTTAGAAGCTCTTACCACTTGAGAGATGGATTCTCAAGGAACAATCTCTATATCTAGATTTCCTTTACTTCCAGCGGTCAAATTGCTCCAATAGGCTCCCTCATAGCAAATAGAGACTACCTCTCTTCAACATGAAGATATTGCAACTTATTTGGAGAAATTTGGACTCAATTTGAAGAATGGAGGCAATTTGGGAAAGAACACCAAATTAGGGTTAAGTTTCTAAATGAAAGGGAAAGGAGAGGGGCTAATGATGCTTTAAATAACATGGGTGAGCTAGGGTTGGCCTGCCACATAGTAGGCTAGGGTTTGGTTAAGGTGTATTTGGCTAAAAGTCTCTCCTATTATCATTTAAAGGCCCTTTTAGAGAAAGGCCCAAAGGTGGTCTATTAACTAAGTCAATATCTAGCCTCTACATGATATTCTAACATAATTAGAGTCCAACTAACAAGTCTAAGTCCACTAGCTAGGTCTCTATGATCATGGTTAGTTCTAGTCAAAATCTAAGATTTCATTAACTATTGATACTAACACAATACATTAATAAAAATAATATTAAAACAATCAAAAATTTACCAATTCACATTACTAACATTATTTAATCCATTAAATAATAACTAAATAACCAATTTTAGAAAAGTTTAAAAGTACCCTCATTTTAGAAAAGTGGTAGTTACAACGGACTTGACCCGAATCTAAACCTAAGCCCATGTAGGCATGTAGTGCATCCAGAAACGTCCATGTAGGTGTATATTTATATATACTTATATACTTCATATTTTATCTAAAGGACTAATAAATATGTTTTACATTTCTTATATAATTTTTTTTGGACTATATGATATTAAATTAGTATTTTACATTAGAAACATGAAAGCATTTTCTTAAAATAACTATTTTATATCTATTGGAATTATTTCTTTATTTTTACTTTTTCAAATTAGTATAATTAGTTTTTCTCTAGTACTAAATTAATATGTAGCATTTTATTTTGGATTAATAAAATATATGTATAAAATAGTTCTATATGCTAAGGAAATATATTATAAATATTGATATTTATATAGAATCTTTTTATAAGTTTAGAAAAATTTTTTAGAATATTTTAGGTGTTTTTGGTATATATAACATATGGGTTACAAATAAATAAATAAATAAATAAATAAATAAATAAATAAATAAATAATATATATATATATATATATATATATATATATATATATATATATATATATATATATATATATATATATATATATACATATATATATATATATAAAGCAAATGAAGAAAAAAAAGAAAAAAAACCCTTATAGTTACTGTTCTCCAAAGGGAACAGTACATGTACAAACAAATAGAACCCGATTTCTCTTCCCCCTATAAGAATTCGAAGAAAAAAAACCTAAACCCTAAAATATCACGGCTACCCCAATCAGGCCGTCGACACCACACCTTAATGTTGGAGCGCCGCCGCCAGGCCGACCGACGTGCGGCTGCACGATTGCACAACAGCCGAAGTAGCAACAACAACGCACAAACAGAGCAACGACAACAGTAGTAATAAGCGGTATTGATCCCTTCACATTGCTATTTCTTTATTGTTTCTCCATCGTCCTATGAACCAATTGGACAGGGCATTCAAAACCTAACCCTCGTCTAGTCTATTCAAGTAGAATAATTTAATTCGTATCATGTGCACAAAAATCGAGTTCCATAATCGAAAAGACTCGATTGGGACATTAGAAACTATCCTAATGTCTCCTATTTATGGTTGATTTATGACCAGGATATCGCAAATCTTGGAAGTTGGCCAAATTTTTATTACTTATTATATTATGTTTAAATTTAGCTTAAATTTGACCAAAAATTTATTTTCAAAACATTAAAATTTCTTGATACGAGGTCCGTCCCGACAACATGTGTAATGCCCCGCTCCGCACGAGGCATTTGGTTGGCTTGTTGGATGGGATCAGAATGTTAGACCGTGACTTATGTTGGAGATCAGGAGAATTGAGACTGATGCAGTCTCTCTTAGATGGCTAGACGGAATGGGTATTGGAACGTGGCTCGCTGGTGGAGCTATGCTTAGTGGGATTGGAACAGAAAGACCGTTATGCAAGGCAAGTGGAACTGTCCTCCTTCCTCCTTATTCCTGCATGCTTAATAAATGGAATAACGTGATGCTATGAATATGTCCCTAATCTCTCTTACCTTGAATGTTGAATAATTGTGATATGATGCTTTGGTTTATAAATCGATAGAGATACATATGTTGGAAATCGTTGAAATGAATAAGATATGAATATTGAACTGCTGAACGAATAACATTGAACTGCTAATGTGATTTGATGCCTGAGAATGAATTGATAACATTTTTCCTTATATTTAATACTGCTGAAACAAATGAAATACTTGAATAATGAGATGCCTTGTGAATGATAGAATTAGAAGAGAACTGGCTATGCTATCGACCCAATGATCCAAATGAAATAATAGAATTATGTATCTTCTGCATAACTATTGTTGTTGCCTGTTTTAATGTAAGCAATGAAATGAATGATATTGTCCCAATGAAATGAAATGCTGCATGTTCCTTGAGAAATGAATAATATGGGAATGCTTCAATGTGTCTGAGTTGAAGGAAGAAGAAATAAATGATTGGAAAAAAAAATAAGAATTGATGAGGCTTGGGATCGTTGAGATCACCAAGTGAAATGATGGTAATGTTTGGAATGAATAAGTCATTGAACATGACTTAAATGAGAGGAATGATGATGCACTGTTATCTTTATTTCTTTTATTTTTTATCATGTGTTTACGTTCACGATCGAGTCGGACACGCATTCGCATGGTCATAGACAACTTATGTATTAGGTTTGGTGATATATTTTCTCGGATGGTACCCCGGGACGTTAGGGGACCGATCCGGCCTAGGAGGAAACAATGGCGTACTTTGGTAGCACGGGTCTTGCAAGGCATCCTTTGGGGATAACTATCTTTTCTGGAGTCATTACATTACCTTGAAGTCCTATATGGCAAATGTCCGTATGGTTTAACAACACCAGTGGCCATGTAGTCAGTGTTAGCCCAATGATTATATCATGTTTTTGAATATGGCTAATCAATTAAGTTTAACATAATACCATCACTAATATTCATATAATCACTATTATGTTACTACTTAAACTTAGCATTGTCATAATATTAGCATTGTCCTAAATATTCTATATCTTATTGCTATGCTTGTATCATGTTGTTTTGTTTGCCTAATATGTATTTGTAGACATGCTGTAAGCATGATCAAACATGATCAAAGCAGAACATATGCAATAGAGAATTATTGATGGGCCAAAGACGGCGTTATACAAGAAGATTTCTTCGAACCGCCTAATGACCTATCAGGGGCCTCGCATCGGGGGTTCCGCTGCCCGGTCAGCGGATAGGGGTCGAGGGGGCAGCGCCCTCCGTCTGGGGTTCGGGGGCGAAGCCCCCGAAAGGTATTCAGATTTCCAGATCTGTTTATCTTTGGACGACCGCCGTCAAGTAAAAAAGGCGTCTTCATGTTTGCTCAAATATTTGAAGAAAGGCGTCATCAAAGGGCTCTTGGTTTTTCTATTTCATCAATGTAATTTTGCATATTTATTGAGTCTAGGAATACGATGTACCCTGCATCGTACTGGCAAATAGGCTACCAAGAAATGTTTTTAAAATACCCTTTCATTTTGAAAACTAGCCCACTTACAAAAGCCCAAACTACTTCCTAACTATTTGACTTTTCAAAAAGCCCAAAAACTATTTGCAAAAACCCTGACAGAACGCCAACAGAACTCGGACAGAACTCGGCCAGAGTTCGGCCCGAATTCGGCCAGAGTTCGGCCAGAGTTTAGTTAGTGAACGTTGCTTTTTGAACTTGGTCTTCCTGCAGTTACGGATCCCACCGAGATTTTCTCATAGAGTTCTGCCCGAATTCTGCCCGAATTCTGTCAGAATTCTGCCTTTAGAAAAACTATAAATAGAGAAGGATTTCGATCATTTCAATACACTCATTCACTTTCATATCTCTTCTCTATAAGCCTACTACTTCTTCCAAAGTATTCTGAGCTATTCATTTTCAAATTCCAAGCCAGTTACAATCCTCTAGTCGATTTGTCAGTGCGGTACGGTCTAAAAGTTTTAGAGTGGTTGTAATCGGAGGCTTGATTGAAGTTACACACTTCACAATTGAAGTTGGTCGAGTACTTCGGATCAAAGCTCGCGTTGTAGAAGTTGCAAAAACTTCGGATGAAAACTTGTGGTGATTTTCCATAGTGGATTCAACTGGAAGCTAGAGTTCTTCCGACTGGACTAGTCCTCAACAGAGGGAAACCAGTATACATCCTTGTGTTTGCGTTTGCTCTCTACTCTCTACTTTTCATTTACATATCTGTGATATATATTATCTGTGATCTTGTTAC
This sequence comes from Iris pallida, assembly GCA_029216955.1. Lineage (NCBI taxonomy): Eukaryota > Viridiplantae > Streptophyta > Magnoliopsida > Asparagales > Iridaceae > Iris > Iris pallida. The sequence goes on along the minus strand of JANAVB010006000.1, from coordinate 949,766 downwards.
CAACATTTTTAAATAGTTAATTTCTGCTGCCTACTCTATTCGCCTCCCCTCTAGAGTATTGTGCTTTATAACTCGTTCCTACAATCAGTCCTACAATTGGTATCAAAGCCAGTACTGCAACTAGAGGTAATATATTCTGATCCCAATTGTTCCTACAATTGGTATCAGAGCCAGTGCTACAACTAGAGAGCGGGTGCTTGGTATATAAATATTGCTGCTCATACCAATTGCTCCTACAATTGGTATCAGAGCGGGTTATACAGGTAAAATAAGGTAACATTGCTATTATATTCTTATTTGTAATTGTTGTTACATAGATCACTGTATCACATATAGTAAGTATGTACTTCACAACTGAAGAGCAATCCTCAAATAGACTCCCACTATTTGATGGAACAAACTATAGCTATTGGAAGACATGGATGAGCTTCTACTTGAAGTCTCTAGATTTTGACTTATGGTCAATTGTTGTCACCGGCTACAAAAAGCCTACTATCACTTCTATTCTTACATCCTCTATAATCAATAAGCCTTATTATAGTTACACGGTTGAAGAAAAGAAGTTAGCTAGCCTTGATGTAAAAGCTATGCATATTATTTATTGTGCTGTAGACACAAATGTATTCAATCTTATTTCTACTTGCACAACATCTCATAATATTTGGAAAGTTCTTGAAGCTACTTATGAGTGCAGGTATGAAAGCAAAGCTAGCAACTCCAGAGAGAAGGATAGTCTTCATAATGATGCAAATATGTACATGACGAAATTGGGATTTAAGGTACAACATAATCCCTTATACGAAGAAGAGCTTGTATGTGACAATTACAAGAAGATAGACCACATCCAAGAAGATTGTACTACTACAAGAAATGAGAGTCACTACGAACAATCAAATGAAGGAAGATCATCGGGCATATGGTGTGAAAGCGAAGCAAGAGAGTCTGAAGAAGAAGAAGAAGAAGAAGAAGAAGAAGAAGAAAAAGAAGAAAAACCTCATCAAGCTGCAAATTTATGCACAATGGCATTATCTAACGAGGTACAAAATAATTCTTTTTCTGAAGAGAGTGAATTTTCTTATGATAATTTATCTGATGCTTTCAGTAATCTGTTAGAAGAACACAAGAAAGTATTAGATAAATATAAGCAAGCTAGAAAGGATATTCTATCCTATAAGCGTGAGATTAAAAAGCTTACTTGCTTATTGAATGAAGCTAGAGATACTTCTACTTCTGATAATTCTATTGAGATATCCACACTTGAGTTTAGATTGCATGAGGCGCTTGAATGCATTGAGAAAAGCACTCAAGAAAATGCTAAACTTAAGGAGGAATTAGAATCAGAAAAGAAGAAGTATTCTATTGCTTCATGTTGAATTGATGCTCTCTCTGCTAAGTATGATGAGATATGTGCTAACTCTAAAAGGTTAGAGATTAGACTGGAAAAGCAGGTAGTACAACCTACGACTCAATCTAACACAAGACACTTAGCACATCACAAAGTCACACACGTCGAATTTTTTAGAAAGGAAGCAAGCAAAGCTAAAGCTTCACACAACCATGCTTTCTATTACAAGTATCCACGTACATCATATCATACTACTGCACATTCTCATACTACTACACATAGTACTAATATTAATTCTTTCTGTCATTATTGTGGTATGAATGGACATGTTTCTAATCATTGTCAGATTAGAAAGCTAGTTGATATAAACTTGTGCAAATGGGTTCCCAAAGCTAACAAATGTGGATCCAAGTATTGGATACCAAAGTCTTCACCTAATATTGCAGGTGAAGCTTCTCATATCAAATAGAACCATGGAACATGTTGGTGATTGCAAAGCTACAAAGGTCATCTTTCATGCAATTGCACCAACAGAAGTGTGGTCACTAGAACCACTTCGGTAACATGCTTTCTAAATAGTTTTTAATATCTAGCATGTTCTTTTTCATGTCTTGCTGCTAGTATCATTTATATCTTTTAAATTGTTTATTGTTTGAATCAATGTGAGACATAATCCTAGCTTGACTAGTTGTTTAGCTTAAATGATTAGTTCACACTATATAGTATTTTACTAGTGTGACACATTTGTCTATGTATGCTATTTATTGTTCTTGAAGCATGCATAGGAGCTTAATTTTGTTTTTGTGAATATGTTTTGACTTCTCTGTCTTTAATATATTTTTTAATGGTCACTTCGTACCGATTTGTCTTTAACATGTCGTATTTAATTTGATCAGTATTTTACGAGTATGTATGTTTAGCACAAGTCTGCTATTTACTTGAAAAGTATATACATATATTTTTATGTTAACCTTGTGCTTGCATAATATACTTTACTATTGATTCTCAAATTTTATTTTGATTAACTTCTTATGAATCAATCAAATCTTTGTCTGATAAGTTTATTTATGCATGTTTTTGATCTTGTGATATTTTTTTATGCTTATTAAGGATACATGAATAATTTATTTTCATTTATATATTGCTGACATGTTTCTTATATTGTATAAATATTTTTATGGAGATATATGAGTTAAGTTCAAGTTCTTAGTTTCAAACTTGTGCTTATCTCATACTTAAGCTTTTTTTTTTTAACAAATTCATGTACTTCTCTTTATCAGCTTCTTCCTCAAAGCCGCTTTTAATGATGTATGTTTTCTTGGCTTTTTGGTTGACATTTTGGGTACATGATATTTTTAATATCTTGATCTTGATAAGCCATTCTTTGGGTATTTACTTATTTTACTTTTAAGGATTCTGGATTTCGACGATGTTCGATGATACTGCATATATTCCTTTGAATCTAAGTTCTTAAGAGTAAAAATCATTTTGGGAACAAGCCGAAAGGGTCCTTCTGTCATACTGGTGTAAAATAGCCTGAAGCGACACGGTGTACTAGTCTTCGGACTACCGCTAGCTGGGAACCGGCCTCTACAGCTAACCCGAAGTGACCCATACTTTATAGACTTAAGATTTATTAAGATGTACTTGCAACTATCGTCTAGTTCTGGATCCAAGGTACTGAACCCAGTCCCCTAGGTTCCAGAATACATCAACGTATCTAGTCCTACATTTTGATTTACAATATATTTTATTGTTAACCAATAATTTTGTAGCATATATGGACTAATGTAATTGATACATCTCATACTGTATGCTACATTGTTCTAAGATTTTTTACAGTCCATAGAATATATTTTTTATATATTGCACTAATTCTTCTTAAATCCTCGGTTATTAAAGAAGAGAATTGTTTTGGGTACAAGCCTACAAAGGGTCTGTCTGTCACCACGACTACGGTCGAAGCGAAGCGGTACTTAAGTGTTCCCCGGTGAACCTCCGTTAGCTGGGACAGTACCCCTACAGCTAACCCAAGATTGATCAACGCTTTTTAAACTAAAGATTTGTTGAGATCTAGTTGCAATTATTATCTGATGGATTTTGGATTTTAGATTTGATGAATAATATTATTTAATAATTTATTTTCACAAAAGGTAGCATATGTTGATCTATCTTATCGATTGTGAGATTCTATAGCATAGATCAATTTATGTCATCTTTTGACTTATACGATTATTCATCATGCTAATTTGAAATATCTTTTAATTGTTTTATTTTTAAATGTTCATTTAATGGATATTTCTTCTTTTGTCTAAAGATGATTGTTTTTCGTATTCGTGACAACTCATTGAATATTATGGTCTTGTGATTTCATCTTTAGCTTGCGTACTATTCATGATTTTTGAGCTTTATATTATTATCTTTTTATTTAAGTTACTTACTGTCTACAACAGTAACTCTTTGTAGGGAAGAAATCATGCTTATTGAATCTCTCTCTCAAAGCGTTTCCTTTCTTTAAACCTTACGGTTGTCAGGTAGACACCGTGCTAAGGCTTTAAAAGGAAAGAAATGAACTTTGATAAGAAGACCTAATATTTTTGAATTAGTTTCCTACTTTCGAAAATATGTCTCTGAATTTTATTTTAAAATTTTATTCGATATTATTATTTCTTGGATATAGCCATGTAAAGGTGGAGTAGTTAATTCTTTCAAGTCAATTAGCCCCTTGACATGCCATATATCTAGAATACACTTTTCTTTGGATATTTATCTAGTTATGTTTATTTGTTCAAATGGACTTATTTATGATTTATGGACTCTTTTATTGAAATTGTTTTCATGATTCGAATTGCCAGCTTTCAGTCTGAGGACTAAATGGATGCATTCGAACATTTATTAAGACAGTTTTTCACAATAAATTTCATATTTTTGAAAAGTAACAGTTTTCAAAAAAATTTTATGTATATATTGGAGATATATTTTGTTTGTTCATCTTTAAGCATTTATTTATTGGATATTTCCTTTTGCCTAAAGATGATATTTTGTTTTGAGTTTGGAATTTTATATGCATTTGATCAAAGGAAAGAAAAGATGTATATCTTGAATTTCCCTTAGATCTTGTGATTATTTATTTTATCTATTTTATGCATATAAATTATTTTTGAACTATATACGCATATTTTAAGGGGGTGCAAATTAATTGTTTCAATTATTTTATGCCCTTAATATGTGGTATACCTAGTTCATCATGGACATATATTCTTTTACTTAAAATATCTTGTTGAGTTGTTCATGATTTTTGGATTTGTAGATGAGAGAATATATGATTATTATTATTTATTTTTAATTCTCTCATTCGAGTTTCTAAAAGTTATCTTGCCAAAATTAATTTAATTTATTGATAAATCCTTTTGAGTCTAAACTGATTTGACATTTCTTATTAAGATTTTATCTCAAAGTTCATGATTATCTATGTTTAGACTGATCATACTTTGCGGGGGAGCATTCAAGTCGACTGAATTTCTCCTTCTCAAGTATTTTGTCTTCATTACCTTCTTGTTTATCTAATGGATATTCATATTTCATGCTAAGGTAATTGAATTCAAATGCATGAACTTTGGTATAGATTTTGCATAGATTCTAGTATACGTATTTTAATTTCTTTTCGATGATTATACTCTTTATGGAATTGATTCACTAATTTGTATGGGCAAATAATGAATCATATTTTTTGTGATCATTGTTAAAAGTCTCATTATATTTTTTTGATTTTTTTAATATATACTAGATCTGCGAATTTCTATTCGTCGTGATTTATTTATGACCAATGATTGATTTCTACTACATTGATATATTTTTTTTGGTCTATTTCAAAACACATTTTGTTCAACCATTTATTGATTGATTGATTTCAATGTTTTGAAATCATTTTTGGATTTCTAGTTGGTAACCTATGTATTGATTGCTTTCAATGTTTTTAAGTTCAAACCAACTATGTTGTGTTTTCACAAGTTTTTCTACTTTAGTTATGCAATTTTCTACACTTGTTGTTACACTGTTCTCCTAATCCTTGATCATGATTATTTTTGCTTTCCTCCTTTTCTTATGCTTGAGTTTATTTTAGCTTTTATTACGGGGGAGCTTATTTTTGATCATGTCAAAGGGGGAGATATAAGTTTAAGTTGGAGAAATAAGTTTAAGTCTGCACACAATATTCTAGTATTATGTGTTTATTAGTGATACATGCATCTATTGTATATATATTAAACTTAAAGGATTTGCCATAATCAAAAAGGGGGAGATTGTTAGCCCAATGATTATATCATGTTTTTGAATATGGCTAATCAATTAAGTTTAACATAATACCATCACTAATATTCATATAATCACTATTATGTTACTACTTAAACTTAGCATTGTCATAATATTAGCGTTGTCCTAAATATTCTATATCTTATTGCTATGCTTGTATCATGTTGTTTTGTTTGCCTAACATGTATTTGTAGACATGCTGTAAGCATGATCAAACATGATCAAAGCAGGACATATACAATGGAGAATTATTGATGGGCCAAAGACGGTGTTATACAAGAAGATTTCTCTGAACCGCCTAACGACCTATCCGGGGCCTCGCATCGGGGGTTCCGCTGCCCGGTCAGCGGACAGGGGTCGAGGGGGCAGCGCCCCCCGTCAGGGGTTCGGGGGCGAAGCCCCGGAAAGGTATTCAGATTTCCAGATCTGTTTATCTTTGGACGATCGCCGTCAAGTAAAAAAGGCGTCTTTATGTTTGCTCAAATATTTGAAGAAAGGCGTCATCAAAGGGCTCTTGGTTTTTCTATTTCATCAATATAATTTTGCATATTTATTGAGTCTAGGAATACGATGTACACTGCATCGTACTGGCAAATAGGCTACCAAGAAATGTTTTCAAAATACCCTTTCATTTTGAAAACTAGCCCACTTACAAAAGTCCAAACTACTTCCTAACTGTTTGACTTTTCAAAAAGCCCAAAAACTATTTGCAAAAACCCTGACAGAACTCCAACAGAACTCGGACAGAACTCGGCCAGAGTTCGGCCCGAATTCGGCCAGAGTTCGGCCAGAGTTCAGTTAGTGAACGTTGTTTTTTGAACTTGGTCTTCCTGCAGTTACGGATCCCACCGAGATTTTCTCATAGAGTTCTGCCCGAATTCTGCCCGAATTCTGTCAGAATTTTGCCTTTGGAAAAACTATAAATAGAGAAGGATTTTGATCATTTCAATACACTCATTCACTTTCATATCTATTCTCTATAAGCCTACTACTTCTTCCAAAGTATTCTGAGCTATTCATTTTCAAATCCCAAGCCAGTTACAATCCTCTAGTCGATTTGCCAGTGCGGTGCGGTCTAAAAGTTTTAGAGTGGTTGTAATCGGAGGCTTGATTGAAGTTACACACTTCACAATTAAAGTTGGTCGAGTACTTCGGATCAAAGCTCGCGTTGTAGAAGTTGCAAGAACTTCGGATGAAAACTTATGGTGATTTTCCATAGTGGATTCAACTGGAAGCTAGAGTTCTTCCGACTGGACTAGTCCTCAACAGAGGAAAACCAGTATACATCCTTGTGTTTGCGTTTGCTCTCTACTCTCTACTTTTCATTTACATATCTGTGATATATATTATCTGTGATCTTGTTACTAACATTTTTAAATAGTTAATTTCTGCTGCCTACTCTATTCACCCCCCCTCTAGAGTATTGTGCTTTACAACTCGTTCCTACAATCGGTCCTACAGTCAGGATGCATGCTAATGAATATTTTGTGCAGGCAGAGTAAGTATATTTCCTAACCTGTATTTGATACAGGAACGAGGAGTCGACTGTTGGTAAGAAATCACTTAAATGTGATATATGCACTATATTTATGTTGGTACAACATGCCTGCTTAACATGCTAAACAAAATGGTACTGTAATGTTGCCTTTTAATGAGAACCTTCTTAACATGTTAAATTCAGTATGTCAGCATGTTGCCTTGCTATGAAACTGCTTAATCGTAACTTACATGCTCAGTGATGCCTTCTATGAGAATTGTCATAACATGTTCAAGATGTTAGAACCAATGTTACCTCAATGATGTATTTTCATGATAACACCAAGTATGCTTTAATGATGTCGTTACATGAAGCTACTAAGATAACAAGTTTACATGTTTCACTATGATTATTTTCTATGAACTGTAAACTAATGCTAGGCCCCAAGTAGAAAGATCATTCTAATAATTGCTTGCTAATTTGACCAATTAGTGTTGGTTTAGGCGAGTGGGTTGGATTCTGCTCGCCAGTACATAGATGATGTGCTAACCCACATTTTGTGGGCAGGTGCTCGTGCTTGGGATATTCTGTACACGAAGATTAGCTTGATTGGTCCGCGACATCGAAGATTTGTTGGCCATGTAGAAGCTCTTCTTGTACAAGATGATGTCTTCTGTTTATAAAAGGAATAATGTATAGAACATTATAATCAGTTGTACCAGTGAGTTGTAAGCCAAGTCGGTATATCAAGTTGTAATCCAATATATCCAAGTACCAAATGTAAGTTGTATAACATTGTTCAGTTGGATTTCAATGTAAAGTGAGATTGGTTGTAAGCATTGTACTTCAATACAAGTCTTGTACTCTTCTTCAATTATCAATAAAGAGAATAAAGTTCTATATATCTCTGTGTGACTTCAAGTTATCCTTTTATCTCCGCTGCTACAAAGAAGTGATATATTTCTATTCGATGAGAAAGATTGTCCTCATTAACTTCAATTTATCTGCTTCTGCCACTACGATGTGTTCCTATTTGAAAATAATCAATTATGTACCATCTTTGCCTTGTACAAGTGCAATACCAGACTTGTACGACATCACGTCCAAGCGAGGACGATCGATTCTAAGAGATAAAATATGTGAATAAATGACTCTACGAATCTGGGCGTGACAAATTGGTATCAGAGGACGGCTTTACGTCCTTGGTCTCTTCTTTGATTCGTTTCAAATCAAAGTTGCATCGACGATTAACCAAAGTTGCTTCCACGATTAAATCAAAGATTGCTTTCGCGATTATGCTGTTGTTGTTCTGTAATCATTCTATGTTGTTTGTGTCTGAAAGTTCGTTGACCCTCTTGGCTGCTCACTGGATGTTCCAAACAATAAGTCTATATACATTGTGATGCCCCTAAATGAATGATTGTTGTTGGTTTGGACACAAATAACCCAACAATGACTCGATGCCATAGTGTGAATGCTGTTTGGAATATGGGAATAAAGAAAAGTGGCTATGTATGTTGTAACAAGTTGAGAATTTTATATGATATTGGAAAAGAATTAGGAATGAAATAATTGATGGATGAGTTCGACATAACTGGTGAGTCGACTCATGGGTGATGGCTAGTGCTTTTGAGACCCTAAGAATGTTGGCTTGTGATATTGAGACCTCAAAATGTTGGCTAAGCGTTGTGATCATTATAGATCACGAATGTCCGAAATAGATTTGAGTTGGTATTGTTTAAGGATGGCTTTATTTCTGAGTGGTATATTGCCTCTACCACCTCAGAACTAGATTTATATTGACCCTTTCCATAGGATATCAATGAGACTATCTGTGGGTACTGGGTATTACTGAGACTTAGCTGAAAGCCATGTATTATTGCTTAATGACTCGAGTATCCCTTGAAGGTGATGTTATGTTGGGAAGCGAGATTTTTAGAAATTGTAACAGGTGGTTTGGTTAGAAATTGTTTAGTCGAGTGATGACTCAGGTAAGACAGTATGCTATGGGTAAATGGATTTGGCTAGAGAATGTTGTGGCTTAAAATATCTGAATGTTGACTTCAATTGGTTGGATGCAAACTATATGTGGCTAACACAAAGTTGGTTGCTAAGCTGAAAGTTTTGGAAATATTGTCGGTGAACCAAATAAATATTAGAAATATGTGCCATGACCCTAAGGTGTAGTAGATGTTAATCCATCTTGATCACCAAAGGATAGTCATTGCATATGTGCATATATGCTGAGGAATTAAATTATACTAGAAAAGTAACAAGTAGCAACCCTGAATATTTATGTTGCATAGAGAATGGTTAGTTGATACATGAATTGTCGGATTGAATGGAATGAACTACTCGACCCTTGCTGCTTGAGATTTAAGAATGCCGTAAGATAGTTTGATGATTGAGAAACGAATGGGAACGAAAAATTGCAAACGTGTTGAATAATGTCGGTATAGGTGACTGTTGGTTGAGATGTAGATTGTTGGTTTATGACTTAGCGGTATGACTTTGTCGTATGAACTGAATAGTATGATTCTATAGCTATGTTAAACTATCAGAATCGATGACCCTTGAATAGTTAGCCTTGGCTTATGGGTTCGTATGGGTACAAAGGAATTGGAATAGAAATTGAATTGTTGGAAATTTACTTGATGGAGTATTAGAACAATGAGGATTCTATGTCGGTTTGGGATTGACCGTAATATGGATGGATCGATCTTAATCGATCGTTGGGTAAGTCTAAGAATGAGCCTCTGTGGAAATTATTTCCTTGAGGAAGACCCTGGATAGATAGACTTGACCCTAGCGACCAGTTGATGACTTAACAATTGTTGGCATAGCCGACAATGGCGATTAGTATTCAGACTGAGTTCATACCCATAGGTTTGGGTAGAGTTCCTTAGAACTATCAGTTGTTTGTTGGCCCTAAGAATAAGGAACTAGTATAACCCTAGTAGCCGTCCACTCTAGGGAAGTCACCTGAGTGATTAAGTTTAGCTGCCAGTATAGCTAACCTTAGAGATTGACTGAATAATATGTGACCATTGGAGACCCATAGATTGACCTTGTGGTATTGTACGAGAGATAGTGAAGATGAGTATTAACCTAAGAAATTGTATGATTCAACTTGTGCCTTGGAAATGTTTGACCGATATCTATAGTCGGGTAGTTGGGTTAACCTTGACTGTTACATAGAATTGTACCCTTGGCTTAGGTAATCGATAGTGGGTGACGTCGGATTGTATCTTTTATAAAAGATGAATTACCTCGGTGATAAATATTGTTGGATTTGCGAAGGAATATGATTGCATGTTATGAACTCTTGATATGATTGGCTCTAAGTTAGACCCTTGACCGAATGCTAGAAATATTATGCTTGGATAGAGAGCTTGACCGAGTTGTCCCTGGTGTTAAGTGTTGTGGCCTGGAAGATAGTGATTGTGGTAAGTGAATAAAGTGATAAGTCAATTGAAAGGATGCTAAGTCGAATTTGTAAAAGAGAGTTATATTGTGGCTGATCGAATCGCACTAACATGAAAGTTGGCTGAAGTACATATGTTTTGGGGACGCCTAAAATATGTGTATGGATCCAGCCGAAGTGATAGGTTGCGACCGAGATAACATTATGGAAAGAATTTATCGCACTAGCACGGACTGGCTGAAATGCATATGTTTTGGGGATGCCCAAAATGTGTGTATGGATCTAAACGAAGTGATATGTTGCGACCAAGATAAAAATGTAAGGAAAATGTTGGTGAATCATTGGAAAGTTACAAGTAATTGAAAAAGAGAAAGCCAGATTGAATCGTTGACAGATTAATTGGTACAGTTGGGTAGCTATTTTGAAATGGTCAAGTATGATGAACTGGATATTGAATTGAAGCTGAATGAATATTGAATTGAAGCTGAATGAGTAACTTGTTGTGACAAAGTAAATTAGTAAGATGAGTTGTTCTCTTAAGTTTCGAGGATGAAACTTTTTCTGAGTGGTATATTATGTAATGCCTCGCTCCGTACGAGGCATTTGGTTGGCTTGTTGGATGGGATCGGAATGTTGGACTGTGACTTATGTTAGAGATCAGGAGAATTGAGTCTGTTGCAGTCTCTCTTAGATGGCTAGACGGAATGGATATTGGAACGTGGCTCGCTGGTGGAGCTACGCTTAGTAGGATTGGAGCAGGAAGACCGTTATGCAAGGTAAGTGGAACTGTCCTCCTTCCTCCTTAATCCTGCATGCTTAATAAATAGAATAACGTGATGCTATGAATATGACCCTAATGTCTCTTACCTTGAATGTTGAATAACAGTGATGCGATGCTTTAGTTGCTAAATCGATAGAGATGCATATGTTAGAAATCGTTGAAATGAATAAGACATGAATATTGAACTGATGAACGAATAACATTTTACTGCTAATGTGATTTGATGCCTGAGAATGAATTGATAACATTGTCCCTTATATTTAATGCTGCTGAAACAAATGAAATACTTGAATAATGAGACACCTTGTGAATGATAGAATAAGAAGAGAACTGGCTATGCTATCGACCCAATGATCCAAAGAAAATAATAGAATTATGTATCTTCTGTATAACTGTTGCTGTTGCCTGTTTTAATGTAAGAAATGAAATGAATGATATTGTCTCTATGAAATAAAATGCTGCATATTCCTTGAGAAATAAATAATATGGGAATGCTTCAATGTGTCTGAGTTGAAGGAACAAGAAATGAATGATTGGAAACAATGAGAATTGATGAGGCTTGGGATCGTTGAGATCGCCAAGTGAAATGATGGTAATATTGGGAATGAATAAGTCATTGAACATGACTTGAATGAGATGAATGATGATGCACTGTTGTCTTTATTTCTTTTTTTATTTATCATGTGTTTACGTTCACGATCGAGTCGGACACGCATTCGCATGGTCATGGACAACTAATGTATAAGGTTTGGTGATATTTTTCCTCGGACGGTATCCAGAGATGTTAGGGGGACCGATCCGGCATAGGAGGAAACAATGGCGTGCTTTGGTAGCACGGGTCTTGCAAGGCATCCTTTGGGGCTAGCTACCTTCTCTTGAGTCATTGTATTACCTTGAAGTCCTATATGGCAAATGTCCGTATGGTTTAACAACACAAGTGGCCATGTAGTCAGAAAGCATGCTAATGAAAATTTTGTGCAGGCAGATTAAGTATATTGCCTAACCTATATTTGATGCAGGAACGAGGAGTCGGCTATTGATAAGAAATCACTTAAATGTATATATGTACTATATTTATGTTGGTGCAACATGTCTGCTTAACATGCTAAACAAAATGGTGCTGTAATATTGCCTTTTAATGAGAACCTTCTTAACATGTTAAGTTCAGTATGTCAGTACGTTGCCTTGCTATGAAACTGCTTAATCATAACTTACAAGCTCAGTGATGCCTTCTATGAGAATTGTCATAACCTGTTCAAAATGTTAGAACCAATATTGCCTCAATGATGCCTTTTCATGATAACACCAAGTATGCTTTAATGATGCCGTCACATGAATGCTACTAATATATTAAGTTTACATGTTTTACTATGATTATTACCCATGAACTGTAAACTGATGCTAGGCCCCAAGTAGAAAGATCATTCTAATAATTGCTTGCTAAATTGACCAGTTAGTGTTGGTTTAGGCGAGTGGGTTGGATTCTGCTCACTAGTACATAGATGATGTGCTGACCCACATTTTGTGGGCAGGTGCTCGTGCTTGGGATGTTATGTATATGAAGATTGGCTTAATCGGTCCCGCGACATCGAAGATTTGTTGGGCATGCCAGAAGCTCTCCTTGTACAAGATGATGCCTTCTATTTTTAAAGGACATAATGTATGGAACATTGTAATCAGTTGTACCAGTAAGTTGTAAGCCAAGTCGGTATATCGAGTTGTAATCCAATGTATCCAAGTACCAAATGTACGCTGTATAGCATTGTTCAGTTGGCGTTCAATGTAAAGTAAGATTGGTTGTAAGTATTGTACTTCAATACAAGTCTTGTACTCTTCTTCAATTATCAATAAAGAGAATAAAGTTCTATATATCTCTATGTGACTTCAAGTTATCCTTTTATCTCCGCTGCTTTAAAGAAGTGATGTATTTCTATTCGATGAGAAAGATTATCCTCATTAACTTCAATTTATCTGTTTCTGCCGCTGCGATGTGTTTCTATTTGAAGATAATCAATTATGTACCATCTTTGCCTTGTACAAGTACAATACCAGACTTGTACGACATCACGCCCAAGCGAGGACGATCGATTCCAAGAGATAAAATATGTGAATAAATGACTCTACGAATTGGGGAGTGACATCATGGGCGACTTTGTTGCAACTTGAAGACATCGAAAGTGCGTATGGATTTTGCGGACGTGTGGGCTTTGACAGAACTTGAATTGGTTGCGTGTGTGCAACGAATTCGAGGCATATCCGTCAAAAATTACCGCATCGATCTCTTTGTAAAAACTCTAATTACTTTGTATACGTTTGTCACCTCTTGATGAAACTTGCGCCACTAGACTCGTATCATTTTTATGTTCATGTGAGTCAAGTTTGGTCTGATTCAGAGAAGGTCGATCGGAACACTATTTTGGTGGGTCCACGATCCAACTCAACGATAATTTTGTGCATGGCTCATTGGAATCCAAATTTTGGTGTACCGTTAAGTTTGTATAAAAAATTGGACTCATAGGTATATAATTTATTGACTTTAGAGACCATAGGTTCTGGCTCATTTTTTGGTGCAAAGTGGGTTTAACGACGTATACTGTTTTGGCCTGAAATTATCGTTTTGCCCTTGTGTCCAGAATTGGACTTATGGGTAGTCAAAATTAGATAATTTTCTTATGCCAAAAATGTTGGTGATGTATATTTTAGCATCCGAAGTGGTTTACGGGAGTGACTTTTGTGGCTCACTGAATGATTGGATATTGTTGGTTCTACGTGCTACAACCAAGCTAGTATACCTTGCCAACTTTGTATAGTTTATTTACATGCATGTTCTTATTATTCTTTGTTGTTCGTGTCTTATTTCTATATTTACAGTCTTGCCATGATTTACTTCCATGTCTCTTACCTGTCATCATTTAATTTCATCATTAGTTACATTTTTCACATATGACTTCGATAATATTGTTTAATTGAGTGACAAGACTTGATCTCATGTTCCATGTTACCTTAACTTGACCCTCTACCGATACGAGGATTGGCTACTTGACCACTTTCGACTTGGGAGACCTATGTCAGGGCTACGATAGAGACTCACTATAGTTAGGGAGTACCGCGCAAGGCTACGGTTATTCGATTCATTTGTAGCCATGCTTAGTATTACCTTTCATATGACATGTCATGATCTATAGAGTCCTTCCATGTGATCTTTATTCTTGTTCTAGCAATTGTTTCCTGTTTTTCTTGCATGTTATATACTGTCATAGTAGGCAAATTTTATGTATCTTGCTAGTCCCCTGAGGACCTGGTGATCTCTCCAGGATTTAGATGATGTTATCAAAGTATAATACATTGATGGATGATGGTTGCTTCACCAAGACTTCAGGTATATTTAGTCGATGCTATAATCATACTCTTCTTTATTTATATTTTGTCCTATCTTTGACTCACGCTGTTATTATAGCCTAGTCTTTTATAAGCTCATCTTTCTTCTAGCTTGTTCATGATACATGTATTATTGTGGAGATCTACTCTAATATATTTATCTAATCTAGAATTAGTGTATTACGGTCTGAACAACCTTATTGCACTTGATTCGTTATTTTTATCATTATCATGTGGATTGAGATATATATTAGTTGATTTGATAGATTGATTTAGAAAAGCAATACAACTTATACGTACTTGATTTAGAAAACCAATATAACTTAATGTATACTTTCATATACATATTTTTTTTTGATACTTTCATATACATATATTTAATTATATATGTATACACATAGAATAATCTATGTGCACATATTTGATAAATACATGGAATACTTATAAAAATATTCTAAAGGTACCAATGGTTGTACCAGTAATCTTATTTACTACAAAATTTATTTATTTATTATAAAGCTCTCTCTCTCTCTCTCTCTCTCTCTATATATATATATATATATATATATATATATATATATATATATATTTTTTTTTTTTTTTAATATATATATATATATATATATATATATATATATATAAATCCACGTTACATAAAATATATATATATATATATATATTTTTTTTTTTACATAAAATATATATATATATATATATATATATATATAATATATATAATATATATATATATATATATATATAAATCCATGTTATATATAAAAAAATATATATATATATAAATCCACGTTAACCGTGGTGGCTACGACCTTCATTGATAACAAAAAAGAAAGAAATAGAGTAGGGAGATAGCCCTTGCTCCTACAGGAGAGGGGGAGGGAGAAGCCCTAGCTTAGAAAGGTAAGGGGAGAAGCCCTGATACACATGGATTAGTAGTCAAGGAAAAAAGAAGACCATTCTACCTCCTACTGTCCGATCGAAGAGTGCGTCGTAAGGGATTCACTTCGCGCAGTTCCTGAACAACGTTGACAAAAACTTGGTGCAGGTTAGAAAGGGATGCTAGAGCTGCATCCTTTTTCTTGGCTCTCTCACGAAAAGCCTGAGGACATTTAGGGTTAAATGCAAGAGCGGTTAAAACATGAATCCCTTTCACATCCTCACCTTCTGGGTAAGAATCAACGACCCTGAACAAAAAATCCAAAAGCTTTGTCTTAGTTTCCCTGGCCGATGTCTGACGTAGCGATGCGCGCAACATAGCTGGAGTGGCATCCTGGTTGCTAGACGTTGAGTAGGCAGGGATACCAATGATCCAATCGGATTTGGATCCTTTAGGAGTCGATGGTAGCATCTCCACCACAGGCAAGCGTGATGGAGGAGGAGCTGACAAGGGTTTCCGGACAAACGTCTTCTATAACTTCTTCCTCCACTTTTGCGTCTTTTTTGTAGGACCGTTGAGCACCTCTAGAGGGGGGGGGTGAATAGAGTGAGTGCGAGTGTAGCGAAAAATAATCACCAATTTTAAATTAAATTCAGATAACTATGGCAATGAATAAAGAGACAGTAAATAAATATAGCAAGAGATAGAGAGATCAAACTCAGTGACACAGTGATGTATACTGGTATACCTCTGAGAGGACTAATCTAATCTCGAGTACTCTTGCTCGATGTTAATCCACTAAGACACAAGCTAATTGAGAGCTTGCAGTCTCTTACAATACCGTGCTTGGTGACAAGTGCACGACCGACTTCACAACATCGAATTTGGTGACGAGCGCACGACTGGCTCCATAATAGAGATAGTTTCTGAACTACGAACAACTTCTTTACAACTCTTGAGAACAAAAAAACTCTAGATCAAATAGATATTACTGGCTTTTGGCTAAGAGATGTGTAGGTGAAATATGAAAGCTTTAGATGAAATATAAACACTTATTGAAGAGAGAAGAGAAGATGAATTGATTGAGTGATTTGGAATGAGAAATTCTCTTCTATTTATAGGTGTTTTCGAGGAACGAACTCGGACAGAATTCGGGCAGAGTTCTGATGCAAGGATTTCGTAAACGAACGTTGCATGCAGATTTTGAGGCAACAAATATTTAAATTCAAACTGACCGAGCTTGGTCAGAGTTCAGACCGAACTCGGCTTGAGTTCTGTCTCAGTAAAAATGTAAGATATTTGTCAAATTTTGTTGCAGAAGGTGAATGATATTTTTGATAAGTGGACTTTGGATGGGTAGGCTGTATAGGAGAATGGACTATGATTAACCTAAACCAGTAGTATCCAGTCGATCTTATAATTTATATCCTAGACTCAATAAAGATAAAATACATAATAAATTATAAAATGACTATGACTGATTCCAATGAGAATGAGCTTCAGAGAATGATAATTCGCATGCTTGCTGATGTAGTAGTACACTTTTTAATATTGATTTCACTAGACCTGAAATGATTAGCAGCAGTTCGTATATTTTGTGCATTGACTTAAGTTAGTGTCGATTATTAAAATCGGGTGTGACCATGGAATGGGCCAACAATCTCTCCCATTTTGATAATTGACAAACTTGAGTCTATATCAAAATATATCTAAATAGAACGAAATAAAAATACCTGAAAATATAAATTGTGGTGGTGTTGGTGTTGGTATTTCTCTTTCTCCCCCTTTTTCAATAAAAAAAATGGTTTTGGCTCTCCCGTGGTGTGTGAAGCCAACAATGTTCATCAAAAGACAAAGTAATACTAGAAAGATAACCACAAATAACAACATTGCCACAAATAAGAAGTGCATAGCAAAAATAACTAGAAGTGAAAAATGTCATATATAATGAAAGATACAACCATCACAAACTGCTAATAAATGTCTAACTGTAAAGTTTAGACAAAATAAAACTACATAAGATCATCATCTATCAAACTACACACAAAAGAACCACTAATTCAAGTCCTAATCACATCGGCGTATCGTCACCTTCATGAGCATCCGGTGGAAAGTATGCAGCAATAGGATCGAAATAAGAAAATGTCGTCTCATTATCGAACCTAGGTCCAGGGAAGCTAGGATGATGAAGCATGGTGACTGGATGTGTGGGGGACATGAGAGAGACTCTAGTGAATATCAGCAATACTGTTCCGCAACACCTGAGCCTGGGTGATATGGCAGAACTCAGAATCAAGATAGTATTGATGTCATTGCGCTGAGTGGGCAACGAAATCATCAAAGCGCTGATAGAAATCGGGGTCAAATCTCGAAGCAGGGGCTGGAACAGCAGCAGCAGGAGGAGGCTCGGGGTCATCATCGTGAACAGGTTCAGCACCAGGAGGCAGATGAGGAGTAGGATATAACCTAGACCTACTGAGTTCAATGGCAGTGGCGGAGTAAGGAAATGTTTGATGATCGATTTCAAACCTTCTGAAGATGGAAGCCAAGTGCATAGGGTAGACAAGGTTGCGTCCCGTATTTCTGCAGTTAAGCATCCATACCATAACAATCTTTGAAACAGAAAAGGGAATACCAAAATAAATATGGTACATGGCTGATAACTCCATAAAGGTGATCTCGTCAGAAGATCCCTTATGTGGAAGAAGAACAGAAAATATAAACCTATGGAGTTCATAGAAGTTTTGGTTCAGATGTTTGGAATATACCCTTCTAGGAACAGGTTTAGGATGACACAATAGTTCTTTGAAGGAATCAAGGATGACACCTTCAGGAAATTGGATATGATGAATATCTACTAATGCCTCACCTACATCAGGAACATGAAAATATTCACTAATGTCTGTGGCATTGAACTCTAGTTCCTGTAGGAACCCTAGAGGGGGGTGAATAGGGTCAAGCTAGCTAATCAAGCACTTAGCACAAGCTAATGGGCAATTTAAAAATATAAGTGCAAAAGAAGAAGCAATAACAATACCGACACACGATATATCGTAGTATCCTCCCAAGAGGCACTCCAGCCCCGGAACTCTCTCCGGCTTTAATCCACTATTTGAGTAAATAGTTACACACGAGTTTGGATCCGAAGAACTCGCCAACTTCTTACACGAGAGCTTTAATTCGAAGGCCTCTCCGACTTCAACCGAGAGTTTGGATACGAAGACTCTCCAACTTCAATCGAGAGTTTGGATACGAAGACTCTCCAACTTCAACCTTT
Organism: Iris pallida; assembly: GCA_029216955.1. Classification (NCBI taxonomy): domain Eukaryota; kingdom Viridiplantae; phylum Streptophyta; class Magnoliopsida; order Asparagales; family Iridaceae; genus Iris; species Iris pallida. The sequence goes on along the minus strand of JANAVB010006000.1, from coordinate 930,878 downwards.
CACAATAGGTTTTGATCTCCTTATACAATAAGATGAAGGTCTTACTTTTCAACTCAATAACTTTAACACAATTTGTGGATGGAAAATGAAAGCTTTGTAGAGTTGTTTGTGGATAGGCTTTGGTGGTTTAGAAATTTTTAGGCTCAAAGCATCAACCTTGAATGAAGGGGTTTAAGGCTATTTATAACCAAAGCAAAGAAAAGTGCAATAATGCAACTTTCATAGGCTGACGGATCATCCGTCGGATTTCTGCAGAAATCTGCTGGATTATCCGCCTGTATAGTCCAAAGACTATAAATAGAGCCGTTGGGATCAATCATTCGTAAAATCCGATCGTTGGAATGCAAACGGTCATATGGCAAAAAATCTGCCGAAATTTCGTAATTTTTCGTCGGATAATCCGAACACTCACAGAAGGTATTCTGTGAGGCCATTCAGATCTTCCGTCAGATTTCCACGGAGATCCGCAGGATTATCCGCCAGGATTCCGAAGATTGTCCTGGGTTATTTTCTACCCTAGCTTTCGATTTTGCCATCTATTTCTTGTGTTTATAATGATTCCTAAGACTCATTACAGACTCCAAATATACTGTAGTAGGAGCAGGCTTTTGCAGAGTCTTGAAATGATGATTGCTTGGCTTAGCTTCTTTCCTTGATAGATGTTGGCTTCTTCCTTAACGGTAGCTTCTTTCTTGACGGTCAGCGGAACCCCCGAGTGCGTGGCTCCGGAGATTTCGTCAGGTGGTTCAGAAAAAATCTTGTGGGAGACCATCGTCTTTGGCACATCTTGATTTCTTCTTGCATATGTCCATGTTTGATCTTGTTTATTGCTTTTTATGCAATTACATGTTAGACGAACAAAGCAATATACAATGTATCAAGTTTAAGGCATATTAGGACAATGCTTACAATAGTGATAGCATAAGTATTAGTGATACCATAATGAAAACTAGTATCACTAATATGTAAAAAAAATAGACACATATCACCACATATATAAGTAGAAGTAGAAATGCTATAGTGATAGTATGAAGATTAGTGATAATGAAATGTTAAACTTAACAGATTAACCATATTCAAAAGCATGTTACAATCATTGGGCCAACAATCTCCCCCTTTTTGATTATGGCAAATATGTTAAGTTTAGTATGAACACAATAGATGTATGTATCACTAATATATCACATACATAAGCATATATCACTAAAAGCATACTACTTAGACTACTTCTATCCCAATTAAACCAATTAAACTTACTTCTCCCCCTTTGACATGATTAAAAATACGCTCCCTCGTACTAAAAGATAATAAATCAACCTTAAGTACATAAATCAGATCATGATAAAAGCATAGACAATCATGATCAAGATATACTAATTGAGGAACAATAGAAGAAGTGTGTAAAGACAAGTGTATAAAACAACATACCAAATGTAAAGTACTAAAAGAAAATTATTTGTCAAAACACAATATGGTTGGTAAAACTAAAAGTATTTGAAAATAAGAAATAATAAGTTTACCAACTTGAAATCCAAGGAATAAATCTAAAACACAATAGGATATGAAATTTTGCTCTAGTTTTGGAAGAGAACTATGAAATAAAGGATTTCAAACAAAAGCCATGAGGAATAGATAATTGCAACTAATAGATACCAATTGAGATATGAAATTAAATAAACTTGATACCAATTGAAAAGATGTAAACTTGAAACATTGATCAAAGAAACCATTAATAATCATAATTGTCCACAAATAAATAGTGGAACAAAATAAAAGAATGATCAATGTAAAATATTGCAATTGATATAAAGTAAACTCATTATTTACAAAATCTATATGCTTATCCAAGTTTATGCATTTGAACTCAATTACCTTATCATGCTATATGAATACCCTTTAGATAAATATGAAGGTAAAGGAGAAAAATACTTGAGAAAGAGAAATTCAGTCGACTTGAATGCTCCCCCTCAAAGTACTACCAAAGTTGATAAAAATCATAAATTTTGGATAAGTCCTCAACAAGGAAAGCCAAATCAATTAAGCATGAAAAAAAAGCCAAATCAATGAAAGCATAATATTCATCAAGATAAGATCTTAAAGTTAATATTAGCAAGATGACATATTTAACCCATATGAAAGAGATATATAAGATAATAAGGACAATCACATACACTCTCATAAACCCTTTAAAATAAAAATATCATGACCTCAATCATTAAGATATAAAAATGAAAAAAATATGGGTCCATGATAAACTATGTATACGACATATTAGAGGGTATAGATGAATTAAAATAATTTATTTGCTCCCCCTCAAAATATGCGTAACTAGTTTCAAAGCACTTATAGCATCAAAATCTAGGGGTAAATCAACTATGGATTTCGCCCCTTGCTTACTGAATATAAGGCAATAAAATCACCATAAAAAGAATAATGTCATCTTTAGTCAAGAAGAGATATCCAATTAATACTTACTAAAGATGAGAATTCAAAAGAATATTCCAATATAGCACATGTAATCAAAAGATGACATGTAATCAAAAGATGACATACACTAACCTATGTAGAAGTAACTCATATTTAAATAAGATATATTAATGTATGTTACCTTTTGAGAAAGATGTCATCATGAAAAAGAATAAGGACAGTTAAATCAATCATGATGAGATTCAAAATATCGCTAAAAAATAAAATAAAAATAAACCTCAAATATCATGTCCATGATTATCTAATCAAGAAAGAATCAACCAATTTATTACTTTGCATGGACTAGGTATATTGTACCACATATTTATCTAACAACGGATAAATCCAAACCTTGCTAATGGTAAATTAATAACCCATAAAGTTCAAATAGCAAAGGTCATATGTGATAAACTATGAGTAGTCAAAGTAGAGTAATAAATTAACTTGATAATCTCATAACTAGATAATTTAAGACTACTTAATCATTAGGATCATTCATAAAGAAAACAATGAATAAACATGATCCAATAATAAATCTCATCAAGAGAAAATTTAAAATCCATATTTATAAAGAATCTTACAGATCAATGAAGAATGTGGAAAAGAGTCAATCTCAAAAAGATTACACATTCAATCTAAAGAGATGTAATGATAATACGATAAAATCATGACTCAAAAAGTGAGATAATTTAAGAGAGACTTGCTAATGACTAGTATGGAAGAAAGTTAAACAAGGAATCACAAACCTCTAAGGAAAAATAAGATCTAATAAAAAATTTGTAAAACTAGTTTTAGAGATCAAGCATATCACAAATATTGTTTTTGTAAACTAGCATATCATATAAAGATTGAAGTATAGGAATATAGCTAGATGTGTGAAAGTGAGCCAAAATTATATAGCTTAATAATATATCACAAATAAGCAAACTATATAATCCAAATAAGATTAATGAGGGAATCCATTAACAAGATAAATGTGCTCATTAAAAGTCACTAACACTAAAAATACTTGCTTAAGCAAAGAGTTCTCAATAAGTATAATACATTTTGAATGATCAAAATAATTTGTAGACTCTTTATTAAGTAAGGATAAGAGTATAAAATAACAAAATAAAAGAATTAGACTCTTATCAAGTATAGGCCAAAAGAGATATTCATGTAACACAAATAAAATAAATCTCTTTGCAAAGTATAGACATTAACCCAGGATAATAAAATAATGGATCGATCTAGAGAATACAAAATATTATCGCCATTATGAAATAAGAGTATTCTCTAGAAATGGGACATCTCTAACCAAAAGCTCAAACCATAGTAGCTAAGGACATAAGACATATGATGTATCAATTACATGGATTTTTATATGCTACAACAACATCATTGGAAAACAATAATTCCAAAGAAGCATAAACCCAAGGAATGAGCAAGGAAAGCACATTAAAAATAAGAAAGCTGATCGGATTATTCGTCGGATTTAAGCGAAAGTCCGGCAGATTATCCGAACTTAGTGCTCACAAAGCTGCTGGAATTGATCGGATTATCCGTCGGATTTTCGTGGATATCCGTCGGATGATCCGAACTATTGCTCACGGACTTGGTGTTTGCAGTCGGATGATCCGCCAGATTATACCGAAAATCTGTCGAATTTTTTGTCTCTCTATAAAATCAAAATTTTCAAAGAGCTTTCATAGCGCACCAAAGAAAAGTGAAAAGATGTAGACTAGAAAATGTGCACTAATTAAAGAGGTAAAATCAACATACAAGGTAAGGCACAAAATATGTGATCCTTAAAAGAACTTTCATAAATAGTTATGAACAAGACACTAATAAAAGATTTCTCTCAACATCCCAACTTAAAGGTATAAAATAAATACATATGAAAAGTTAGGAATCACATAGTTAAAACTATATATATAAATAGGCATACATGAGAAGATTCAACAATCAAGAGAAAAATATGTATCCATACAGTCAACCAAAAAGCTAAAAAGACATCATTAAAAGAAAGCTTTAAGGAAGAAGCTTATTAATTCAAAAAGAGATACACAAATTTGAACAAAAGAATCAATAGCTAGAGTATGAGTTAAGCAAAGTTTGAAAGTAACAAGTATGAATAAATACTCTTCAAGTTAATATAAAACTTTAGCTTAACTCATATGCCTACATAAAGGTATTTATACAAAAATAGACATCAATATAAAAGATACACGAACTATATGTAGATGGAAATTTAATGTATATAGTCATGTGTCCTTAATGAATATTTGAAAAACCATTACAAATTCAAAAAAATGTATAAATAAACTTCATTAGGCAAAGACATAATTGATTCTCAAGAAGATAATCAAGATAAAGTATGAGAATCAATAATAAATATATTATGTAAGCACAAGGTTAAAATGGAAGTATAAGTGTATAATTGTCAAATGATAAGAAGCTTGTGCTAAGCATATATATTCACAAATACCAATTTAAGTAAATATTACAAATTAATGAAAAATCGGTAAGAAGTAACTATCCTCAAAAACTTTAGAGACGGAGAGTTAAAATCATATTAACTCAAATCAAAATCAAGCTCCTGTGGACTAGAGTAATATGCATGCTTCATAATACAGAGATTAAGAATAACAAGCATACATAAATCAAATGTCACACTTAATAGAAAATGAGTGATAAACTACATAGTGTGAACTAATCATTTAAGCTGAGTAACTAGTCATGCTAGATAAAAGAAATAATAAGAAAATTAACTAAGCATGCTAGTATTATATCTCACATTGATTTATATAATAAACAACTAAGGATATCAATGTGAGCTAGTAGCAAGACATCAATAGAAACATGCTCTACTCTACAAATATAAACCATTTAAAGAAAATCGATTAGCATGTTATCAGAGTGGCTCTAGTGGCCACACTTGTGTTGGTACAATTGCTTAGAAGATGACCTTTGAGCTTTACAACCACCAACACGCTCCTCGGTGCTATGTTCCGATACAAGAAGCTCCACCTACAACATTAGGCAAAGACTTTGGTATCCAAATAAAATTGGATCCACATTTGTTAGCTTTAGGGACCCATATAGCACTTACTCTAGCATTGGTAGTAAAGGTCCTACGAATAGGGCATATAAAGCTCATGTGTCCAATGCGAGAGCAATAAAAGCACCTAATGCTAGTGTGTGCACATGTATCAGAATGGGCATGGTTATGAACATGTGACATACTAGAATGATGAATATCTCTAGAGTGAGCATGAGAAGATTTGGTTTTAAGAATATTATGTTCTAATAGCAAATCATCATACATGCAAGTATGAGAATCAAATTTAGCATTTAAAATATCATTCTCTTTTTCAAATAAAGCAATTTTAGAGATAAAAGCATCATTTTGTTTCTTTAAAGTGTCAATAGAAGAATCATGCAAATGATTTAGCTCATGAGTTTGCCTCTTAAGATCTTCTATTGATGAGGAAAGAGATTTGATTTTCAAAATTAAAGCCTCATTCAAACTCTTTAAAGAAACACATGATGAGTTTTGAGAATCAAGTCTAGATAATAATTCATGTTTTCACTTCTCAATAACTCATTAGCTTCTTCTAAATGAACAACCTTTTCAGAAAATTCTTCATTTGTAAAATGAAGGTTATCAAGAATCTCTAAGGATTGTTTAGCCATGGCTTTCCACTTAGAGCATTTCTTGCATTTAGAAGAACCATGATTGTCTATGCTACTAGAAATAAAATCCTCTTTATCGGAGGAGGAGGAATACGATGCCATAGAAAAATTAACAAGGATCTACTCTAAGGATGTTAAGCCTAACAATAGAGTCCTTACTCTGATACCAATTGTAGGAACCCTAGAGGGGGGGGGGTGAATAGGGTCAAGCTAGCTAATCAAGCACTTAGCACAAGCTAATGGGCAATTTAAAAATATTAGTGCAATTGAAGAAGAAATAACAATACCGACACACGATATATCCTGGTATCCTCCTAAGAGGCACTCCAGTCCCGAAACTATCTCCGGCTTTAATCCACTATTTGAGTAAATAGTTACATACGAGTTTGGATCCGAAGAACTCGCCAACTTCTTACACGAGAGCTTTAATCCGAAGGCCTCTGACTTCAACCGAGAGTTTGGATAAGAAGACTCTACAACTTCAACCGAGAGTTTGGATACAAAGACTCTCCACTTCAACCTTTCACAATAGGTTTTGATCTCCTTATACAATAAGATGAAGATCTTACTTTTCAACTCAATAACTCTAACACAATTTGTGGATGGAAAATGAAAGCTTTGTAGAGTTGTTTGTGGATAGGCTTTGTGGTTTAAAAATTTTTAGGCTCAAAGCTCAACCTTGAATGAAGGGATTCAAGGCTATTTATAACCAAAGCAAAGGAAAGTACAATAATGCAACTTTCAAAGGCTGACGGATCATCCGTCGGATTTCTACAGAAATTTGTCGATCATCCGCCTGTAAAGTCCAATGACTATAATAGAGCCGTTGGGATCAATCATTCGTAAAATCCGACCGTTGGAATACAAATGGTCATATGGCAGAAAATCTGCCAAAATTTCACAGTTTTTACCGGATAATCCGAACACTCACAGAAAGTATTTGTGAAACCATTCGGATCATCGTCGGATTTTTGCGGAGATCCGCCAGGATTTCGAAGATTGTCCTGGGTTATTTTGTACCCTAGCTTTCGAATTTGCCATCTATTTCTTGTGTTTACAATGATTCTTAAGACTCATTAAGACTCCAAATATACTGTAGTAGGAGCAGGCTTCTGAGAGTCTTGAAATGATGATGGCTTGGCTTGGCTTCTTTCCTTGATAGATGTTGGCTTCTTCCTTGACGGCAGCTTCTTCCTTGACGGTCAGCAGAACCCCCGAGTGCGTGGCTTCGAAGATTTCGTCAGGTGGCTCAGAAAAAATCTTATGGGAGACCATCGTCTTTGGCCCATCTTAATTTTTTTGCATATGTCCATGTTTGATCTTGTTTATTGCTTTTTTTGCGCAAGTACTGTTAGACGAACAAAGCAATATACAACGTATCAAGTTAAGGCATTTAGGACAATGCTTACAATAGTGATAGCATAAGTATTAGTGATACCATAATAAAAACTAGTATCACTAATATGTAAAACAATAGGCACATATCACCACCATATATAAGTAGAAGTAGAAATGCTATAGGATGGTATGAAGATTAGTGATAATGAAATGTTAAACTTAACAGATTAACCATATTAAAAAACATGATACAATCATTGGCCACAGTTCTGCCTAGCTACACAATAGTAGAAGTTGTCGTTATCTTTTACTTGTAAATTGTAGTAAAATATACGGACAACGTTACCATAAATATTCTCAGCAACTTCAAAAAAATTATAAAAACTAAGACGGTTGAAAGTAGGGGCATACTCAGAAAAGATAGTAAAGTTAACACGTGCCCCAGCACAAATTTTACGAGCCGAAAATGAATCAAACCAAAGATTAGAAATCCCCTATCGGAAAAGAGTCCGAAGTCGTAGTCATTAGATCCAGTAGGACCGCTGGATTGAAGACATTGGTTGGAACATATTTCGAGGAAGATGATCCTGCTTGAGAGTAATCAATCTTTCTCTTCTGATGTTTGGGTGCCATAGATGAAAAGGAAAGGAAGTAGAATACCTTGAAGAAAGGATGAAGAAGGTGGAGAGGACGACCCACTAGACTCCGAAAAAGCTTGAAGAGACAGAGGAGGAGGAGCTCTTTAGAGTTTTGGTGGGTTTTCTCGGTAGAAGAGTAAAAAAAAAATGAAGGGAAGAAAGTGAATATATAGGGATAGGGCCGGCTGTTCGGTTCTAAAAATTCGCACAGCGCCGACCAAACTCGGTCCGAACTCGGTCAGAGTTCGGTCCGAGTTCGGCTACTTGTATTCCCAATGTCATAAATACAGTATTTATTTAAAATTTGAATCTATAACTATTATATTTCTTCATTTAATAATTTCTATTATTTTGGGTTAGCTGTAGGAGCCGGATCCTAGCTAGCGGTAGTCCGAAGACTAGTACACCGTTTCGCTTCAGGCTATTTACGCCTGTATGACAGAAGGACTCTTTCGGCTTGTACCCAAAATAATTTTCATTAATAAATTACAAAGTTTCGAGTTATGAAATAAATTTAATAAATATACTTATATTATGAATCTAAATATTCAAGTATGCCGAGCTCTCGTCGCACAATGTTAAAGCAATCTTCAGCTAGTGGTTTTGTGAATATGTCTGCTAGTTGATGATCTGTGTCAATAAATTCTAAGCAGATGTCCCTGTGTTGTTGGTGATCACGTAAAAAGTGATGACGAATTTAAATGTGCTTTGTGCGTGAGTGACATACAGGGTTCTTAGTCAAGTTAATAGTGCTAGTGTTACCACAGTAAATAGGAATCTTAGTATAGTACAGATTTTAGTCTTCTAGGATTTGCTTCATCCACAAAATTTGAGCACAGCAACGTCCTGCGGCGATATACTCAGCCTCAGTAGTTGATAATGCTACAGAATTTTTTTCTTGCTAAACCATGAGACTAAGGCCTTTACTAGGAAATGACAAGTACCACTGGTACTTTTACGGTCTATTTTTCATCCTGCAAAATCTGCATCCGAGTAACCTATCAGGTCAAAGGATTTGGTTTTAGGATACCACAAGCCGACTGTAGAAGTTCCCTTAAGGTATCGAAAGATACGCTTAACGACACTTAGGTGTAATTTCTTAGGATTTTTCTGGTATCGTACACAAATGTAAACACTGAACATAATATCAGGACAACTAGCAGTTAATATAATAAGCTACCAATCATACCTCGATACTTACACTGGTCGACAGGTTTGCCACTTTCATCAGTGTCAAGCTTGTAGATGTAGCCATTGGAGTTCGATTGGCTTTACATTTTCGAGTCGTACTTTTTTATTATGTCCTTCGTATATTTGGCTTGATTGATGAATGTTTCCTTTGAGTGTTGTTTGATCTGGATTCCTAAGAAGAAGTTCAGCTCTCCCATCATACTCATCTCAAATTCACTCTGCATATACTTAGCAAACTCTTGAGAAAGTTTTTCATTAGTAGAATCGAATATGATGTCATCACATATATTTGTACAGAAGAATTCATCATCTTAAGACTTGATAAACAAAGTTGTATCAACTCTTCCTTTGAAAAACTATTTCAAATAAGAAGGCACTTAGACGTTCATACCAAGCACGAGGTGCCTGTTTGGTCCATAGAGTGCTTTCTTAAGCTTGAAGACATGATCAGATTTTCGAAAATCTTCAAAACCAGGGGGTTGTTTCACAAACACTTCTTCTTTCAGAAATCCGTTTAAAAATACACTTTTTACGTCTATTTGAAATAATTTAAAATCATTAAAACATGCAAATACACAAAATATGAGGATAGCTTCTAGTCTAGCAACAAGAGCATATGTCTCGTCATAATTATACTTTCTTCTTGATTATAACCTTGGCCACTAGACGTGCTTTGTTGCGTAAAACTTGTCCATCTTCACTTAGTTTATTTCGGAACACCCATTTGGTACCAATTATCGATTGACCAATAGGTGTAGGAACGAGTTTCCAAATATGGTTTCTCTCAAATTGATTAAGTTCCTCTTGCATGGCATTAACCAAAACTCATCATTAAAAGCATCTTCTATGTTCTTAGGTTCTATTTGTGAAATAAAAGCTACATTTGCTGCTATTTCAGAATCTTTAAGAGAAGAGCGTGTACTTACACCTTTTGATATGTTACCTATAATGAGTGTCTCTGGATGATCTGTAAGAACTTCATGATTCAAATCTATGAGTTAGATCTTTCACAGGACTCTTATCAGTTCTTGCTTGTACATTTTCATCATCACTGTTGCGAGATCTGTGACTATTGAGCTCATCAAAAGTAACGTTAATGGATTCTTCAACAAACATAGATCTTTTATTAAAAATTCTATATCCTTTACTCTTAGCAGCATATTCGAGAAATATCCCTTCATCTGCTTTAGAGTCGAACTTTTCCAAGTTGTCCTTGGGGTTCGGGATAAAACAATGACATCCAAAAACTTTAAAATAAGAAATATTTGGAATCCTTCCAAACCAAGTTCATAAGGTGTTTTCTTTGAGATGGGTCGAATTAGCACCCTATTTAAAACATGACAGGCGTACTAACAATTTTTGTCCAAAAATATTTAAAAAGACTATGCTGATTCAACATAACTCTAGCCATCTCGCTTAGAGTACGGTTCTTCCGCTCCATAACACGATTCTGTTGGAGAGTCCTAGGACAGAAAAATTTATGGTAATATTTACTATAAACACAAAACTTTTTAAAATCAATATTTACGAATTCGTCACCATGATCACTTTGGATACGTGTAACATGAAGCCTTTTTCGTTTTGTACCTTTTTACAAATAACTGAAATTCAAAAATAATATCACTTTTGTTTGATAAAAAGTAAACCCAAGTAAAACGAGAAAATCGTCAACAATGACAAATGCGTAGAGCTTACCGCCAAGACTAGCAACTCTACTAGGACCAAATAAATCCATATGTATCAACTGTAAAGGTCTAGAAGGACTTACAGCGTTGATGGATTTAAATGTAGACCTATGTGCTTTGTTTTTTCACAGTCAGCACATATCATATCTCTCTTGAACGATATTTCAGGGAGTCCTTTTACCAGCTTCTTAGTGCTCAGTCGTGAGATAGTATCCATATTAGCATGTCCTAGTCTCATATGCCATAGCCAGCTTTCTTCTAGGTTAGCTACTAGGCATCTTTCTGCATTGTTAGTACTCTCCAGAAAGAAAACATAAATATTGTCTTCTCTAATTCCTTCATATACGGGATTACCAGATGACATATCATATATGGTACATTTGTCTTCTACAAAGTTGATACCAAACCATTATCAGCTAAGTGACTTATGCTTAATAGGTTATGTTTTAATTCTGTAACTAGACAACATCTTTTATACAGGATAAGAAAATATACCAACAGTGCCATTTCTAATGATATCACCTCTCAGGTTATTTCTGAAGGAGATGTATCCTTCTTTCTTCATCGATAGCATGACGAAAAAAGATGCATCACCAATCATGTGCCGCGAACATACGCTATCGAGGATCTACTTGCTTTTGGCATGAGAGGGTTGAGGGTCCACCTACAAGACAAGTAGATGAATCCTTTGGTACCCATTTACTGAAGGGTCCATATTGATTAGTCTTAGTTCACCAAAATAATGTGTGATTGTCAATAAGTTTTCTTGCTAAACAATACTGTGATATGTGTCCATGAGTACCATAGTATATGCAAGTAAGTTTTGAAAACGTGTTAGTAGAATTTGTGTTGACATGCATATGTGGTTTCTTTGAAAAACCTATAAGTGAAAGCATGGTGATATTCGTATTTCATGCGTGCTTTCTGTGTTTTAGTCCTCTTAGGTGTATGCTTAGCATTAGAACTAAACTTAGGCTGTGTCACAAGTATTGCCTGTTTGCCTAACTTGATTTCTAACTTTTTAGAAACCGCATAAGACTCTTCATATTAGCAGTCATATCTATGAGTCTTTGTTCTGTGACTAAGTGCTTCTTCTTTTCTATGTCATATAACTCTTGTATTTTGACATAGTCTCTTTCTTTCTTTTCAATTTTGAGGATAGCCTCATGATAGTCTACTTTAAGCTTGGCTATCTCTTCCGTGTTACCTATAGTAGACGTCTCTTTAATATCTTCAATGAGACTGGACAGTCTAGCTACTTCGGTTGTGTATGCCTTAACCTCTTTTCGAGATTATTTATACTTGTCAAACATATTTCTGTGTTCTTCAAGTAGTTCGCTGAAGGCATTTTCTAATTCATCGAAAGTAAAATCGTCATACAAAGGATTTGAGGATACCTTATCAAAAGCCATAAGACAGACATTGGCATTTCTGTAGGGTCTATCTTCTTTCTCTGTATCACTGGAGTCGCTTTCATGCCAGATACTTGTATTTGTATACTTTCGACTAGTTGTTGCTTTTCTGCTTGATATTGATCTATCGTATGGATTGCTTTTCTTTGAAGTTGGACAGTCCTTTATATGCCCTGATTTCTTGCATCCAAAGCATATTGTTTCATCTTTATTGCTTTCTTGGATATCTTTCTTCCTTCTGTTTGATTTTCAAACTTTAAGAATTTTCTGAAGTTCTTCACTAGTAGGACTTATTCATCCCACACTTGATAATTCTTCCTCAGAATCATTGCATGTTGACTTTCTGGCTTTAGCTTTAAAGGCTGTAGTTTTTCTTGCGGGTAGCTTCTTCAAACTCTTGCAGATCAAGTCATGGGTCATGAGCTTGCCCATAAGTGTTTCCAGGGACATGGTGGTGAGATCGTTTCCTTCAATGATTGATGTTACCTTGGGTTCCAGTTCTTGGTTAGAGTCCGTAACACTTTTCTGATTCTCGTGATTATTGTAATCCTTACCAAGAGATTGCAAAAGATTAGTAATATCAAGAAACGAGTGAACATCTGTGTAATTGACTCACAGATTTTATTTTAAAAGATTCATATTCCTGTGTTAGTCTGCTGATTTTGGATTCCTGCACTTGGGAAGTACCTTAATGAGTTACCTCAAGAAGTTTCCAAATCTTATGAGACGTCTTACAGGTTGAAACTCTGTTGAACTTCATTTTGTCAATTATACAAAACAATGCGTTGATGGCACGACATCTAGACCAAAGATTCTGTATATTTGTTATGAGGCTTGTCTACAAGCACACCATTAACTACTGTAGGTACCGATTTCTTATAACCGTCAACTACTATAGACCAAAGATCAAAGTCAAGAGACTTTAAAAAGAATGTTATTCGTGATTTCCAAAAGGTAGAGTTTGTACTATCAAATAGTGGGGGTCTATTTGTGGATTGCCCTTCACCGTTGAATATTGATTTTACAGCTGCCATATATACTCTCTGAGGTTTGTTATATTAGAATATAACATGCTCTGATACCAATTATAGGATCGTTGAGCACCTCTAGAGGGGGTGAATAGAGTGAGTGCGAGTGCAAAAGAAAATAATCACCAATTTAAAATTAAAAGCAGATAACTATGGCAGTGAATAAAGAAACAGTAAATAAATATAGCAAGAGATAGAGAGATCAAACTCAGTGACATAGCGATGTATACTGGTATCCCTCTTAGAGGACTAATCCAGTCTCGAGTACTCTTGCTCGATGTTAATCTACTAAGGTACAAGCTAATTGAGAGCTTGCAATCTCTTACAACACCGTGCTTGGTGTCAAGTGTGCGACTGACGTCACAACAACGTGCTTGGTGACGAACGCATGACCGGCTCCACAACAGAGATAGTTTTTGAACTTTGAAGAACTTCTTTACAACTCTTGAGAACCAAAAAACTCTAAATCAAATAGAAATTACTGGCTTTTGGCTAAGAGATGTGTAGGTAAAATATGAAAGCATTAGATCAAATGAAAACACTTATTGAAGAGATAAGAGAAGATGAATTGATTGAGTGATTTGGAATGATAAATTCTCTTCTATTTATAGGTGTTTTCGAGGACCGAACTCTGACAAAATTCGGGAAGCGTTCTGATGTAAGAATTTTATAAACGAACGTTGCATGCAGATTTGGAGGCAAAAATATTTAAATTCAAATTGACCAAACTCGGTCAGAGTTCGGACCGAACTCAGACCAAATTCAGCTTGAGTTCTATCTCAGTAAAAATGTAAGATATTTGTCAAATTTTGTTGCAGAAGGTGGATGATATTTTTGATAAGTGGACTTTGGATGGGTAGGCTGTATAGGAGAGTGGACTATGATTAACCTAAGCCAGTAGTATCCAGTCGATCTTACAATTTATATCCTATACTCAATAAAGATAAAATACATAATAAATTATAAAATGACTCGGACTGATTCCAATGAGAATGAGCTTCAGAGAATGATGATTCGCATGCTTGCTGATGTAGTAGTACGCTTTTTAATATTGATTTCACTAGACCTGAAATGATTAGTAGCAGTTCATATATTTTGTGCATTGACTTAAGTTAGTATCGATTATTAAAATCGGGTGTGACCATGAAATGTGCCAACATTCTTCCTCTGCTACTTTTTCGTCTACTTCTTATAATTTTTCTATTGCTGCCATCTCCTGTGAATCTTGGGGGAGCAGTAGAAATAGGGCGAGTGGTGACTTCAGGAGAGCTAGGGGAGCTGGCTAGTACCTTGTAGGGGACCCTTCCTCTCTCACTACTATTTTCTGAAGCTGCATATGCTTCCGGGGTGACAACAGTGTGGATAGCCTCAAAGTGGTCGCCAATGTTGTCCGAGGCTAGGATAATGAATTTATTGGTGAGGTTTAAACCCACGATTTTGTTGGGACCAGTGGCACTTCTCTGGGAAGCACATTTCTAAGATTGTACTTGGCTAGTGGAGTGTCCCGCGCAGTGATCGGTCCGAAGGTGTGAGTTCGGTAACGGAAGGAGGCTTGGCTTTTGACTTTGCAAGGTCGATTGTGTGGATGCATCCTTATGGATCGCTATCTCTTTCTCCTTCAGCTCCGGGTGGGCACAGACACAGAGTTTGGTGGAGTGACCTCTCAAACGATAGTGGTTGCAGTAGGTGATATTGTTATCGTAAACGATTTTTTTTAGTGTGTAACTTATAGCCGAGCAATATTTGAATAGAGTTGGAAAGCTCCTTCGATATATCTAGCTCCATACAGATTTTGGTATAATTCGCTTTCGTTAGTTTACGATTTTCCTCAGCCATCACCACGAAATGCCCAAAGGAGTTGGTGATCCTTTTTATAGTAGCTGGGACGAAACATATGAGTAAGAGATTAGGGCGGGTGACCCCGGCAGAAATTATCGTCGAGTCTTCCTTCATGTTAAAGTCTGGGACCACTTGATTATTTTTATGATGTGAGTCGATTCTGTCGGTGCCTCTGGTTCATACCTTCGTATGGTTGACCTCGGAAGATAGGAGCAGGAGTATGTGTTTTGGATCCATTGGAGCCACCCTACAATTAGTGGTGAGGCCCCAGCTAGCTACCGCTGCTTGGACGTACGAGATATCCGAAGAAGAATTTCAAAATAAAGGTATACAGGAATAGCTGTGACAAGGATGAGAGTTTATAGGTAGAGAACGGTACCAGGATATCGTAAACCTCAGTCGAAGGGGGGAACTCATGATCTGGAAGCTCAACGTCGGTCAAAATCAGAGATTTCAAAGGTGCACGGTCAGACCTGGTCATGCCAGTGTAAGAGCGAAGAGGCCGGTTTGTGGGCGCCGAAGGTTGAGCTGACTAAGTTTAGCTTTTATCTGATGGGGGGTAGCGCTAAGGTAGGGGCTGGTGTGCAAAGTCGAGGCCAGCACGATGGAGGGGGGATGTGCGGGAAGAGAGTCGTCCGGGCGTCCCATGGTAGCGAGTGCAGGCGCCTGAGCCAAATGCCCTATAAGCTGGAAAGCACAGGAGAGCGTGACAAGGGAAGGTCACAAGGGGACGTACCCACCAGATGTATGGTACAGGCCTGGGCCGTACCAGGAAGACAATGCACCAAAAGAGATGTAAGAGGCGCAACACATGAATGTACATTGACCTGGTCGCCAAAGGGACCAAGTCCAGGCAGTGCGCATTCCAAAGCACCAATAGATGGTACATGTGTCAAGTACGTCGGATATCCCGTGCCACCTGGCCAAGCAGCAGTGCATGGCACTGACGCAGGAAGCAGATTCAAATTTAAATTTGAATATCGGGGGAGGAGGGCAGGCGGGAATCTATGGGCATGAGGCCCAAGGGGGAAAGACAGGGAGGTCTTGCCGCGACCACAAGTGGGGATAGAGACCGCATCTCCAGTGGGGGTCGATAAGACTGTGTCTGATGGGAAGAGGGCACGATCGAAGGTGGAGGAGGGGGACGGTGGTCGGAGGAGCCGACTAGCCCAACCGGAAGAGGAGGTTGGCAGGCCAGGGGGCCACCGGGCGAGGTTGGTGGCTTCCCGGAGAGGGCAGCATCGCAGTGGCTGTTCCTCCGGGGACGAGGCTGGGAATGGTGACCACAGAACATGAAGGCTACTGGTAGGTTGGCCGTGAAGGCGCCAAGACGAAGAACGGACCAGGTGGAGAACACCAAAGTGGTAGCGCAAAAGACGGCTGAAAACTGACCAGATCGCCTAGGTGGGCCACCCAGCCGCTGGGAGGTGGTCGAAGCCTGCCGGAGGGGCCTAAGATCAACCACTCATGATCGCCACTTCGAGGAGCATCCTTCAGATAGTTATATATATATATATATATATATATATATATATATTATATATATATATATATATATATATATATATATATATATATATATATATATATATATATATATATATAACTATCTGAATATATATATATATATATATATATATATTTGAAACATTGGGTAAATGTGGCGAACTCGCCTCCACTGGGGCTCGAACTCCTGACCACTTGGGCCGCATGCATCTCTCTTAACCACTAGGCTAGAGGTCATTTGCATATATATATATATATATATATATATATATATATATATATATATATATTATATATATATATATATATATATATATATATATATATATATATTCCTATTATTTAGTTCTTTGTATACACTTATATACACACAATATATATAGCCTAAAAATCCCAAATCTAAAATAGACATTTAAGAAAATTGTTATCATTTCTAAAATATAATATAAATTAAATAGCAATTAACATATATCATATATATAAAAACTTTATTTATAAAATTACCTACTATATCATAAAAAAATGAATACCAAATATATACATATATAGTACATATCTACATGGATGTCTTTGGTCGCACTACCTGACTACATGGGTTTAGGTGGTTTGGGTTAATTCCGTGCTAGTTTGGTAAAATCGAGTCTTCTAAAACGTCAATATACTTAATAATAAATAATTAAGTCATTAATAAGATTAAGCCATGATTGGACTTGTTTTTCTAGTTGGGACATGGCTATGGTAGTACACTAGTCAAAGCACACAACTACAGTATCTGTGCCGAAAGTTTTAGTCGACATACATCTAGAAACTTAACCATAAGTAAGGCCATATATGCTATTAATAAAAATTTGATAAAAATTTAAAAAATTTAAAAATCACTATTTAGAACAAATAAATATAAAAAATATTTTAAAATTTCTATGGGTTTACATGCGGCTCAATTTGAATCCATCAACAGTGGGAAGAGAATACAGAGGTTAAGATACTACGACCTTATCCCACGGAGTGGAACAAGATGGTGTTCCCCCTAAAGTACAAACCTCAGACCCTGACTCCTTTCGACAAAAAGTTGTCACCCTCGTCGGTACTTGAACTACTTCGGGTCCATGATAGGGCCTCTGCCTAGGGATGATGCCCTGCTCACCAAAGTGTTTATAGGGATGTTAGCCGACGTCGTGTACGACTAGTTTTGTAGTCTCCCTGATAACAATATTAAGACATCTGATGACCTCCATGAGCTGTTCCTGACGCACTTCTAGGACAACAGGATAAACATCACAATGTCCTCCCTTATTGATATAGTCCAGTGCGACAAAGAATTGGTAGGTGACTTCATTGAGCGCTTTAGGCAGAACGTCATAAAAATGCCTCCGGAGACTCCTGAGACGATCCTCATGGACACATACCGACGTGGCCTGATATCGGTTACCAAATTCTGGGGGTACGGGTCAGCATGTCGATTGGGCAACTTTTATCGTAAGTGCCGACCAGGCAGAGAAGAACGCTAAAGGGATTCATCTGATCGGGATCAAGGCCATGAATAATGGGGACAGAGGGAGACGCCCTTAAATTAGCAATGACGGTCGCAACAGCAAAGGGAAAGAATCCTTTGCTGTCAACATAAAGAAAGAAGGGGCAATGCAGCCACTGACATACTCGCCCAGGCAAAAGGACACCTACTCCTTCTCTGAAGACCAAGTCGTCGACATCTTCAACATCCTCATGTAGAAGAACACGCTCCGGCTTCCTGAGCCGAGGCACCCAGAAGAAGTGGAGAGAATAGAAAGTCCTAAGTACTGCCTATACCACTAGTTCATTGGTCATGCGACCAAAGATTGCAACATCCTCAAAGGACAGATTCCACAGCTCATCGACTGAAAAGTCGTTACCCTCGACCTCGAGAAACATACGGTGGCTGCCAATATAGTGTCGATATAGCTCAAAAATCTCCCGGGAGTAGAGGCCCAAGATGGAGTGTTCTCGATCCTCAAGGCCATGATGGAGATCGTCAACCTTCCTCCAGCACGCGATCATGCGGCTGGAATAATCCTGCTCAAGACTGCAAAGGGCGAGGTCATCTGGGTGCTGTAAGCCCCATAATTTTGGATATTATTTTTATTTAATTAATATATAATAATTAATTTGAACTAGATTTTTGTAATCAATATTGACTATAGATATACTTTTTTGTATCTTTAATTTTTGGAGCAAAAGAAATGCCAATATTTCAAAACGTCCTTCACGAGTTCTGAAATAAACTATTTTACCATCAATTTGATATATCATGTCCTATCAAACTTTTTCTCTATCATTCTTTTGACTTCGCACAACTTCAGGTCAATTTAGGCTAATTGAACGTTTCTCGTGATTCTAAACCTAACTTCCAACTTGAGCTCGGAATTCGATATCAGTCAAAACCAATTGACCAATATATAGTTTTGACCCGTTTTGAGCCTACGACACACATGTCAAGGGTGTGCCACTCAATCGAGTTCTCATGTGCTATTTATTTGCGAATGTTATACGAGACTCATTGGTTGATTTTTTCGGGTTCGATTTGACTAAAAATATATTCGACCTTAACCTAGCCAACCCCACTTGATAGAGTCGTGTTAGGTTGCCATGATCCAGTAGAGTTAATTTTAATTTTAATTTTAATTTTAATTTTTTGAGTTTTGTATAGCTAAATAGGTTTAAATACATTTAAATATATGATTATAGTAATACTAGTCTAATACTATATATAATAACCAATTGTGATTTTAAATGTTACATTGTGGTTATAGAAATTTCTACATGGAAGGTTATGTATTTCTACATATAGGTGGGGGTAATCAAATAATATTTTATGTAAATATAAAATATTTTTTTTGTAATAAATTTAGTAAATTATGTAAATAATTGACACAGCATATATGGTACA
>JANAVB010006000.1:906186-911164 GCA_029216955.1 Iris pallida | reverse complement strand
ACCTCTCAAACGATAGTGGTTGCAGTAGGTGATATGTTATCGTAAACGATTTTTTTTAGTGTGTAACTTATAGCCGAGCAATATTTGAATAGAGTTGGAAAGCTCCTTCGATATATCTAGCTCCATACAGATTTTGGTATAAGTCGCTTTCGTTATTTACGATTTTCCTAGCCATCACCACGAAATGCCCAAAGAGTTGGTGATCCTTTTATAGTAGCTGGGACGAAACATAGTAAGAGATTAGGGCGGGTGACCCCGGCAGAAATTATCGTCGAGTCTTCCTTCATGTTAAAGTCTGGGACCACTTGATTATTTTTATGATGGAGTCGAGTCTGTCGGTGCCTCTGGTTCATACCTTCGTATGGTTGACCTCGGAAGATAGGAGCAGGAGTATGTGTTTTGGATCCATTGAGCCACCCTCCAATTAGTGGTGAGGCCCCCAGCTAGCTACCGCTTGCTGACGTACGAGATATCCGAAGAAGAATTTCAAATAAAGGTATACAGGAATAGCTGGGACAAGGATGAGAGTTATAGGTAGAGAACGTACCAGGATATCGTAAACCTCAGTCGAAGGGGGTGAACTCATGATCTGGAAGCTCAACGTCGGTCAAAATCAGAGATTTCAAAGGTGCACGGTCAGACCTTGTCATGCCAGTGTAAGAGCGAAGAGGCCGGTTTGTGGGCCGAAGGTTGAGCTGACTAAGTTAGCTTTATCTGATGGGGGTAGCGCTAAGGTAGGGGCTGGTGTGCAAAGTCGAGGCCAGCACGAGGAGGGGGGATGTGCGGGAAGAGAGTCGTCGGGCAGTCCCATGGTAGCGAGTGCAGGCGCCGAGCCAAATGCCCTATAAGCTGGAAAGCACAGGAGAGCGTGACAAGGGAAGGTCACAAGGGGACGTACCCACCAGATGTATGGTACAGGCCTGGGCCGTACCAGGAGACAAGCCACCAAAAGAGATGTAAGAGGCGCAACACATGAATGTACATTGACTGGTCGCCAAAGGGACCAAGAGGCAGTGCGCATTCCAAAGCACCAATAATGGAATGTGTCAGTACGGATATCCCGTGCCACCGGCCAGCAGCAGTGCATGCACTGACGCAGGAAGCAGATTCAAATTTAAATTTGAATATCGGGGAGGAGGGCAGGCGGGAATCTATGGGCATGAGGCCCAAGGGGGAAAGACAGGGAGGTCTTGCCGCGACCACAAGTGGGGATAGAGACCGCATCTCCAGTGGGGTCGATAATACTGTGTCTGATGGGAAGAGGGCACGATCGAAGGGGGAGGAGGGGGACGGTGGTCGGAGGAGCCGACTAGCCAACCGGAAGAGGAGGTTGGCAGGCCAGGGGGCACCGGCGAGGTTGGGGCTTCCCGGAGAGGGCAGCATCGCAGTGGCTGTTCCCGGGACGAGGCTGGGAATGGTGACCACAGAACATGAAGGCTACTGGTAGGTTGGCCGTGAAGGCGCCAAGCGAAGAACGGACCATTGGAGAACACCAAAGTGGTAGCGCAAAAGACGGCTGAAACTGACCAGATCGCCTAGGTGGGCCACCAGCCGCTGGGAGGTGGTCGAAGCCTGCCGGAGGGGCCTAAGATCAACCACTCATGATCGCCACTTCGAGGAGCATCCTTCAGATAGTATTATATATATAATTATATAGATATATATATTATATATATAATATATATATATATATATATATATATATATATATATATATATATAATATATAACTATCTGAAATATATATTATATATATATATATATTTTAAACATTGGTAAATGTGGCGAACTCGCCTCCACTGGGCTCGAACTCCTGACCACTTGGGCCGCATGCATCTCTTAACCATAGGCTAGAGGTCATTGCATAATATATATATAGATATATATATAATATATATATATATATATTATATAATATATATATATATATAATATATATATATATATATTCCTATTATTAGTTCTTTGTATACACTATTTACACACAATATATATAGCCTAAAAATCCCAAATCTAAAATAGACATTTAAGAAAAATTGTTATCATTTCTAAAATATAATAAATAAATAGCAATTAACATATATCATATTATAAAACTTATTTATAAAATTACCTACTATATCATAAAAAAATGAATACCAAAATATACATATATAGTACATATCTACATGGATGTCTTTGGTCGCACTACCTGACTACATGGGTTTAGGTGGTTTGGGTTAATTCCGTGCTAGTTTGGTAAAATCGCGTCTTCTAAAACGTCAATATACTAATAATAAATAATTAAGTCATAATAAGATTAAGCCATGATTGGACTTGTTTTTCTAGTTGGGACATGGCTATGGTAGTACACTAGTCAAGCACACAACTACAGTATCTGTGCCGAAAGTTTTAGTCGACATACATCTAGAAACTTAACCATAAGTAAGGCCATATATGCTTAATAAAAATTTGATAAAAATTTAAAAAATTTAAAAATCACTATTTAGAACAAATAAATATAAAAATATTTTAAAATTTCTATGGGTTACATGCGGCTCAATTTGAATCCATCACAGTGGGAAGAGAATACAGAGGTTAAGAACTACGACCTTATCCCACGGAGTGGAACAAGATGGTGTTCCCCCTAAGTACAAACCTCAGACCCTGACTCCTTTCGACAAAAGTTGTCACCCTCGTCGGTACTTGAACTACTTGGGTCCATGATAGGGCCTCTGCCTAGGGATGATGCCCTGCTCACCAAATTGTTTATAGGGATGTTAGCCGACGTCGTGTACGACTAGTTTTGTAGTCTCCCTGAAACAATATTAAGACATCTGATGACCTCCATGAGCTGTTTCCTGACGCACTTCTAGGACAACAGGATAAACATCAATGTCCTCCCTTATTGATATAGTCCAGTGCGACAAAGAATTGGTAGGTGACTTCATTGAGCGCTTTAGGCAGAACGTCATAAAAATGCCTCCGGAGACTCCTGAGACGATCCTCATGGACACATACGACGTGGCCTGATATCGGTTACCAAATTCGGGGTACGGTCAGCATGTCGATTGGGCAACTTTTATCGTAAGTGCCGACCAGGCAGAGAAGAACGCTAAAGGGATTCATCTGATCGGGATCAAGGCCATGAATAATGGGGACAGAGGGAGACGCCCTTAAATTAGCAATGACGGTCGCAACAGCAAAGGGAAAGAATCCTTTGCTGTCAACATAAGAAAGAAGGGGCAATGCAGCCACTGACATACTCGCCCAGGCAAAAGGACACCTACTCCTTCTCTGAAGACCAAGTCGTCGACATCTTCAACATCCTCATGTAGAAGAACACGCTCGGCTTCCTGAGCCGAGGCACCCAGAAGAAGTGGAGAGAATAGAAAGTCCTAAGTACTGCCTATACCACTAGTTCATTGGTCATGCGACCAAAGATTGCAACATCCTCAAAGGACAGATTCCACAGCTCATCGACTGAAAAGTCGTTACCCTCGACCTCGAGAAACATACGGGTTGCCAATATAGTGTCGATATAGCTCAAAAATCTCCCGGGAGTAGAGGCCCAAGATGGAGTGTTCTCGATCCTCAAGGCCATGATGGAGATCGTCAACCTTCCTCCAGCACGATCATGCGGCTGGAATAATCCTGCTCAAGACTGCAAAGGGCGAGGTCATCTGGGTGCTGTAAGCCCCATAATTTTGGATATATTTTATTTAATTAATATATAATAATTAATTTGAACTAGATTTTTGTAATCAATATTGACTATAGATATACTTTTTTGTATCTTTAATTTTTGGAGCAAAAGAAATGCCAATATTTCAAAACGTCTTCACCGAGTTCTGAAATAAACTATTTACATCAATTTGATATCATGTCCTATCAAACTTTTTCTCTATCATTCTTTTGACTTCGCACAACTCAGGTCAATTTAGGCTAATTGAACGTTTCTCGTGATTCTAAACCTAACTTCCAACTTGAGCTCGGAATTCGATATCAGTCAAACCAATTGACCCAATATATAGTTTGACCCGTTTGAGCCTACGACACACATGTCAAGGGTGTGCCACTCAATCGAGTTTCATGTGATTTATTTGCGAATGTTATACGAGACTCATTGGTTGATTTTTTCGGGTTCGATTTGACTAAAAAATATATTCGACCTTAACTAGCCAACCCCACTTGATAGAGTCGTGTTAGGTTGCCATGATCCAGTAGAGTTAATTTAATTTTAATTTTAATTTAATTTTTTGAGTTTTGTATAGCTAAATAGGTTTAAATACAATTTAAATATAGATTATAGTATACTAGTCTAATACTATATAAAAACCAATTGTGATTTTAAATGTTACATGTGGTTATAGAAATTTCATACATGGAAGGTATGTATTTCATATAGGTGGGGGTGTAGTATCAAATAATATTTATGTAAATATAAAATATTTTTTTTGTAAATAAATTTAGTAAATTATGTAAATAATTGGTACACCAGCAATATGGTACATATATATTAGATATGCCGGTAAATTATATATACATATAGAGTACTTTCATGTACATATATTTCTATATAATTAAACCAAATATATTAGGGGTATAATAGATATATTATAAACTATATACACATACATACGTACAAATAATATATATTAATATATATATATATATAATTATATATATTATAATATATATATATATATATAATATATATATATATATTATAGATAATCTGTGTGTGTGTGTGTGTGTGTGTGGTGTGTGGTGTGTGTGTATGTGTGTGTGTGGTGTGTGTGTGTGTGTGTGCGTGTGTGTGTGTAATTTATTTTTTATTTTTATTTTTATAAAAATATTATATATATGTTATATATATATAGAAGATATATAATATATATATAAATATATAGTATATATATATATAATATATATATAATTAAAATATATATATATATATTATAATATATATATATATATATAATATATATATATAAAT